>JAYDZK010000128.1:10009784-10027456 GCA_034509185.1 Euphonia xanthogaster | reverse complement strand
CGACGCTCTTCCGATCTATCGGTCGGGTTGAGATCATCCTGTGCAGCCCCCCTGCCGAGGCAGAGTCAACTGGTGCGGGTGACAGAGGAACACATCCAGGTGGGTTTGGGATGTTGCCAAATGGGGAGAGTCCACGACGTCCGTGGGAAGCTATTCCAGTGCTCTGCCACCCTCAGTGTTTTTCCTTATGTTGAGGTGGAACTTCTTGGGTTTTAGTTTATGGCCACTGCTCCTCATCCTGTTGGTGGGTAGCATTGAAGAGTCAGACGAGTCTCTTGGCACTCACCTTGGAAATATTTGTGTGCATTAATGAGGTCCTCTCCCGGTGTTCTCCAGACTAACCAGGCCCAGATATCACAGTTTCTTCTTATAAGAGAGATGCTCCAGAGCCCTCATCATCGTTGTGGCTGCCACTGGAACCTCTCCAGCAGCTTCTTGGCTTTGTACTAAGGAGTTTGGAAACTGGACACAGCACCCCATCCATGCCATGCTATGGCCAGGCAGAGCAGAGGGTTGGGAGTTTTCCCCTTTCTCCTCCAATGCTTAAAATATTCCTGCTGAGCTTGACCTGAAGCCATGGAAAAATCCCTCTTAGGCTTGTAGATGGATCATTGTTTGACTGGAGTTCATGCTGGGGAGTATAAACTCAAATACCAGTTTTTAAATCTGCCCAGTGCTTTTATTTCTGTTGTTCTGTATTTGTACATAAATTCAGTTTTATGCGTGTGTAGTATGATTTCTGTACTGTAGCAGGAACATCGGTGGTGGCAGATGTGATAAAGGTTTTGGATTTAGTTATAAAATGGTAGTAAGTAAGAAGAGAAAATCTGATTTTCAGTCAATAGGGCTTGTAATCAGAAATCCACCTATTTTTTTAAGCAAATACAGAATGAGTAAGTAAACCTTACTGTTAGGTAGCAGAGCAGATCAGCTGTTCTGTGTCAAAAAGGAAGTAAATAATTCTGACATTCAAAGAAATGTACATTCATGCTTAGAGTTCTTTACTTCTTCTGTGTGTGAGCAGCAGAAAGGATTGTCAGGCACTGGAAGGGGCTGCCCAGGGAGGTGGTGGAGTCCCTGTCCCTGGCTGGACGAGGCACTCAATGCCATGATGTGGCTGACAGGGTGGTGTGGGTTCATAGGTTGGACTCGATCTCAGAGGTTTTTCCCAGTCTAAATGAAACTGTGATTCTGTGAAAGAGAGGGTCTGTGGCCATAAAAAATTAATGGGTTGGGGTCTGGTGTACAGTGTGTGAGGAAGTGGTGAGAGGGGAGCTGGAGCTGAGGGGGGTGGTGCCAGGAGGCAGAGGAAGGGGTATTTTGTCTGTGGACCGTGGTGGCTTGCTGGACTGACAGGGGACAGATGAGATGTTTTTAGTGACAGCTGTTCCCTTCCAGTGCTCTCGGAATTCCAGCTAAAATCAGTGCTGCTGCTAAGAGAAGGAAAATGGTTCTGTGGCAATTGTCTTTCTTTGTAAATTTGAGATGTAATTTAATGTTTCTGTTAGAAGATACCTCACAGGATCTGTGCTGCAACTCAGCAGGATCTGTTTCAGTAACTCACTTAGAAATAATCTTTATACTATTTTGCATACGATGAAGGGCAATGCCACCCTGAGATACTTGTGAAATGCTGAGATTTGGCAAAGCAGTGTACCAGCTTCATCTTCAAAAGCCAATGCCCTTGTTGCTTTCAGTAGAACTGCTCAATTAAAACAGATAAGAACTGGAAGGTTCAGTTCCTAACCCCTGGTTTGACCAAAAATGCCATTATGGGCTTAAATGGAACAGGTCGGGTTTTCCTGGTGTGGTCTGCGCTTCATTCACTTTTGGTTTCATTCAGTCTGGCACAGCCTCAGGGGCTGTGGGAGAAGAATGCAGCTCACATCTAGTGAAGATCTGATTGGTTCCATTTTTCATCTCCAGCTGCTCATTCATTCTGCAAAGTTTTTAAGGAGATTCTTGTAGCTTTGCTCAATAATATTTTAGGGAACTACAGGAAATACTGTTCAAACATGAGAAAAGCCTTTTTTAATGTTGAGGGTGATCAAGCACTAGAGAGGCTACCCAGAGCCATGGCTGAGTTTCTGTGCCTGGAGATGCTCAGGCTGCCTGGACAGGGCCCTTGGCAACCTGCTTTGGCTGAGAGTGCTTCATGCAGGAGCACAGGGCAGGTGACGTCCAGTCCTCCCTCACAGCCCCAGCTGTTCTGTGATTCTCTGTTAGTCCAGAGCTTTTCAGATTGCTTTGAGTTAGGAATAGGTTCTCTTCAAACATGTTTGCATCTCTCCTGGTACACAGCAAAACTCTTGAAATAGGTCTCTACAAGCTTTGGCTCCGAGTTGCTTTTCAATTCCGTAGGACTTGGGAGCTCTCTACGTACAGGGCTCATTTATTTCCAGGGTGTTGCTGCCCACAGCTTTGACTGGCTTTGTGTGTAGATTCAATAGGAACAGTTTGGTTGTTGTGCAGTGAGCTGGGGCACATACACACTGTCTCAGTTGTTTGCCAAAGTCTAACCTGGTTCATTTTTGTTAATGCAGAAAAAAAGAGATGGAGGATCTCATCTGGAGGATGAAGATTTTTTTTGCAAGGAGGGTGATAAGGTACAGTGCTTCCATTTTAACATTACAGAGCAGTGGATATTTTCCCCATCAACTTTCTGCTTGCAGTGCAGATCCTGCTGGTGTCTTTTACTGCTAATGTTGGACCAGAATGTGTGAGTCAGCACAGGCTGGCACAATCTCCCAGTTAGAACACAATGAGTAAATTTGTTTCTGTTACCTTGCTCCTTGTCGGGTCCCCAAAGCAACAGCTGAGCAGAGCTGCAATATTAGAGATGTGGGCACCCTTAAAGTCACCTTGTTCTGGAGGATCATTGCCTTGTCAAGGGTTATTCCCAGCTGCAAGGTCACTTGAATGATTTACAGTCATCTTTACCAGTCTTCCACTTTTTAGTCCATTCCTCCCAACAAACATTTTTCAAAATCTTTCTGGTTCCATGATCTTCTCTGTTTTGGGCATTTTGTTACCGTGATGTGTCAGCATGTTAAAAACCCCAAATCAAATTGACTGCGTGGATGTGTATTTGGCGGTTTTTTTGATAGTGTTCTTTAATGTTCAGGAAGAACTTGGAGAAGGTGGGAATCTGTACACTTCAGCCACCATGTCTGGAATTGGTAATAAACGGACGGCTGGAGAGCCTGGCCCTTCTGCACCTCCAGAGAAGAAGGCAGGGGTTGAAGATTCAGGCACCACTGTGGAGACCATTAAACTTGGTGGTGTTTCTTCAACGGTATGTCTTCCCTGCATACCCCCACTCCATCTTTTGGTTTTTTTCATTTGGAGGCAGAAATGTCTCTGGGGTCAGGATGAGCCCTTCTGTGACCTGGGCTGTGTGCCTGTGCCCAGGAGGAGCTGGACATCCGGACCCTGCAGACCAAGAACCGGAAGCTGGCGGAGATGCTCGACCAGCGCCAGGCCATCGAAGATGAGCTGCGGGAGCACATTGAGAAGCTGGAGCGTCGGCAGGCCACTGACGATGCCTCTCTGCTGATCATCAACCGCTACTGGAATCAGGTTGGTAACAGCTTCTGTTACTTCATATACAGTTTTCTTGTCTCCCTGTACCACTGCACTCCTTTTGTTCACATCCATTCTTTATCTTGTCTTGCCTTGCCTGTCCCATCATTCAGTTTGATGAAAATATCCGCATCATCCTTAAACGCTTCGACCTGGACCAAGGTCTTGGAGACCTTTTATCTGAAAGAAAAGCACTGGTGGTGCCAGAACCTGAACCAGACTCTGACAGTAATCAGGAGCGCAAAGATGAGAGGGAACGAGGTGAGGCACCTGTCTGCGGACAGTGGGAAAGGCGGATTTCAGCTGTGGACAACGCTGATGTCCATTTCTAAACGCTGACAGAGACTTTTTTTTTGTGATTGTGAAGAGCAGTGATACACTACCTTCTAGAACTCACTTTTTTTTAACCCCTTTATGTTCCCAGGGGAAGGACTGGAGCCAGCATTCTCCTTCCTGGCCACTCTAGCCAGCAGTACCAGTGAGGAGATAGAATCTCAGCTGCAGGAGCGTGTGGAGTCCTCCCGCCGTGCTGTTGCCCAGATTGTGACAATGTATGACAAGCTGCAGGAGAAGGTGGATGTGCTGTCTCACAAGCTGAATAGTGGAGGTATGACCAAGGTGGCAGGTATTCAAGGGTGCTTATCTGCCCCCACCTCAGACCTGATCCTGCATTGTAGACATTAAGGTCTAGTCCTTCTCACATGCATGTATTTTCCAAAATGAATTTGTTTGGCTTTCCAAACTCTTGTTATCAAAACCTCTTCTAAAGGACCATGTGCCAGAAGTGCATCATATCTCTGTATTTGAATGCTGAGGGCTCTGCCCAGCATGTTGGGCTAAGAAGCAGCTTGTTTCTGCCAGTACTGTGTTCATGTGCTTGAGAATTCAGGGAGCACAGTTGAACCTTCTCAGCCAGCTGTCCTCAGCCACCACATAAAAGGTTTCACGCTTACAAGAAAAGAAGTGAAATCAGCATTGTGAACTGATGGTGGATTCCTTCTCCTTTGTGGTTTAGTAGAAGGTGTAGGAATAACAAGTTGCTCAGTTTCCACTGAGTCCTGAGCAAAACCGTACCCATCTCATGGCGTGGAGTACTTAGTGTAGCTGTCAGTTTTGAACATAGCATAGTTCTGCAGAGAAAGCCAAATGACCATCTTCTAAAAATTAATGTAGCAGATTCACTTTAGACTCAGATAACTGTTGAAAAAACAGCATTAGCTTAAGGTTAGATTTTTAATATTTTGAAAGAAACCTTGGGCTGAATATCAGCTCATGCTTGGTGTGCCTTCTGTGTGCTCTGACCAAGTCTGGCATTGGTGTAGGGAAGTGTTGCTGTCCTTGGCTGGCAGTCATAAACTGTAGTAGGTTTGACACTGGTGCCATGTGAACCTGTCCTCAGGTGCTCTAGTTTCACCTGTCACCCTGGTGCTGTGGTTGTCACATGGTGTCATGGTCTGTTGGCTTGGTGTGTCACCCTGGGCCACCTGTTGCAGCAGGTTTATGCATGAATTTGGGCAGCATTCAGGTGTCCCTGGGTTCCAAGGGCATGCTCTGGGTTGCTGGCACAGACACAGCAGAAGTGATCTCTGGTGTGAGGGGATGGCCCACGGGTGAGAAATAGGGCAGCACTGTTAAACTGCAGAGCCTTTTGCTTATGGAGTGCAGGTCAAAGCTGTCTGTGGATGGAGATCAGGTCCTCAGGAAGCACCTATGGCAGAGGTAAATTAAACCGATGTTAGACCCAGAAATCTCCTTTTCTCTTTTCTTATTTCTCTCTTTGCTGTTCAGGAATTAAAACTATTTCATTGGTTTAATTCCTGCTGTTCAGAAATTAAAACTTGATTTCTGTTATTTTCCTTTCTTTGTGCACCTTTCAGATATTTCACTGATGGAAGAAGCAATAGTGGAGCTGAATACCTACCTGTGACATGAGAATGGACGGCTGCAGGAACTGGCTGATGTCCTTCAGGAGAAGCAGAGTCATGTCTCAGGAGGTGTAAATAGGAGAGCAAAAGAAATCTGCTTTAGGGTCCTGCTTAGCATAATTTATAGTTCCCATGGATTGGAAGGCAGTTCATTTTCTTGGAGAGGCACAGGAGGACCATGGTTTGAAAGTTACAAAAAGGGTTGTTGTGGAGAGCTGTACATAGATTTTCTGTATAAATCATATTGATTTGCTTGTTACATCACTAAAGGAAAGGATATAAGTACATCAGTAAACTGAATGGATTTAACTTTTAAAGAAAAGGGGAGAGCAGAGAAAATGGGGCATGTGATGCTGAGGTGGCTGTGTAGACACCTGGAACAGTCAAGGTGACATCCCTGTCATTCTCAGTTCCTTGGTTTCTCTGTGTAATTTGACAGTGTAATGATATCAGTTACAAGATTATCCCAGTTGTTGCATGATTCACATTAGTAGCAGCATATGTTTGAGAGATTTCAGTTCATTTAAAAATTGTGTTTATGCTGGTCTTGCTCAGCATCAGACCTCTGAGAACTGAGGTGCTCTGTAGAGTAGATGGACATAGGGATTGAAAAGATTTAAATTCAAAAAAGGCTTTGAATCAGCTGAGGTGGCTGCCTCTGTATTCTGCCAGATACTACCAGCTTCCTGCTCTTTCTCCATTTTCAGTTTTGTCTTAATTTTGTTGCTGTCTTGAGATTTAGCCAGTGTAAAATTCAGTTCATGGAAAAGTGTGTCACCACAGCAAAAGATGAAAAGCACATGATGAGTAAGAGAAAAATGACTCCTGAGCAGTGTCAGGAAATGTGGGCTCTATGCAATGTGCTGGCTGAAGCACTCCTTTGATTGCAGTTCTCCAAGCTGCAAGAGAGGGTGGAGACAGCAGAATCCCGGGTGTCTGTCCTGGAGACCATGATTGATGACCTTCAGTGGGACATTGACAAGATCCGCAAGAGAGAGCAGAGGCTCAACCGCCACCTTGCCGACGTCCTGGAACGAGTAAGCGCTGGCCAGGAGACCTGGGAAGTGGGGGTAGTGTTGGATGGGTGTGTGACATCCTCTCTGGGACTTTGCTGGGAGAGCTGAGAACCTGCAGTGTTCCTTCTTTGGTCTTGGATCTGCTGCATCACTCTTGTCAATATTTCATTGGGTCTTGAGGAAATCTCTTGCATTTTTTGCAGGTAAATTCCAAAGGCTACAAGGTGTATGGAGCTGGAAGCAGCCTCTGTGGGGGAACAATCACCATTAATGCCCGCAAGGTGAGGTCAGGAGCTTGGTTGTGGGCGAGGGGAAGAAAAAATTCAAGGAGAATAAGGGCCACAATTTGAACAGAATTTATATACTTATTTTAGATAATTTTTAGATCCTGTGCCACAAAGCTGGGTGACTCTGGACAAGCCATTTTGTCTGTGTATGAGTTTTCTACTTAAGAAACACCTGGTGGAATTAGACTCTGTCTGGCTTGGTCAAGTTACCTGACTGCTCAGTCTGTAGCTGCTATTACTGCATGAACTGGTAGTCATTAGCACTCTCAGGAGACACATTAACAGTAGGATTTACAAGCAGTTTATCCCAACAGTTTGAGGAGATGAATGCAGAGCTGGAAGAGAATAAAGAGCTTGCTGGGAATTGCCTTAATGAATTGGAGGAACTACATCAGGATCTTGAGGAGGTAACAGCACAGAATGAAAAGCTCAAGGTGAGACATCTGTAGCTGTGTGAGGATGAAGGTGTTCTGTGGGATGGGCTGTCCTCAGCTTTGCAGTGCTGTGTCTGCAGAAAACCTCATTGCAGTGTCTGTTCTGAGCCTGCTCTTTAGCTGTGTTACACTTTGCTCCAGGTACAATTGAGCGAGTCTGTGGCTCCGCTTGCAGCTCAGTGCGTTGGTGACACCGCATGGCCATCCTTGGAAATTGTAATGGTTTCCTGCCCGTGTCCCCTTCTGATCTTTGAGTCCATTTTAACGAGATCTTGTTAAAACTGTTTTCATCTCTTTACAAGTAGTAATCCCTCTTCCACTTTCCCCATGTCCTGTGCAAGTGGAACCAGAGAACAGAAACAATCAGGGAACTTGTGTGGGGAGAGAGGCTCTTGAAAGAGTCAAAGAATTTCTCTCTTCCCCACTGGGGTGATGGATAAATAGGAGACAGCCTGTGAGTTTGTGATGTTTTAAAAGTCGTAACACAAGAAGCTGTGACTCTGTGGTAAATAAGTATATGATGGAGAGAATAATCCAAATTTCATCTTAGTGGTCAGTGCCAGTTGTAAGAAATGTCTGTCTCGATAACTTAAATCCAGAGATCTGATGCTGAAAACTGTCTTGAGGCACTTCTGAATTCTGTTTATCCACATGAGTTTGTTTAGGGAGAAGTGGTCTTCAGCTTGCAATGTTTTTTTTTCCCCTTGTAATTACTTTTAAGCTGAATGCATGTATATATGTGTCTCTTTCAATGCTGCTAGTCACAATAATTTGCTAACATTTTTTTCTAGGAGTTCAGTTCTATACCTCTGGGATTTTTTTTTCATTTCTGTTTCTTTCAGTTATTATGTCCTACTGGTAGAAGGCTGACATAATGCCTACTTGCATGTGCATTTTCTCTGTTCTCTCATGCTTTTCTATATGTCCATCTTTACTGATCTGGGTGTTTACAATTTATTATGTTTTCCAATTTCATATCTTTGAAAGAAACTATTTCAGGGCCCAAGAGTGAAAAACTTCTGTCATGTGGTTGTGCAAGAGAAGCAGCCTAGCACATGAAGAGAACACAGACACTTTTTAAGGTTGGTACTGAATCATATCACTTGGACCTACTTCACAGCAATGCTATTCAAGTTCTACTTTTGTCTTTGCTTGTGGCAGCTTGATTTATTGTTCTGTCTTGAGAGACAGAAACCAAATGCAAAGGCAAGGGGATAATTTTTCTTTTTGTGGCATTTTCTTGTGTCCCAACCAGGTCGAGCTGCGACAGGCAGTGGAAGAGGCTGTGAAGGAGACCCTGGAGTATTGCTGCATGCAGTCCCAGTTTTCTGTTTTGTACAACGAGAGTCTGCAGCTGAAGGCACACCTTGACGAGGCAAAAATTCAGGCTCTGGTGAGGCTGACCTCATCCCTCTGAGGAACAAAAAGGAAACAAAACTTGGTGCTTTGAACCTGGAGTATCTCTCACCTCATCAATATCAGGTACAACCAGAGCCTGAATTATTGCCAGAAGTGTCTATTTCCTGAGATAACGAGAAAAAGAGGAAGAGAAGGAGCGAGAGCAGGAAAAGCAGAAGCAGAAGGAATCGGAGAAGGAGAGAGAGTCCAAAGAGAAGGAGAAAGGGAATCATGAAGATGGAAGAAAGAAGGAGGCTGAAGTGATCAAGCAGCTGAAGGCTGAGCTCAAGTAAGAGTTGCCGTTTCTCCCTTTCCTTTGGGAGCAGTGCCCAAGCCTGGGGTGTTCACGTGGTCTTGCTTTTACAGGATCAGCATCACTGGAGTTTGGAACCAAGAGAGTTTCTTGACACCCTCTGTATCTCATTGTGATGTGGTCAGTGCAGTAGTGTAAAGCATGAATTACCAAAATAGATATTTAATGGTGTGGGCCAAGTAATACTGATTTGTTGCTGTCATAACAATAACGTAGAAGTTCACAGCAGCAGGTTATTAATAAAGGACACAGCAGTGTTTCCACTTCTATATGGTTCCCAAAGTAGAGGTGGATAGTTTGTAGGTTTTATTAGGATATGTATTTCATCTCCAGCTCACTTCTTGAATTTCAGCCCATGTGCCTGCACATGTTTTATTTCCAGCCTATACTCAGCTGCTGTTTTATGTTACTAGGATAAAATGAGCCACCAACAACTCCATATCCATATGGGAGATGAGGGAATATTGCCAGGCTGTGGTGCTGGCTGTGTAACAGTAGTTTTGCTGCTGCATTCTCACTGTGGTCTGCCTCCCTTTTTCCAGGAAGGCCCAGGAGAGCCAGAAGGAGATGAAACTGTTGCTAGATATGTACCGCTCTGCCCCCAAAGAGCAGAGAGACAAAGTGCAGCTCATGGCAGCTGAGAAGAAGGCAAAAGCTGAGGTATTCCTAATTTCTCTTTCTCTTTTCTTTTTAAAGTGTTACTTAAGCTTCTTTTCAGGTACTCTGCAGCAGAACTGTGTTGTTTCTCTTCTCAGAACTGAGGATTGTTTCTCTTCTCAGCTTTGTCACTTAGATATTGGAATGGTCTGGAGATAAACAGGGACTAGTTGCTAGTGCAGGCACACACACACAACAGTCTCTAGGTTCATAAGCACAGACCCCATTTGCAGATCCCTTCAGTTCCAGCATGTCCCTCTCTTTGGTACCCCTGTGGTTCCAAGCCCCTCTTGCCTTCTTCACAAGCAGGTCTCACCTATAGGCAGCATTCCTCTGTGCAGCACACACACATGGGGTAAAGAGTTAGATCCCATGGCGATACTTAGGAAAATGTGTAATGAAAAAATACAAGAAGATAGGACAGGACAGGCTGTGATGATCATGGGCAAGGCTGAGCCAGACAAATGTGTACTGACTGCCCACATTTCCCATGGGGCTGGCTCCTTTTATACCCTTCTCTGTCTAATCCCAATTTGTTCATCCTTGGTCTCCATTTTCCTGCACATTGCTTCTGGATTTGAGCAGCTCTTGATTGCCACAGAGCTGTCCCAGTTCAGGAGCCATTCCTGCTTTACAGTGTCATCAGTTACAAAGTCCCAGCTGACCTTCCTGGAGGTGGGTCCTGTAGTTTCTTGGAAGCTGTTGTGACTGGAGAGGTTTGCTTCCTCTCTTTGTCTCTGTGTTTGTTTTGTCAGGTTTGTGTCTCTGTATATTTTATTTTGGGTTTTCTCCTTCTCCCACACTCAGATAACCTTGATGGAGTAAACATTTTCGCACTCCTGTGTGCTCTCAACAGTTAGTGTGACTGACAGGTTTCAATCTCATCACTGCCTCTCTTACCATTTGTCTGCCAAATTTGTATCTTGTATGTTTTATTTTACCTTCTCCTCCTTGTATGGAAGAAGGTCCTTGACAGATGGCCTTAAAGGAGCAGATGCTCTCTGAGCACATATCCATACACGTACAATTGCAGGAGACTGATGTTCCTACTCTGATAAAAGGTGCTGTGAAATTTTCAAAGGTGTGGAAGTCAAGATCTTGGGCCTGCAGCCCATCTCAATGGTACATCTGCCTGTAATACTCTGTCAAAACAACCTGGGGTTTTTTGCCATGCTTTGAAGGCAGTCCTGAGTGTTTCAGAGAATTTTGGAGAAAACAGGCTCTGAACAATGCTCAGGGCATATCCTTGTGTTTAGTGCTGTTTCTGGTTGGTTCTTGTAGCTTGAAGAACTGAGGCAGAGGGTGAAAGAATTGGAGGACAAGGAAAAAAAGGAGAGTAAGAAGATGGCTGATGAGGATGCCCTCCGCAAGATCCGAGCAGTGGAAGAACAGATTGAGTATTTACAGAAGAAACTTGCCATGGCTAAGCAGGTGAGAAATTCCTGATGAGTTCTCTTTTGGCTGGGGAAACTGGAGGAGCTGCCTTCAGGTTACGTCCAGGAAGAGAGAAGGAATTTATATCTGTGCAGGCCAGAGATGGGAGTTTGGTGCTGGTTTACCAAAGAGGAAGAAAACTGAGCAAGCAAAAGAACCACCAGCAAAATAACCCCTTCCACCCTCAGCTCTGGGATATCACAGGCAGGCCATGGTGGGAAATGTTTGATAACAATTAAACATTAAATAAACAGTTAAACATGTGGCCTTGGTGAAGCACACAGAGGAGAATTGGCTTTATCAGCCATTAGGGGAAGAGATTACAATTTCTTTTTAAGAGTTATTACCTCCTCAGTTCATCTAGTGAATAGTTTGCATGGAAGCAGTATGTACCTTCTGCTAAAAAAGGCTCAATCCAATGAGAAAGTAGGACCACCTCATCAGGGTAGAGGCGCGCCAATGAATTGACATGTGCTTTCTTAGAATGTGGATTCTTGTTATTGTAGAACAGAACTGCTCTACCTTGTCAATGCTGAAGTGGCCAAAGTGAATTTAAGGAGTTTGGCAGCCTGTTAGTTGGAAGCTGTTGAGCTGTCCACATGTAGAATTTTTGGCCTGGTGTATCTGACAGCTGTTCAGCTGCTGGGAATTGGGTGTTGGTTTCTGCCCAGCTCTGGCAACGACTGTGTCAAATCTAATTCTGCCAGACAAGTGACAGGTGACCATCTTTTCTCTGCACCTTCAGAGTATCTCTGCTGTGGTTCAGACTTGTAGGGAATACATTTTTCTGGTTGTTGGGATAATGGTGTTCCCTGACACCAAGAATCTTCCTCCATCTTTGCTAGGTTTGGTGTCTCTAATAAAATTTCAGGCTCACTTTAGGGGGTCCAGGGCACAGTTTGGCCAGAGCCTGTGATTTTTTTGCAGGAGGAAGAGGCCCTGCTGTCAGAAATGGATGTCACAGGCCAAGCCTTTGAAGACATGCAAGAGCAGAACATCCGCCTGATGCAGCAGCTGCGGGAGAAGGATGATGCCAACTTCAAGCTGATGTCAGAACGTATCAAGTCCAACCAGATCCATAAGCTGCTGAAAGAGGAAAAGGAGGAGCTAGCAGACCAAGTTTTGACACTGGAAACACAGGTAATAGGGAAAAAGGAGAGGGGACAAGAGAGCTGGTGGGGAGATGGAGGTGTGGTTTGTCTGTTTTAGGCAGATGCACACAACCATTTGCTCTCTCCCCCACTGAGGGAGGAAGGGGGAAAGAATCAGAAGGGACAAAGTGAGAAAACAGGTGAGCTGAATAAAGGCAGTTGAACAGTTAAAGCAGAGGTGTCCATACAAGCGAAACGAGAAATTAATTACTTGGTTATTTCCTGGGGCAAGCAGGAGTTGAGCCATTTCCAGGAAGTCAGGGCTTCATGAGGTCTTACTGTTATTTAATAAATGCTGCAGCTCTGAACATCCTCCCACTGCCTTCTTTCCACCAGCTGTTATTGCTGAGCACAGCATTGTAGGGTATGGAACACCCCTTGGGCCAGCTGGATCAGCTGTCCTGGCTGTGTGGCATCCCAGCTTCTTGGGCACCCTCAGCCTACCTGCTGGTGGGCAGCATGAGACACAGAAGGTCTTGTGCTCAGCAGCAGCTAAAACAGTGCTGTGTTACTGACAGTGTTTTGCTCCAAAATGCAAAACATTGCAGCACGGGAGCTGCTCTGAAGAGAATTAACTGTCCTCACCAGAATCAGTCCAGAATGGAGTCTTCCTCTCACCAGCCTGGGAATGCATCAGGATTCAAAGGGGCCTGTCATTGTAGGAAACTGAGGCTGCTGTATGAGCATTACAATGTCCTCCGGGTTTACTGCTATGAAGAGCAGATGGGTGAGGAAAAGTGGGAAGTCCTTTTCCTGTTGGGATGGTACTTCTACCTGACTATTCTACCTATAGCTGTATATATTGGTAAGAAGCAGGAGGAGTTGGAAACCATGGTTTAGTCTGAACTACCTCAGACATGGGCACAGGCTGGGAGAGGAAATCACTGAGAGCACCGGAGCAGAGAAGGACTTGTGGGTTCTAGTGGATGAGAGGCTGGACCTGACCCAGCGGCGCACACTGGGAGCCCAGAAAGCCAGCTGCATCCTGGGCTGCATGCAAAGCAGCATGGGCAGCAGGCTGAGGGAGGGGATTTTGCCCCTTTGCTCTGCCCTTGTGAGAGCCCAGCTGCAGTGCTGCATCCAGCTGTGGGGTCCTCGGCACAGGAAAGACACATGGACCTCTTGGAGGGAGTCCAGAGGAGCCTGTAAAGATGATGAGAAGAACTGAGCACCTCTGCTGCAAGAACAGGCTGGGAAAGCTGGGCGTGTTCAGCTTGGAGAAGAGAAGACT
Organism: Euphonia xanthogaster; assembly: GCA_034509185.1. Classification (NCBI taxonomy): domain Eukaryota; kingdom Metazoa; phylum Chordata; class Aves; order Passeriformes; family Fringillidae; genus Euphonia; species Euphonia xanthogaster. Next base: position 10,014,028 of record JAYDZK010000128.1, on the reverse strand, counting down.
CAGGGGAGACTTCACTGCAGCCTTCCAGTACCTGAAGGGGGCTTAGAAAAGTGAGGGAGAGGAACTTTTTATATGAGCATACAATTACAGGACAAGAGGCAGTGGTTTTAAACTGAAAGAGGGCAGGCTTATATTAGATGTTAGGAAGAAATTCTTCACTCAGAGGGTGGTGATGCACTGCTGGAGGTTGCCAAAAGAAGTTGTGGATGCCCCATCATGTGTTCAAGGCCAGGCTTGGATGGGGCTTTGAGAAACATGCCCTACTGAAGTTATCCCAGGGAGCCTGGGACTACTTTAAGGTTCCTTCCAATCCAGGCCATTCTATGACCCTGTATCCTGTCATCCTTGAAACCACTGCAGAACTGTTCACTGCCTTACAGCAAGTCTTTAAGCCACTGCCCAAAAATTAAGACTTTGTTGCAAATATTTGACTGCTGCTTTTAAACTTGTTTACAAGTGTTGACCAGAGAGATGTGAGTACAGCTCTCTGGATACAGGCACTGCTGTTCAGGGAGAAAAAGGCAAGCTGAAGGTGTGCTCCCTGGTGATGGGGAAGGAGGGGTAGTTTTACCCCTGCAGCTTTTGAATGACAGCTCTGAAGACCCACAGAGCATGCATTCATTGATTCCTTCTGTTCCCTCTGTGTCCCTTTCCAAGGTGGATGCCCAGCTGCAGGTGGTACGTAAGCTGGAGGAGAAGGAACACTTACTGCAGAGCAGCATTGGAACAGGAGAGAAGGAGCTGGGGCTGCGAACACAGGCCCTGGAGATGAACAAACGCAAGGTGAGCGATGCCTTCCTTTCCTCTTGGGCTGTGAGGGGGAGCTGCTGCCTTGTGGGAGGCATGGAAGGCTCTGAGCTCTCACTGGCATTACAGAACCTGGTATTCCCTGGTTTTGGATGAGTGTATCAGAGGGCTGAGGAGTCCTGGAGAGAATTATGATAAAGTACTAGAGATTGATGTTTTCTTTAGTTAAGGAGAAGCAGGTCATACGTTTTTCTGTGTAACCTGTGGTGAAGAAAGAGCAGCCAGATGAAGTTAACTGGCTTTGTAGGAAAGATGAGATAAGCAAAAGGAAATACAGCTGGGCAATATGAACACTTTCAACAAATGCCTAAGAGCAGTAAAGTAGGTGTGTTATCAGTAAAATAAGACTAAGTTTTAGTAGAAATGCAGAAATTACATTAAAACAGGCAGAAAGGAAAGCAGGAGTATCACTGTGAAGAGGAGCTGGGGAGAATTCAGCAGAGTCACCTGTGCTTAGTATGACAATTTGTGGTATTAAGGGCATTTGGTTATAAAGTTAGAAGAGAGCTGGTGAAGAGAGAAGATCGTTAGAAACAGGTATCTTGCAATTCTGTCTATTAACAGCTACAGAACTGCCTCTGAACACTTTAATAGAGAAAATGTGGAAGCTGGAAGGCTGAAAATACCTTAAGAAGAGATGTGGATGATCATTAGTGTTTTTCTAAGTGATGTGCTTTGCAGCATGCCAGGGTTTGGCTCTGCCCAAAGGAATTTTGAAGCTAAATGATTAGAACTTGTTGATAATAAGGTAATAACAAGGGACTAGAAATCACTACAGCTGTTCCTCTATGTTTGGTCCTTATATACTGGTTTTCTTTCTCAGGCCATGGATGCAGCCCAGCTTGCAGATGATCTGAAGGCCCAGCTAGAGCTGGCTCAGAAGAAGTTACATGATTTTCAGGAAGAGATTGTGGAAAACAGGGTAACTAGAGAGAAAGAGATGTTCAACTTCAAAAGAGCTGAGGTATATATCCTATGCACAATCCTTCAAGATCTGTCTGCTTTAGTGTCCTTCTCTTTGTACATTGAGCTTGCAGAGGGCTTCAGCTGAACTGCTCTTGGTGTCCATTTTCACTTTGATTTCGGCTTCATCAGGTCTTGCCTCTTTCAGATTTTGTCCCCTGATAACTGACAATACTTGTAGCATCAGAGGATCATGTTGTCTCTTGGATTTTAGGGGATGAAACTAATGGGTGGCATGACACAGCCAGATGCACGTTCTCTTTGGTCCCTGAAGAAGCTGACAGAGAATGTTCTGCTCCTTCACTTGGTCTCCTGTTTTTGTGCAGGAAGATATTTCTAGGTTGCGCAGGAAGCTGGAGACCACAAAGAAGCCTGACATGGTTCCCAACTGTGATGAGATCCTGATGGAGGAAATCAAGGATTACAAGGTGAGTATATGTGTCCCTCAGCTTCCCTTTTCACCTTAGTCAGAAGATGTGTAGGCACACTTCCAGTATCTGACATCTCTCCTGGCACTGGAGAAGCCACATTGTCCTTCTGAGGAATGGAAGGACCTTCATGTTGAGTCATCTCTGAGCACAGCAGCTGGGCTGCAGCGCCCCTCACAGCTCTGTGTGTCTGTGTCTCTGTGTGTCTGTCTGTGTGCGTGCTGCAGGCCCGCCTGACGTGCCCGTGCTGCAACATGCGCAAGAAGGACGCGGTGCTCACCAAGTGCTTCCACGTCTTCTGCTTCGAGTGCGTGAAGACTCGCTACGACACCCGGCAGCGCAAGTGCCCCAAGTGCAACGCGGCCTTCGGGGCCAACGACTTCCACAGGATCTACATCGGCTGAGGCCCTCTCAGAGCCCCCGCTGGTGCCCAGCCAGCCTCCCACCCTCCCTCCCTCAGCTTCTGCTGCCTGAGCTGCAGTGCCTCCTGGGAGGGGCCTTCAGGGTCTCAAAAGAAACACACTCTGGATCTTGCTTCCTTTCTTGGCCCTGTCCCTTTGGTCTTGCCCTCGGTTTTTGTGTGTTCTTTGTGCCTGAGAGGAAATTTCCCATCCCTGGCTTTCACACTGCCAAGGTGGGAACATGCAGCTGAAGTGCCACCTAGGTGGGATAGAAGCTGAGCTGCAGCAGAGATTAGTGAGAGCTTCATTTGAGGGCTCTGCTAATTAAATCCCATCAAGGAATGGCACAGCTCCTGCGAGGGAAGTGTTTCCCAATTAACAGGCCCAATAGAGGCCAAGGAAATGAATCTGTAGACTCAGGGGAGCAACTCCTTAGGTACCTGTGTATCTTCCTGAGCTAGGGCAAGAACCCCTGAGGGCTGGTGCACTAGGAAACCCTTGCCCAAACAAACATCTAAATATCCAGAAGAGAAAGGAGAGATCTTGGACACCCTTAGAAAATAGCATTCCACTGACGAGCCCTGGTTGATGTGCTCACCTTCCCCTAGGCTGAGGCATTGCTGTCATTGTCCTTCTCAGAAAAGGGCTTGAAGTGGTTCCTTTGCTGCAGCTTTACCGCGAAGATTAACCTTGTTATGTACGAATTCTTACTAAAGCTGTTGTTTGGTTTATTTTTCTGGTTCTCCTGCCTCTGGTACTGTCTGCTCTCCCATCATTTGTCCAGTTCTTGGAAACATTTCTCACAAACTTTAAACTTCATCAGTAGAAACACTTAATTTCTTCCTTTCTCTCCTTTCAGAATATGCTCAGCTAGAGCAACTTTTGTCCCTTTGGCTGTATCCCCAGTGGCCTATTCCTGACACAACAGGAATTGTGGGAATTTTGGCAGGGATGTCGTGTGGCTTAGTCTCAGTGCTCCCTGTGCTTGGAGGCTGCATTTGAAGTCTGCTCCTAAAATCAAAATGGGAAGTTGTTGATTTGTGACATTTCTTCCTAGAGTGTAGTGTTTTCCCTGTAAACCTAATTTGCATGGAAGGTGCATCAGAGGTTTGTCTCATGGGTGTCCCTTCCCTGAAGCATGGAATCTCCTGCCTTCCTCCATCCCCTCCCTGCAGGAAATACCAGATACAAAGCAAAGGAGTTCATCACAGGCTCTTAGACTATTCATTATCTTGGTTAAAACATTCAGAATATATGAGTAAAGCCTTGTAAATTGTTCCAGATTTCAAGACAAGGTGTATTTTATTACCATCTGTATGGCAGTTGTCTTATCAAGTGGTCAGTTTTCCTTACCTCCCTGAGTGATCACAATCACTCTTCCCTCGGAAGGGGACATCTGTTGATAACAGGCTATTGAATGTCACTGCATGACTGATGAGAACTATAGCATCCCATTGTGAGATGCTCTGCCCAGAGAGAGGAGCCAAGCACTGCTACCCCAATATAATCTGGAGAGCCTGGAATAACTGCACAGCTTCTCCACTGGATTTCCCAGAGGAACAGCAGCTGCCTCTTCCACTAGATCTTCAGAGGAAGACTACACCCTTTTCTATAGTATCCATGCTCCAGCAGAACCACACCTGAC
>JAYDZK010000128.1:9975027-9985379 GCA_034509185.1 Euphonia xanthogaster | reverse complement strand
TTGCAGCTTTTAGAAAAATGAGAATTGGTGTAGGTTGAAGGATATTCATTGATATCATAAGATACTGGAATATTTAAGGTTCAAAGAGTTAAGGTTAAAATCATAAAGTTGAACCATTCCCACAGCATTGTCAAATCCATCACTCAAGAACATCATCTCCATTTCCAAGAACCACATCTAGAGATCTCCTAAATATCTCCGGAGATGGTGACACAACCACTTCCTTGGCAGCCTTTCAGTGAGGAAATTTCCCTTGATATCCCACCCAGACCTCACCTGGCACCACTTGAGGTAATTTCCTGTTGTCCTGTCTCTTGTTCCTTGGGAGCAGAGCATGGCCTCCTGTCAGGGAGTTGTGCAGAGCCACAAGGTCCCCCTGAGCTTCTTTTTCTCCAGGCTGAGCCTTCCCAGCTCCCTCTGCTGATCCTTATCAGATTTGTGGTCCAGTATGGGTTTTTGTCCATATTTTGTGCACCTTTCCTTCCCAAGTCTGGAGAACTCTCTCTTCTTCAATTTCAGTCCTCTAAATTACAAGGAATGACATTCTTATAGGTGGTTTTAGAGAGTTTGAACTCTAAAACTGAATTGCAGTACCTTTATTTTTTCCATAAGGGCATTTTTTCTTGTCCCTTTTTTGTTTCAGTGCTGTTATATAAAATCATGATTTTCCTGTCATTTATAGGAGCTGTGTAAGTAGTCACAACAGATGTTTTGTTTTTTTCCATCAGAATGTTGCCACTGGAATACAGAACAATAAATTCAACTTAAAATTAAATTTTGNNNAAAAAAAAAAAAAAAAAAAAACACAAACAAACCCAAAAAAACACAAAACCCCCCAAAATCAAAAAAAAAACCAAACAACAACAACAACAACAAAAAAAAAAAAAAAGCCAAAACAAAACAACAAAACCAAACCAAAACCCATGTTATTTTGCATATACACTTCCAGGTGGTAAGATAGCATGAAAGACATGTATGATGTCATGTTGTGATTACTAAGGCAGGCTTTAAAATAACTTGATAATAATCCCCAGATCTCACATATAACCAGGCCTAATTAATTTCCCTTGATTACCATCTGAAGAGCTTTGCTTCAGTGTTTTTTTCTAATAACAAAATGAGTATTTTCATTCACACAGTTCTGAAATGTTGGGAGACAATGCCTTTTTCCAAAACGACATTTCCAACACAACTCTGTGTCTCAACTGAAACCTAATCTTGCTGTCTAAATAAACAGAACCAGAATTGATAGAGAAAGGCATTTCATATTATTGCTTCAGAACCAGTGAATGCCTTGAAATTCGTTATAGAGGATGAAGTGCAATGACTCATTTGAAGGTAAAAGGAATGTGCCCATGCTCATATGAAGAGAAACAATAACACAGAAAGAAGCGTGAAGCCTCTAAAATGATTCAGGTCATGGCATGCAACATTAAAACAATGTTCCATTTTACTGCTGGTATTAATTCATATTTTTGCTAAAAGGTGGGTTTTTTCCCTGGTTTTGGATCTCTGATAACTGTTCTAAGCCTCTCAGTCTGGACATTAAATCAGTGCAAGGAACAATGATTTACGAGTCTGTGATAATTTAGTAACAATCCTCATTAACCCCAACAAAATAAACCTTAAATTTTCTTTCCAAAATTATTGCAGGTGTGGATGTTTTAGGATTTGTGCTCAGAGTTTGCAATAAATGGCTGTTGGTCTTCTCAGTGCTCAAAGATAATTCCTGTATGATCCATCCCTGGAAGGTGTCCCTGCCCATGGCAGGGGGTGGCACTGGGGGATCTTTAAGGTCCCTTCCAAACCAAACAATTCTGGGATTCTGTGATTCTATGATTATGTGAATCTGTGATTATTGGATTCCATGATATTTGGGTTCTTTGTAGCTTATGTGAAGCTCAGCTTAAGAACAACCATTTGCCTGTATTGTTACCCACTTTTCAAAATTACCCCTAAATACTCTGAATTCTGATGGTAACTCAATGCAAAATTCAGAATATTATTAATCTCCTATATATAGAAGAAGGAAGAAATACTTTGGATAGAAAAATCACGATGCAGTTTTATGTCATCTCAGTCTCAATTCTAGGCATTGCCTGCATATAAATTTGTATTTACCAAATTAGAACATTTTTCAGCACAATTCTTTATCTAGAATTCTATTTGCAAGAGAAATTTGTTATTTTTCTACTTGATTTCACTTGGAATCAAATTATTTTCAGAATTCCCCATAAACAGCAGCCTAAAATTTCAGCTTGGTTTATCTCATAATAAAATCTTTCAATACATGAAACACCTAATGGTATGATTGGGTGAAAAAGCAGAGTCAGTGGTATCAAGGACAAGGAGCAACGGCCATAAACGGAAATGTTTAACAGGATGTTCAAGTCCAGAAGTTTGGAGAGTTTGGAGACTCTCCATTCTTGGATACAAGAGTCATTGACAACGTGCCCTATCTGACTCTTTTTTAACAGGGAAGTTGAATTCAACATCTGGAGATATCTCTTCTAAAATCAATAATTCTGTGATTTAAGGAATTAACCCATTGACTCTAGCAAATAATTTGAGTTGTGCAGGTTTTTTCAATGAGGAAGACATCTATTCCTGTTTTAAAGATTATGAGATCTCACTTCATCCTTGGAAATTCTTATTTAATTAGTCTTGCTCTTGTTCACAAAATTGCATTTTTTATTTCCAACCCGCATTTTTGTAGCTTTAAAAAAAGTACTTGATATCACAACATCTTTCAAGACATTAAGATATGATAACTTTTGCTATCATCGCTGTCATGCTAGGTTTTATGTAAAGAGAGCGCTCTCATATTTTAATAAATTTTGGATGGCCCCATCCATCTCTCCAATTAGAAGATGTAAAAATCCTCCTCTGTCTTTGTACACACAAAATATGAGATACATGCAGATTAAGGTCATATATTCCGCAGGAAAATGGGGCCGGTTGCTGCCCCAATCTCCACTTGATTTTGATTTTTCATCCCTTTCAAGGCAATCTGTCTTGCATGTCAACCCCACTTACCTGAAATGCTTTAGTACCTGGAATGACAAATTTTGCAGAAAAGTAAAATGTAGGCAGTTATGGCTTTTCCATACCTAATGTACATCACAATCATTAATTTAAGACTTTTATTTTCTGCAAAATGGAGAGGCAGATAGACAATATTACTGCATCCAAACATCTCACTGACCCTATTTTTAATCTCTTCAGATGGAAATTATACAGTACTTTTTGATGATCTTAATTTACTTTTTCTTATACTACATTTTTACTTTATTTTTAAAGCTCATTATAAACTTAGAAATGGAATTGTCCAAATTCTATTACTATACAGAAATGAAATACGAATTAAAGACTGCTCTTTTTAGGTCAGCACTGTGTTTTAACCTCCAGAGAGATTCCAATGGTGCTTATAAAACTCTTCATTTTTTTCAAATTAATGTGGAAATAGCAGCCAGCTAGTAGAGGAAGAATTTAGAAAGAAACTCCAGGTGGGGCTTTCATTTTAAGGAAAAAAACCACCTTTAATTCCATTCATTTTAAGAAAAAAAAACACCTTTAATTCCAGAATTTTAAACAGTTTAAAAATCCAGAAGTAAGAATGAAAGACTACAAAATGAAAAAAAAAACAACACCAAAGAAACCATACTAACACAAACAAAAAAATCTAACAAACCAAACCAAACAGCCAATTAACCAAACAAAAAACCCCAACGCCTTTAGTTTTGACTGATGTAAATAATTTAGCTCAGAAAAACTCCAACTCAGCTCAACTTCAGAAAAACTACACATTTGTATACAGCAGGTGATAAACTGGCACTGCTTCCCACATTATTTTATTTCCTTGTCTCATGTGATTTCTCATTAAATATTGTTGTCCTCTTCTGGCACTTAGCTGTGATAACGTGAAAGCAATACAGATAAGAAATTCATTTGTTAAGGATGAGGGATTCTCCTAATTGGAAAGGAATATTCCAAAGAACAATGTTTTGTTGACGTGGGTTTAATATCTGTCTGGTTTGATAAGGTAAATAAGACTCAGAACAATTTAGACTGCCAAAATGCACGTTTCACAAAGGATGTGGTTGAATTCAGCTGAAGTTAATGAAACTCTACTTTTACTTTAAGGAAAAAAAATAAAAGCCATTACTCTTTAGCACATCAGGTGTAATTGGCTGTAATCCTCTCAAATGAGTAAGCATTTTTATGATATAAATTATATTTGCCATCATGCGTAATTCTCTTGGCCTACAAAATTTTCACAGTGTTCTTAAAATATGCTACTCTGTTAATAGCCAAATGGGATATGTCAAAATAAAGAAACAAATTTTTATTTTTAATTAAATGTTTCTTGAGTTTTGACTCAAAAGTTTCCAAAAAACTGTAGATCAAAAGTGAAGCTATCTGATCTATGACCTGTATATTTCTTCCTGTTTGCCCATCATTTCCCCACCATAACTGTAATGAGTGAAAGAAAAAAAAAGAGAAGCATTAACTGATTAAAAAAAATAATAATTTGTAATGCTCTACAAAATAAATTTTTTGTGTTACCAAATGACTGGCTGAAACATTTCTTTTCTGAATCTGCGTCCTGTTTAATTTTTTTCAGTCAATTTAATTCTTCACACAGCCTATTGCAGTGTGAAGAATACTTGTGGAACTGAGATTTGATAATATAGTATTTTAATTTTCAACCAACTTAGAATTGTCACATTTTCTTAGCCTTTTAAAAGCTTTGTATGTAAAATGACAGTTACTGATGGTTCAGATATATAATTTTAAAGTTTAGCTCTATGTTTCTCTTTAAGCCTGACTTGTTCACTAGAAATAAGTTACAACTTTGCAATGTTAAATGATTAAAAAATGAAATTACTTTTAAGCACTTTTTTCTAAAAGTCATTAAGAAATCACATTATTCTAAGTATATTTTTTTTGCTCTATCAGTAGAAAGAATTTTTAAAAATTAGCTAGAAAATCTAAATAAGTAATAATATTTCTTTTGAAAACAAACCAAGGTTTGCTAAAAGAAGGAAACAGGAGACATAGATCTCCATGAATAAGTACATAATTTTAAATAAGCATAATTACCTGATAAGTGCAGATTTTAAAAAGCAAAGATTTCCATCAGAATATACAAAATCTTCAGACTATTGGTGAAAATAAGAGCTGGGAGAGGGAAACCACAAATTAGTGAATTCCACAGTAAACAAGAGTATTGTGTGAATGAAGAACAAGGAAAATTAATATAACCTGTGCTGCTAATCAAGGTGAATGAACAGGCAGGAGTGAGAGATACACAGCCTGGAGAAATAAAACCACTGCAGCTGTGGAGGCTTTCCATGCAAGCAGCAAAGCATGGCCCTGCAAGACAGCAGTCCCTTCCACAGCACCCTTGTTTATCAGTGTGCTACAGCTTCTGATGCACAATGAAATTTTTGGTTAAATTCACTGGAGTCATTGTGGACACCTGTGAAAATGTCAAAATAAACATTTTGTTCATCAGCACGGAGAGCAGAAACCATCTCTCAATAGGCTGCACAATTCAGAATTGGTTGCTATGATGATTTAACCCCATGTTAATGGAAAAAGTCTTCTCAAGTGGAGTGAAGGGACTTTTTTGTCATAAATCCAGACTTAGAAATTACCAAAGAGTTGATTTTTTTTTCAATAAACAATTTTCCTGTTGTCTTGATGCTTCGTCCTATTTTACACATTTTGAGGCAATATTGGAGGCTGTGGCAGCACCCCAGACCTTACATATTGAAGAAGGAAAGTCCTTACAGAGGGTATAACAAAACACCTTTTCACGACCTTCAGGAAAGCAGTAACATTATCCCTGGAATATGATTATATATAAGTAAACCTGTGTTTTGCAAAAAAGTCCCCTTCATATCTATGACTGAACAAGAAGAAAAAAAAATAAATAAAAGGTTTTGTGTGTTTTGAACTTTTCAGTTTTTAACCTAGGTTATAGTTATCTCTAGGGCTATGATGGGCTCACCTTGGCTGGATATTGGGCCCCCAAAAGAGCTGAAAAATGTGCTTGAAAGCTGCTTCAGGCTGTGGCTGTACACAAGAACTGATTAAAAACATCACACTAATGCACTGCTGAAATTGAGAACCTTTTTTCCTCCCAGTTGCTTTCTTTTACACTCAGTGACAGATACATCCAGAAGCCTATCTTTGTAAAAATTTAGCAGTGAAAACAGAATGTTGTTCCCCTTCTTCAAGATCTGAGGCACTCTAGAGTGCTACACATTTCTTCTGGGCTCAGAGTGATGATTTGGAGTAGGTGGCTGTGCAAACATCAGAAATAGGAGTGGTTTGGGAAGCTTTTGGTCTATTAAGTGGTGGTTTGGGCACAGAGAAGAGTTATGCTGTGTGGTAATGAGCAGAACTCCACAAAATTGTTGCAGGCAAAACTTGTACAAATTTACGAGCAAATGGTGATGCTTTGAAAAGATTTGATATCCTGAAACCCAAAGAGAGAGATACTGAGGTGATGGGGGGGTTTTGGTTTTATTTTTTGGATTTTCCTGCATACTTCAATTGTGCATGGCTCCCCAGAACTGTTCTGTTTGCAACAGTTGTTGATGATCAGCAGAGATTCAACAGTGCTCTCAAAAGGGTTCTGAAAGGTAAATACTCTTTATAGGACCAGGAATGGGAAGCAGGTTTCTCTTCTCTTTGTGAGAAGAGCAATGACCCCAGCTATGGTTCATCCACCTTAAATCACAACATGCCCCTAGCAGAGGGAAAAAACTTACCACCTACAAAGTTTGTTAGCCAAATTCTCTAGTGGACAAGGCTTGGAGGAAAAATCAAAACCATGAGAATGATTATTAATATGTGAAGAACATCTTGCATATTTAATTTTAAACAAAAAGTCTTTTTCATTCCATACTTGTCTGAGTGCAGGTCGTGTTACTGGATCAGAGTAAATCTGCCTGTTCTGCTGGCTTGCTTTAGTAGTATAAAGATTTCCATCCTCCTGGTGTCCTGTAAAGCTCAAAGTCCTTAATTTTCCTGCTTTGATTCCGGTGTGAGGCTCCTGTTTTTTGCAGAAATGCAGCACCACCACACCTGCCTGTGAGAGGCTGCTGATAGCAGCAGGGTTCAAGCAGGTCCCCTGAGGTCCACAAGTGATCAGTGAGGGCAAAGCATTAGAAAATGAACAAGTTGATGTACTTTTAGAGGTCTCTGATGCCTAATTATTTCAAATGATGTCACTCTCACAGTTAATACTGGAAGAAGTTACCCAAAGTTAATTAACATGTGCTTTGGCAGTCTGCTCAGTTTAATTATTCTGCTGCGTTCTGTTAGGGAAGACTATCCAGATAGTAATGCTGATAAAAATTCCTTGTAAAATTGCTATCTTGGCTGAGGGCTCTGTACCATGAGTGATTGCTCTTGTGCCCTGGCTGCTGAGGGGTGCATTTTTTATGAGTTACCAGCAGACTCTGTTTCTAGAGATACAGCTGCCAAGGAAAATAATGGGTTAAATAATGTTGGGATATTGAGGAAAGGGACCGGATGGCTTTAAGATCATTTCAACCCAATCCATTCTGTAATTCTTTAATTCTCTGATCATGATTCTTACAGTTAAAAAAAAAATAACCCCACCAATATTTCACATCTTATAGACAAACCAATTGGAAGAAAATGATGTTTTAATGACACAGTATTAGAGTTTCAGGAGGACCTTTAGGCCAGCATCCTACTCAGTTAGCATTTTTGCACTACTCAGAAGAGTCTCACTTCTTGAGATAAAAAAGGAGAGACTACATCTGCAATACTCTATGCACATGAGTTAGAGAAGGGGGGCTAACATGATTGTAAAAGTATGACCAAGAAAATCCCACCTGGTTTTGCTTGTTTGTTTTTGTTGGTATTTCATTTTGGTTTGGTTTTTTCTTCAGTTGGTTGGTTAGTTTTTTGTATTTTTTTTTTTTTTTGTGGTTCCCCCCCTTCCCCGCCTCGTTATTTTTTGGTTTTGGTTTTGTTTGGTTGGGGTTTTTCAGGTTTTGTTTTGGTTGTTTGGTTGTTTGATTTGGTTTTGGGGTTTTTTTCATGATATAAGCTGAAATACATCTTTTGGGTATGGTTTTCCTCACAAAGGTGGAAATTTGGACCAATTCAGTTTTTGCTAGCCTTTGGACAAAAAAAAAAAAAAATTAAAACTTGCATTTCTTTTTTCCACCTGTAAACACTCCACAGAGAATGTTTTTCAACAAATGAAACCAAATTACACACAAGTATGATTGTAACAGAAAAATACCTGCAAAATAAAATATGGTTTTTATCTGTTTCTTCTGGGTCACACTGTACAGATTGTCTTGAACTGAGTTTCTGATTTTGCTTTCACTGATGTGAATGAAAACCCTTGACATCTTAGCCTACCACCTGAAGACTCCTCAGGAACTGCATCCCTCCTCAGGGCAGAAAATATGCCTCAGAGACACAATAATGGACACTCACCATCATGGAAACTGCTCTATTTAGACCAAAAAAGACCTCATGATTTCTGAGGAAATAAAAATGAACCGTAGAATAATAAACTTTACCTGGGGGAATAAACACTTCCAATCTCTGTGTCTCAGCAGTTGAGGGTTTTGAGGGTTGATAAGTGTTGATTGAGGTCTTCAGCATTGATCAATGTTCTGTTTTCCAATGGGAAATGTAGATTTTTTTAAGAGAAAGGATTGCTTGGCTGTGTATGTCAGAATTTTCTTAGTCTCTCCTGACATGCAAGCTGAAGTGATAAATTTTTTGAATTGCTACTCCCCCTGCCACCCAAAAGAGAAAAAAAAATTGATATCTAGGCAGCATGCCTGCATCAGTGAGTTTGCATGGAAAGTTTAGGACAGAATGGCACACGGTGCTAAGACAAAACTATTCTGTGTTTTACAACAGAATAATGCCAGGGAGGGAGTTAAACCTTCTGGGTTGTCATGTGACAACCCTCCAACAGCTGAAAATCCTGCAAATTTAGGGGATGACCAAACCAATTGATTTAGATCAGGGCTCAGATGGAAGTGGAAGTATATTCACCACTCTGTGGATCTGATTTGGGAGACGATTTATGGTCTGCAGCCTTGAAGTCTAACAGAGCTTTCATGTCCAGAGAGCTGTCAGGGAAGTGGTCTCACACCTTGCACATCCCAGTGCTGAGGCAGGAGCACAGTTTGCAGCTGCACACAGAACAGATTACAGAAATGTCCTGGGTTAAACCCAGCCCTCCTTTCTCAGGCAAAAAAATATTCTCTCAAGGTCCCTCTGCAAGTGAAAATAGATCTTATTCCTGCTTTATAAAACTCCTTGAAATTCCTCACCAACCCAACCTGTAGCAGCTGCAAAGGACTTATTTTGGAGCATTTTAGCTCTTTTTGTCACTCACAATGCCCTCATCAACTGAGCTTGTACCTCAACAATTGAAATGAATTTTCCTTTTCTTCACATTCAGATACCTTTTCCCATCTGGCATCCACTGCAATGTTGTTTTCCTTGTTGCCCATTAACAAAACACATTAGGAAAACCTCTGGGTACCTTTAGGAAACAAGTATTGATTTACAAACTTCTATGAAAGAAAAAAATTGTTTCTTCCTGAGAAAATGATCTCCTCTGAGATGTCAGACTGTTTTGACACTGAATTGATGGATAACCTTGTTCTGCTCTAACAATTACATTCTAAAAAGCCTTACTGATTAAAACATGACTCCGCTATGTTGGATTTGGGACTGCCACATGTCTCTTATCCAGTCCTTGCAACAGAGCCATTGAAAGTCAACATAAATACCCTTGTAAGCATGAGAAGAACATAGTTGTGAATTTCCTTTGGGTCAAAAAGATTAATTTGTTCTATTAATTAGCATTCTGGCCACTGAGATTTAAATACAACTTGTGGAATGCTAAGCAAAATAGTCTACAAGGATCTAATATCTACTTTGTTCTACTTGATTAAACACAACACAAGTGCCACTGGACCTCTTGGAACTACATAATATACTTTTATACCCAGATGTCCCAGTTTCTCCTTCATTTGCATTTATTCAGACTTTTAAACTGCAGTACTTGCTATCAAATCTCCCATGCAGAGAGAAAGTCTGAAAGAAATTAGCTTTCTTCAGCCCAGTGCTTTTTTCTCCTTTTTATTTTCCTTTTCTTTTTTTTCCTTTTTCTTTCCTTTTATTTTTTCTTCGTTTCTTCACAACCTTCCTGTACAGCCTAAATATCCAAATAGCATGAGGGAGAACTGATAAATGATAGAGTGGTTGTATTTCTATCCAAATACATCTACATCTAATATATCTATTTGTGTGTATATACATATATATAA
>JAYDZK010000128.1:9911399-9921728 GCA_034509185.1 Euphonia xanthogaster | reverse complement strand
AGCTGTCTGGCAACCTCGCCAAAATGTCTGTGCACCTTGTGCTGCACAATCACAAAGAGGTGACACCTACTTTTCAGTAAAAACATATTTAGATGTACAGGTAAAATGTTGTGTAGGAGATAAATGAAACTGGGTTTGGTCATGTTATTTGTGCATTGCTGTGCGTGTCATTACAGATTTCAACCCCCTTTATCCTTTTATAATTTATTATTTAACTCCCTTTATTCCCCAAGAATGATGTTCAGTTAGGATTTTTAGACCTCCCAGAGTGGAATCTGGTGTGAGCCCCGAGGCCAGCACCCTGCATGGGGGGGAGAGAAGCAATCAGGCACGTGGCAGAGGAAACCAAAAAATACCACCTGCCTTCCCAGGCAGCCGAGGCACCTGAGGAGTTTGGATGCAGCAGGGTTCATGTTTAGCTCTCACTCAGGGGGAAAAGCAGAGAAAGCAAAATTTTGCTGAATGCTTCTCACTCAGGGTGAGGAACACTAAGCAAAACTGCTAAATGCTGTTGATACTGAAGAAATTAACGACAGGCTGGAGTGCAGGGCTCAGGTTCTCAGACACTCTGGTGCCACATGCAAACCTGTGATGAACCCACTGTTAGTCTGCAGCACCTCAAGGATCACAGCCTGGGATTTGGGATGACCATCCAAGCACAGACCTGCACCCTGTGCAGCACTGCTGGTGATGCCTTGGGACTTTAACTTTTATATTTTCCCTGTATTTGTGAGCCTGCAGTTCTTTAGTGCAAACTCCAAACTCCACACTCAGTGTCAGCTGCTGCTGTCCCACCCTGGGCAGACACAGCAATTCCTCTGCAGGCCTGGCAGCCAAGGACACCTCACTGCCCCAGGGACAGAGATGGGAACAAAAGGGAGCTGGGGACAAACTGGGGGTCAATGACTTCATGAGCTGGAGCTGCAATTGGAAGATTCATCCCCAATATGCAAATGGACCAAACTCATAAAACTGTGCAAACCTGTGATCCGTGGTGCATTTTTGGGTGTAGCCCCTGGATGGGCTTGGTCTGCCCAGAATGCACCTGAATGCCCCTCAATACATATAACTGCTTTTATTCTCTTAACTTGGTCTGGCCTCTGATTTTAGGCATTCCCAATAAGGCATCAGTGAAATCAAAAGGCCAGATATCCAATGCAGTTCACATTTCATCTCACACAGTCCCTCTATTGACACCCATTTTGGTGGGGTAGAGGGGCAGAGCAGGTTTCTTTCTGACCTGTTGGTTTTGGTGACTTATTGAGAAGGCAAAACACCTTCTTTCTGGAAGAGTTCTGCCTAATGCTCAGCTGGAATTCCTCCACAGTGCCAGTTTCCCCAGGGAAAATGGATGAGAAGCCGACTGGAGGCTCCCCAGTTTTTGCTTTGTGCCATGGCCATGTACTTGATGCTCACAGAGCAGCAGCCCCGCATCCTCTGCTGTCACAAACCAAACAGATCCCAACGGAGATAACAGAGAAAAAAGACCTGGGGGCAGAGAGGAGGTCAGCAAGGGACAAGAACACAGCCACTCTTACAGAAACAAATGGCAAAGGCTGGAGGCAAAAACGTCCCTTTGATGTTTCAAAACGACCAAAGAAATCAGCCATCAACCCCGGGACAGGTTTGTTATTGACTTTTTTTTGTGTTTCAAGCAAGCAGTTTTGCACCCTCGACAAAGGAAGGGTGGAGTTAGAATTTATAAATGATTGTACATGGTGGGCAATTGTACCAATAGTGAGAAGGGATTTGTAATCTGAAGATCAGAAGCTCTCCTAGGCAGATAAGGTAGAGCTGACACACGTGGTATCATGCTAACTGCTGCTATTTGTTGCCACAAATTCAATTATCTTGAATTTGTCATGTCAGGATGATGTTAAAAGTACTGCCAGACCCCAAGTCAGCACAGATTTACAGCACTGAAAAATTCATGTTCAGAAAAGTCAGTCAAGTGACCTAAAATGAAGTAACTACTTCATATACATATGAAGGGTGATTTTCTGTGATTAAAAAAATAGTAAAAAGTGGAGTTCTTTCCACTTAATACCAGGGACATTGCAAATTAGTAGAATTTAAGTGTCAGAGTGGAGGAAACCTATTGAGATTAGAGACAAAAAAGGGAAAGAAAGAGAAAAGCCACATATGTAGCTGAGCTGTGCCAAACTACCATGCACTAGAAAATGTATGACATTAATATCACCTCACCTGGGGTGAAAGTTAAAGCTTGCTCTTGAGCCATGAATTATGAAAAAAAGGTGAAAGATTGTAAGAGTGGATTTTTACAGGAAAAAAAAAAGTGAGGAAACCCAAGTAACAACTGTTAGTAGCCTCAGTCCAGCAGTGCTGGAGGCAGACATTATTACAATTATTCCAGGGTTATCTGGAGTAATACTCAGGCAGGTTTTCTTAGCAAAAGTTGAGGAATAACTCCCAAAAAAATGCAAAACACAGTAAATTAAAAATAAAAATGGTTCAGTATTTATTCAGATCTGTCTTCTCCATTTAAGGCTTTTAGTGGATTTGTTTGTACAGTTCCTGTACAACTAGAAGACTAACACCCTTCCATCCCCAAATCACTGTTCCCTTAATGAATAAATGTTTTAATTATTATTAATCTCTGTTTCTGAGGGAGAAATAAACATGCTGCGGTCTCATTTGTTCTGTAGCTGAGTTATTGATGCTGTGATTAAGATGTTAATTGATTTAGTGTGACAGCAGGCACAGAAAGCTGAGGTACTCAATCACAGAGTCACAGAGCCATGGAACATTAAGGGGTTGGAGGGGACCTCAAGGAACATCCAGTCTCAATTCCCTCTGCCATCAGCAGGGATGTTTCCCACTAGACCAGGCTGCTGAGGGTTTGGGTGAGCATGGAGCTGGGGTGGCTGGAGGCAACATCAGGCTGGAGACAACCTCCCCCAGGTCAGTGGGACAGGATGGACAGGATGGATTTCGTCCAAGAGTGCTGGGACCTGGACAGCTCCTGTGCAGGGTGAGACATCTGTCACCTCTGGGACACCCAGGGATGACCCTGGTGGCCAAACAAAGGTGACGGTTGCAGCCCTGTCCCCAAAATCCCAAAGGTCAGCTGAAGGGGAAGCTCCAGGCTGGCCAGCCTTGCTGGGAAAGCCAGGAGCTCATTCCTGGGGTGGGATGGAGAAGCCTGGGGCTGTCAGCAGGGGTTAAACCACACCCGAGCCACCTGGTGTGCTGGGGAGAGGCGGCTGCAGGCTCTGGGGAGAGCAGAGGGTGTCCTGTGCCTGGGCTGGGCACTGCCACTGCTCCCACATCCCCATGGACAGAGACGTCTCAGGGATGGACAGGGGGACAGACACAAATCCTGGTGGGAGTGCTGGGACTCTGAGGGCAGTAGATGATCAGTCACATGACTCTGGAGTTTTGTATCAAGGGGGTTCTTTCTGAGGTTTCCTTTGTTTCACATCATGGTCCCCCTGACAGGTGACCAGGGATGCCCTCAAGGGCAGCAGTGCCACCAAGAGAGGAAATAAACTAAAAGTGGGAAATAAACCAAAAGGACCCACAAGCAGCAACAAATGGCAAGTCCTGCCTTCGGGAGGGAGAATCCCTGTGAGAGCATGGATGTTAAGTTTTTTGATCCCCAGTTTAGGAAAGGACTGTTTAAATAGGTGTGAGGTCAGGGAGAGAGCATGGCTTTGTTGGGGACTGGATCTCCTGCCCTGCAAAGAGAGGGCTCTGTGGCTGTGTCATTGCAGGGGCAGACTGAGGAGAAATCCTCAATCCTGAGTCCCTGCAGAAGGGCGAGACTGAGGAGACAGAGACAGCAGTGCGTGGCAGGAGGATCAGAGTAATTTTTGCTGTAAATATGACCCTCACTGGGGGTGAGGATGAAGTCTCGTGCCCCTGATCACCCTCATTTTGAGTACCTGTGTGAGATAAAGCATTGTTCAATTCCACACTGCAGAACAGTCTCTCCTTCCAATGGAAGGAATAGGGTTGTATTTTATGAACATGCTGGCAAAATAAAAACTAATACATGCAGGATGCATCTGGTGTTTTTTGGTTTTGTTTGCTCATTTACTTTGTAATTGTTGCTTATCATTAATAAAGTAGACTAAGCAACATAAAAAACAGGCTGTGATTTTCAGTGTTCTGTTTTTTTTTTCATTTTGCCATTTTCACTTTATAGTCTTGCAGTTGTGTTGGCTGCCAGTAAGAACCCCAAACCAAAGATTTACTTGCATTACTAACCTTCCTTTATTTTTGTTTGTGAAATCCAAATGGAAAAAGAAATGAGTAGCAATAGGTAGAGACTCGTCTTGCACATTTTCCTCCTAGAGATGGTAATAGAAATGTCCCATTTCCAGATTGTGACAGAAAACCATGGCTTTTTTCAAACACATTTTCAAACACATCCTGAATTTTAAAATGAATTCTGGATTTGGCACAAGAGATCTCAGATGAAAACCTCCTGCTGAGATGATGAGGTTTATAGATTTGAGATTCAGTGATCATGTGAAGAGTTTAACAACTTTGCTGAGTGTTGAGGGAAGTTCAAATGAACTAAATTGGTGATTCATTTTGGTTACACTCTGAGGGAGGAACAGACATTTTCTAATAATTAATTATCTAATTTAAAACCTCCCTATTTCTTGACTGAAGTAAAAAATGAGGTATTTTGTATAATAAAGCAGCTGATCTTTAAAACTAATGGAAAGTGGTTTTATATTTTTCACAAAAACTATAGGTGCTTCAGTTCACTGGCTCTGCCTCAGGAAATCAGTTTCAAGCAAATTAGCTAGTAAAATGAATGTACTCTGCACTGGTTTATTAATGAAAGCAGTGTGTAAACACAGCTGATCAGTTTTAGGCAACCTGCATAAGTAGAGAAATAAAAATATGTGTGAATAAAAAGGTCTTCATTACTGACCATTGATCATGAGCTGTGTTTGGTATGAAATGTTTCTTTTGCTTGAAAAGTGAAAATGTGTCGCTCCAATAGGCCAGACAGTTTTCATTGCCTTTGATTGCTTTCGTTGGAGATTGAGAGCACGCAGTAGAACTTAGAAGTAGAAAAAGGCACAACCTTGCAGGGCTGTGCTCCTGGAAGGTGCACCCTGAGACGTAAACATTGCTCTCTTTATCACCCAAATCCTCAGCTGAGGATTGTGTTCAGGATTAATGCTCAGATTTCTGAACAGGCTTACACACCAGGACACCCTCCCAGAGGGAGAGAGCCCCAAATGTCTTGACCCATTTGGTAGGGGGCAAGATGCTCATTATAAATTCTGCAGTTAGCCACTATTAACTCTCAAAAGCTTTGGTTAACAAGCCCTTAAATTTTACAAGCTCCAGCAACAAACTTCAGGTACTAAGATATCAACTTTTACAATTAGAATTATAAATTACAAGCTCCCAGTCCTCCTAATAAACTTTGGTATGGAGTAAGGGGTAGTATAGGATAACTATGCCTGGACAAAGCAGGGGAGGAGAGACATAAAGGTGGCAGAGAGAGAAAGATAGCAAGGATCACCAGTCCTTAGATCCCACATTGGCCCTGCCATGTGGATGGTCTCAACAAAAAGAATGAAGGAAAGAGAGAAGAACTGATGTACTTCCTTTCACAAGGTTTCCTTCCTTTACCTGGTGCAGGTCTCAAATGTAAAACAGATTTTTCATGCCACTGTGTTCCTGCATGTGCAGCCCCTCTGAGTCTTGCAGGAAGTGAGGAGCTGCTGCAGGTGCAAGAACAAGAATGTGTTTTATTTTTTTATCCATTGGCTTGAGGCCTTGTTGAGCAAACGTCCCGTTGCTGCTCATACAATTACTGATCTTGAGCATGAAACTGCCTTGCAAATATTAAGAGCAATAATTGGGGTGAGTAGTACATCTGTTTCTCTTTTTGTAAGGATGTGTATTGAATTCTTGTGCCAGTGGTATGGCAAAAGCTTTCATGGCAGCACTTGGAAGACCGTGGTTAAGTAAATTTGCCTAATTCTGTTCTCACAGCATCTAGAGACATATTGGCTGACACTGTGGATTGTATTAGCCAACCACAAAAAGAAAAAAAAAAAGATAGAAAGAATGCCCAGACCTTGCAGCTTCAGGACAAGAAAAAACCCTGCCTGAGCACAGAATGGAGAATTCTGAAATTCTCATTTTTGATGAAGTGGGATTGCGATGGTCAAAGTGGCTACAGCAATCCCCTGATGTAACTAAAGGTCAGGGGTATGGTGTGACACAGAGAGCTTTTAGGATGGGTTCAGAGAAGATGAAAAGCAGCTTTGTTGGACTCTCTTAAATCCATCTTTCCAAAGCTAAAAGGCAACGTGGGAGAGAATGAAACAAGGAGCGCTTTGGTGACAAATTTTTAAATACATGGAAGGTTCTGCTGCACTTTTGGTTACTGTGTAATTGATGACTCATTAAGAGATGCTTCAAAGAGCTTTGAAAACACAGAGGGGTGACGTGTGTGGGACGTGGTAGGAGAGAGAGAGAAAATGGAGACACAAAAGGACATTGCTGATCAAAATGAAGCAAGAGCCCTGTGCAGGGCTCTGCAACAGCATTTGGAAAGCTACTGTCCCATTTCTGAAAGCCTGAGTGAGAGATGGCAAATTAGTACAGACCCCAGCAGATGAGAACTTGGGGTGATTAGCTGTGCCAGTGGCTAGAAAAAGAGGTGTCCTGGGGCAATAATTAAGGAAGAAAACTGGGAGAATGTCAGCCACCTCCTCACTCTCACCCTTTGTAGAATCAAGT
This sequence comes from Euphonia xanthogaster, assembly GCA_034509185.1. Classification (NCBI taxonomy): domain Eukaryota; kingdom Metazoa; phylum Chordata; class Aves; order Passeriformes; family Fringillidae; genus Euphonia; species Euphonia xanthogaster. Next base: position 9,914,987 of record JAYDZK010000128.1, on the reverse strand, counting down.
GGCAAGCAAAGTAATAGTGGCCAGTATTTCAATGTTATTTTGCTCCATATAAGCTGTTATAATTCATAATCATTTATATAATGGCAGAAATTCAAGGTCCCTGAAGGCTTGGGGGGAATAGTTCACTTTTTAATGTGCTTCTTGGAGACAGTGAGGGTTAGGGCTCAACTCTTTGTTCTCCTTTATCCATATCTCTCTATCCACTACTTCCAGTGTGTGTCAGGAAGAGCTCTTCCGTCTGCCCTTTGATGTGTGTAGGAAAAAGGAAAAAACTTTCCCTGATGAAGTTTCTGAACCAACTAGTTGAACATGTCCAGCTGTTCCTAGTTTTCACTGTGTGGGAGAAAAATCTGCGTTGTAACCACACTGCTTGAGCTGATGGAGAGTGAAAAATGGTAATTTGAGCAAGAGGCAATGAATCTGTTATAAAGATCTTGGCAAAGAATCCAAATTATTGTAGTCCAAGTTCCAAGGCCTGTACTTCTTCAAAATAAAAGGGTAAGCAGGAGAGAGTCTGCTCTAAAAAGAGAGATGAGGGGAAATTGGGGAAATTCCACATTCTCAGATGCAAGAGTGTGTACAGGTAGTGCACTGTGTTGGGCTGAGGTCTGAAAACCCTTAACCCTTCATGCTTCCATAGCCTTGTCCTATGCAGTCATTTCCAAGGACAGGAATTTCCAAGGAATTCCAGATGCCTCAGTCTGGTCTGCTCCATAATTACTCCAATCTAATGTGGGAAATTAAGGGATTGTAAATCTTGGAACCAGTTGTGTAGTCAACTGAGAGATCATTTAAGATTTAGTTAATGAAAGTCAAAGTGTAAGTCATTTGGGGAAAAAAAAAGGTGAAGTAAAAGAAGTATTTTTTAATATAATTTTCAAGTGAATTAATATGTTATATGCTATAATATTATGCAGGGTGCTGGATCAGCAAGGCATGCAGATCTCACCAGTCTCATTAGCCTTCAAATAACAGTCTGGTGCATGATTTAGTTGAGCTGGCTTAGAAAATTATTTACTTCAGTCAATATCCACATAAGTTTCATATGGTCATGTGTAAAGATCCAGTGAGCTCATTGGGCACTAGAGCATGTTTCATGCAAGGAAAAGAGGAGGGAATGTGATTTCATGTTAGGCAACATTAGTCAGGTTCTAATTTATCCTGCAAGAGGAGAAGCACATCTCCGGAACGGGCTGTGATGAACAGCACATCTTGGTACTTTGAGGCACTGCTCTGCTAACTTAGGCCACAGGGAAAGGTCGTTGCTCCCCATTAGTGAAACTTGTTTGTTTTGTCTGCTTTTCCATCCTTAGGAACTTAAAAACAAACAAACAAGCAAACAAAAGAAAAACACATACACAGAAAGGGGAAAAAAAGAGCACAGGTCCTTTGGAACATGAAAGAATCAAAGTACTTACTGGCAGTTGAGACCATATAGGAGAATTTTTGTGAAAACATATCTCTAATCAATTTTGTGCATGTCAGAGTCAGAACTGTCCAGTGGGAAACAAGAATTGTGAGTTAATTTGAAGTGGGATCCTGACTTCCATTTGTATTCTATTTGAAGGGTCTGTGTTGCCAGAGGAAGATGAGGAGCTGTCCTTTTTTTTCTCTAGCTCCCCTTTTCAGGATATTTTAGTGTCTTGTCCTTAAACAGTATTTGAAAAGCTGCATCTATTAAGACTTGTAAATAACAGAACTCTGAGAGAGTGTCTCCTTACATTATATCCCCTGTCTGCAAAAACTCAATGAAGGGTGGTGTTCAAAAAACTACACAATAATTTACTCAATTCTTGAAACAGTTGAAATTAATTTCTCTTTCCTCTTTCAGATAAAAAATGACATGTCTTAAACTCTAGATAAAAGTAAAGCATATTTAAATATCCGTAATTTTTACCTGTCTTATTTGAGAGAAGCTGATGGAACATGTCAGTCTTTTTGTCCTCCTTACCTTTTCACATCTTAAATTGTAAAAAGACCTTAAGTGGACACTATTTGTTCTCAAAGTAAACACAGAATAGAAGACAGACCTTGCACAGGTTAACTTTTTTAGTTCAGTCCTGCAGGAGAAAGTAAAATGGCAGAACACCTTTGTGGAAATAGAGATAGTGGTGTCTCAGAGGAAATGAGCCAGAGAGGTAAAAGTAGCTTAAGTTTATTTATGCTTTTGTTTCCATACCTTGCTGACAGCAGTTGCTGTTTTTAAAAGCTGCCTTGCTGGCTTCTGGTTGGGAGCCAGAATTTTGGAGATTCTCTGTCCTCCACCAGCTGAGTCTTGCCCCAGGTTTTGGACAGAGAGCAGCACCTTAAAGCACCTGCTGCTCCTTTCCTCTGCTTTCTTATACAGACATGAGCTGTGCAGAGTTTGGGTACATGCAGGAAGGTCAATTTTTTTGCCACTGTTTGATTCCTCTGTACATTTGTGAGGTACCATTCAGATGCATTTGTCTACCTGGGTAACAAAACTACCAACCAACAAAAAAAAATTAGCAAACAAATAAAAAAAAACCAAACAAAAAACTCCCCAAACCAAACAACAGACAAAATCCCCAAACTAAAAAACAAAAATAAACCAAAGTACCAAAACAAAAAAAAAAGCTAAACCCAAAACCCCAGTACAAACACACACAAGAAAACCTTCCGAACCCCATCTCCAAGACAAAACCAAACCAAACAAACAAAAACCCCAAAACAAACAAACAAAAAAAAACCCTCCACAAAAACCCCCAAACCCCTACTATGTTCAAATAATTCCATGCAACCTTAAGAGAAGAGTCTGGAAATAGGTCAAGCAGTTGTAGAACATCAAGAAATAGTAGAATAAAGCCAAAATGCTTTTGACTATATTGATACTGCAAAGTCTTACTGTATGAGCAATGTTTCAGGCATCTAAAGATGATATTTGCTAGAATCTGCCTGCCTGGGGAGTTTCCTGCTGGGGCTGCATTCCCTGTGCTTTTCATGTGGATCTCTGTATGTTTGCTTCTTGCTCTTCCCAGAAGGTTAAAACTGAAGGTGCTGTAATTCAAGGGCCAGGATAAATTTTTCTGTGTCATTCCAGCAAATGTGAATTTTGATTTAGGAGTAAATGAGAGCAGAGATGTGGCTTGTTGTTAAATTTCTGTATTTTTAAAAATTATAATATACTAATTTTTAATAGTAAATTACAAAAAAAACCAAAACAAAACAAAACACAACACCCAAAAAGCTCAAAACAAAACAAAACAAAAAACCCAACAGACTTGTTTTCATTTTTTAAATTATGTTTCAGGCAAATTATGTGGCTACTCTATGGAGAAAGATGGAGCAACTTCTCTCTGAGGTCATCTGTATTTTTGAGTTCCTTAATGCTATCCTGATAAAGGTTCCATGAAGCTTTCTCCTGCTTCTTTTTTAAAATTCTGGTGGTGTTTCTCCCTGCCCAAGTCACCAAAGTCACTAAACCCAAGTAAAACCCATCAAATTGGTATAGACATATGGGATAGTTCCAAGATTAATACCTGAAGGGATTGTTTCTTGATCACCAAGACCTACAGCTTTCAAATATTTGTCCTTCAAAATCAGAGGTTTTAAATATACTCCATTGAT
>JAYDZK010000128.1:9829324-9842745 GCA_034509185.1 Euphonia xanthogaster | reverse complement strand
TGAAAAACTCCATCCAAACAAAAACCCAACAAACCCCCCACAATCAAACAAACAAAAACCAAATAAACAAACAAAAAACCCAACACCCAAAACCCAAACAAGACAAAACCAACCAACCAACTAATCAATACCTCAACCAACACCCAAAAAAACCAACAAAAAATTGCCACCAACAACAACAAAACAAAATGAAAAACCCAAACAAAAATCCCCAAATCAAAACAAAAAAAAAAAAACAATAAAAGAAAAAAAAATAGAAAAACAAATAGCAGAGGGAAAAAAACCTTCTCTTGAGACCTGATTGATAACCTTTATGTAGAGATTCCAGCAACTACTGGCCTCCCCCAGAATTTTGGGGCTGTATGTGGAGTGAAGAGTGAAAATATTTTGGGAAACAGCTGGAAACAACCTGACAAAGCCTTTCAGTCGCTGGGGTTTGCATCAGTGATGGCAAAATGGCAGCAAAATTTACACACTCACTTTCCACTGGGAAAGATTGACCTAATTGCAGAGGAATTAATTATCCTGGAGTTGTAAGCTGGGATTTGGTCCTGGCTAGACTCAACTCTGGTGGTTTCAGTGGATATCTACATTATAAAGTAGTGTGAGGGGGCATTAGGATAATTCTCAGGCCCTCAAGGTAGTAAAGTAAAAGAAGCACAGCTAGTGAAAAGTAACATAAATGTGTATTTCATTGATTTATTCCAGGTCAGCAGGAGGCAATAAGTTCAGTCAGCCACTTTTATACTTACAAAATGCATCTCACCTAAAGAGCTTTGTGTGTTACAGAGAATCAGGAAGAAGACAGATAAGTGAAGAAAACCTGGCCAAATATTGGCTGTTTATTCTCAGCAGCCACTTTTCTCTGTGAGCTTACGTAGAATAGGGCATGTAAGTTTGTATATATGTTTTTTTTAATCTGTAGTGTGTCATTGTGTCCTTTTAATGCAGAGTCATGGATAAAATTCACTAGGTTAAATCATGGAATATTTATGAAGTGCAGCAATTTGCTCAAGGGATGAATATTTCATGACTGATACTTTTTATGTCTGATTTCTTCAATGTACCTCTAACTTAGTCACAACAATCTTTGATGTAGAAAGAGCTTGCAGAGTGCTGTATACAGTAATTAACACAGACTTTAAAATAGGTGGTTTAAGGTAAATTTTAATATTCCAGTGGATTTTCATTAAGAGGAATATTTTCTGTTTGGTGAAATCATCAAAAAATTCCTGATGAAAAAAGGTTTTGGTGGGGGAAAAAGTGTTGGGGATTAATTTCTGTCTTTTGCATTTTGTCTTTGTCTTTAATTTAAGCCCTTGTTAGATTTCAGCAACTCCACTGACTTAGTTAAGTCAGTATTTAATGTTAACATTAATAATGCTGTATAAAGTTGAGCAATTGACAATGCAGCAAAACTGCATCTGTTAGCATTTGGATCACCCAATTCTGAACCTGAACTTTTCCTTGCATGAATATTAACTGGAAAGTGCCATGGGGGCCATGCAAATTATTCATGAGCGCGTGTTAAATTCAGAAGGAATTTTTAACTTTAAAAACAAACACATATATTTGACCTGAAATCTGACAGAAAGCAGTGCAACCTAAAAAAAATAGGAAAATATTTATGAAAATGTATTGCTTTCATTTTAATTTTTTGAGACAGTGCTTATTGATGCCTAATTTTGAACTTTTTAAAAGTCCTCTAAAATGGTTGAGCTTTTCTTTTTTTTCTCTTGAACAGACTGAAGTAGAGTTGATTTTCTACAAGTATGGACTTTTTTTTTTTGTTGACCCAAATAAAAAGTTTTCCACTTCTACTTAATGTATACTTTTTAAAATAGATAGGTGTTGGGAAAAAAACCTAAAAAACCAGGAAAACAAACAACAAAAGATTATTTTTCAGGTTTTGTCCTGAACTGAGCAGTTGATGGAGAAGACAAGCTGGTAATTTATTTTTTGTTAGTGTATTTAACAGTAATGAAAATCAATCAAGTTCCAGCCCAGGCCTTTTGACCATATGGAGCACCTGCTGGTCATTTTCCCAAATCTCCAGCATGACACACTTAATGTGCTCATCCTTAATAGCTGGGATGAAGACTATGGAAGAAGAAAGGAAATCAATCCTTTAAATTTAGCATGTTTCAAAAACCAAAACATCTCAGAATGGTTTGGGTTGGAAGGGACCATAAGGCCAAATTATGCCACCCCAGCCATGGCAGGGACACCTTCCCCTGTCCCAGTGTCCAGCCTGGCCTCAGGCACTGCCAGGGATGCAGGGGCAGCCCCAGCTGCTCTGGGCACCCTGGGCCAGGGCCTGCCCACCCTGCCAGCCAGGAATTCTTTCCCAACATCCCATCTAACTCTGTCCTCTTTCAGTTTGAAGCCATTCCCCTTTGCCCTGGCGCTCCAGCTCAGCTGTCTCTGTGCATGCCCCATTTCTTTATGCCTTTTTTTTTTCTTTTTTTGACGAACACAAGACATTACTTGAACCCAGGAGCAAGGACAAAAACTATTGATTTTCATTGTTCTGACCTGAAACGACCTAAGTTAAAAGCATTTCCAGCATTTCCAGTGCCAAGGAGAACAGATTATAATGGTGCTCCTTGTTTTTGTGATGGGCTGTGGCAGGACACAGTGAGACGGGAATGTGTGGAAGACTTCTAGACTCCATCCAACATCAGCTGGATTACTTCCTTCCAGCAGGGAGAGGTTGTGCCATCTGTTTGCAGAACAGAAGAGGGGAAAATCCAAAATGAAGGGCAGAATTTTAGCACAGCACTCCAGAGCCTGGCAGCTCTTTTTTTTTCCTCCAAGTGGGAAGTGCTGGTTTTGGGAACGGTTTTGAATTGCAGCCACAAGAAAGGGTGCTAATCACCCCTTGGAAAACCAAAACCCTGCACTGGAAACGAAAAAAAATGTGCTCTGAGAAATGTATGGGGAAGTGGGTGAGACACGGAAAAATCCATAGACTCAGGATGAAATAAAAACATCTTTAAAAAAAAGAGAAAAAAGGAGAGAAGAACTCAAAATCAATAGGCCCAACTCCTACACTAATGAAAAGTGAAGGGCATGGAGGAGCACCAGAGTGCTCACTGATGGCTGCTGTGAAAATGTTTCTTTCAGGGGTGAATTCAGAGAGGCTGGTATAGTGTTGGCTTCCAGTCAACTGTTTTATTCACCAAGATAAGAGAAAAATCAGTCTAAATTATATTCCCTTGTTCATAAGAAAAGCCCTCAATTTCTAGTTATTTTCTGAAAAAATTAAAAATTGCATAGATGAAAAATTAAGAGGGAAAATGCAGCATTTCTGAGAAGAACAAAGGAAACTCACACCAGGTGTATTTTTTCTATTTCCTATCACAGTCCTTTTGCCTAGTTTGTACCTTGCAAGGCCATGCTCCTGTGAGAAAGAGAGAGAAAAAAAATCACCTTCTTTTACACTTGAGCATGTTTCTCATTTGGCATTCTTGTTTGTTGAAGTGAAGGTGTCTGCACAGAAGTTTGTGTGTTCAGTAAAACTGGTGTAGGACACAGAAATTTGTTCATATTGGCCAAAGTTTAAAGTAAGCTTTCTTGCCTGTCATATTTTAGGGCAGAACAATATATTATTTTTGAAGAGCTCTGGCTTCAGCATGGCCTCTGCAGATACCCTCTGACAAATTGATATATGACTAATTATTACTGGTTTTAACCCCAGGTCTGTGGTAATAAATTTTTTGAGATCTAGATTAGGTCAGTGTTTTATTCAAACTGGGTATTACTGACACCGTTTTGCCACAGTCTACATCACACATATTTTTCAACATACATTTTTCAGTGCTGAACAATAATGGATTCAGATAGGTATTTAATCTGGTTGTACTGAAGCTGAGTATAAACCCAATACTGGCTGCAAAGTTTATAGGATCTTCTTTTCTTTCTGCTCAACCAGAACAGTTAGAAGAGAGTAGTTGTGTTTTTATTATTCCTTAAGCAGTAGGTTCCAGTCTCCAAACTCCACCTGAACTATGAAAATACTGCTTTACTCATTTAAAAATGTCTTTGCTTTTCCTGCAGCAGGACTTGATTCTCCTCCCACACCTGTGCTCATGCTGTGCAGCTTTATGGTGAAGCATTTCCTTTGTTCCTGAATTTACCAAAAAAAAACATTAAAACACACACATTGAACCAAAGCGATGTGTGTCCCTGCATGGGACCCCTCCAACACCACATCTCTCATTTCATCTGCCATCTGCTCCTTTGAATTCTCCTCCTGGCACATTATGCAATTTACAGTTCAGGTTTCCTGTGATGGAGATCGTGTAGGATTACTAAAGCAGCATGCCAGTCAGGCTGGACAGAGCAGACTAGACTTATTGTGAATAAATATAAGAAAAAAAAAGCAGTTAATTCTTTTGTAGAGCCCATAATGAAGCCAGTTATTCTCACCAAGAACTGTATGCCCCTGGTCCTACACAATTCTATTCATTATGGTGTATTTTCTATGAAACTGTGGCTATCGAGTCATTTTCCTCTAATTCCAAACTAAGGACTTTTAATACTGGTGGCTCAGTGTTTTAAGAGGTGTTGCCCAATCTTAATGATTTTATGATAAAGCTGCTGTTGGCCTACTGGTTTTTAGACCTCCATTGCCCAGAAAGGATGGCAGCACAATCTTTGCAACTGGCACATTAGATAATTTGCCAAAACTCACAAAGTATTTGGGAAAGCACTGAAAATTGCAGGATTCATATTTATCCTGAAATCTTAGGGTTTGAAAGTCTCTGGGATTTCCTGTGTACTTATTTAACTTCCCAGTATGTTTCCACAAGGCAAAGTGGACAGGCTGGGTGCACTTGCCTGGCAGCAGGCCAGCTGGTTGAAGTTATTTTGGGGTTAAAAATGGCAACTACTGTGACAGAAAACTCATGCATTAAGATCAGTGAATGATATGGCAGGGCTGAATTGGGTTGGTGTTTATTTATCTTAGCTGCTATTTCCTCGTCTGTTTGGGGCATTTTTTATGGCCTTTTGAATCCTTTTTTATGCTGCTGGATGTTGTATATCGAATATTTTCAAGTGGTGTGGTACAAATAAAATACCACATGAAGAGACATAATCTAACCTCCTGTACCAGCCCAGAGCCAGCAAACATTCTGTGAACATCTGAGTGGGCTTTTATTGCATTTTTTGTATTCTCCCCCAGGTGGGAGAATAGCCATAAAATAAAAAGTATTATCACCATTATGACTTTACAGTGTGGTATGTGATGTTATTTTAAAATTCTGCATTCACATAAGAACAGGTAGTAAAATTTCCCTTAAAACACACAAAACAACCAAGTGAAACAGCTTCAGGCAAGTTTCTGAAACAGGAAAAGATGAAATTGTTTGGTCTGAAAGGCAAAGCTTTCTGTCTGTGACTGTGGGGATTTCCCAGGTAGGTTTTTTGCATCCACAATAACAGATGCTAGCAGGTACCTACTTCTATAACTGTATTTTACAGACTTTTTTTAGCATTTTATTTTAAGATTATTCATTTGGTTGCTGGAGAGTGCTCTTTGACACTTAAAGAAGCAAAGACTTTTGCACACTGATTTGCAGCCTTATCCACCTTTACCTTTTTGAGTACACTTATTTTTTGGACACCAAAGTTCCAGGGGCACCTTCTCATTACATTTTCTGCTCTTTTGGAACATTCACATATTCTCAAATCTGCATATGGCATCGTGTGTGTGTGTGTGTAAAACTCTGTGATATTTCAGGCCATGGCAGAGTACTCCTGGTTTCAGAATTACAATTTTCAGTTCTGTTATGCCCTTGGAAGCACTGGAATCCTTGGCAAGAACTGGAGCTTACCAAGAACTCAAGAATTGCTTTAAAACTTATTTTTTTTTCCACTGTTTTCCACAAGATCATCCTGACAAATACCAGGGCATTCCTCCCTTGTTCTAGAGAGGTGCAAATGTGAAGGCACCTAAAAAAAAACAAACCATTATCTAATCTTGCCCTCTACAAAATGTAGCATTTCACCTAAACCAATTTTTTATTTGATATTTCAACATATTCTCATTCAGCACTGATAGTCCTGGTGATTGGTAAAAAAGGAACACCAGTGAGAATTAGATGCCTTTACTGTCATTTTAAGACACTAGTATTGTAGATTTTAATAATACATGGCATTTTCCTCAGACACCCACTTTTCTGTTAGAATTTATTTTTCTTGAAATAAAACAATGAGGAAAGAGAAAGTTTTTTCATAGATTTTAAGTGCTTAAATCGATGTAAACCTGTGGGAAGTGATACATCTCTACCAAGTGCCAAGGGCCATTTTTGGGGTTTCTTAATTAATATATTTGTTTTCCATTGAACATCTGTCAGCCAAGCAGAGTTTCAATAGTCCATGGAGAGTTATCTCTGCCGTGCACTGGTGAGGGGCCTGGCATGTTCCTTCTGGCTTGGTTTTTGTTCATTTCTCTTTGTTCTGTCGTGCCTTTTTTTATCTGCTTCTTTTGGGCCGTTTCTTGTGGTTTTTTGGGGGTTTGTTATGTTTTGGGCTTGGTTTTTTTCCCCCTTTTTCTCATGAATGAGTGCAAAAACAGCTTGGCCAGCTGAAGCAGGAAAGAAGCAAATGCTGCTCCAAGGGCCTGTGGATGCTGAATTCTGTCAGATGTGCAGAGAGGGAAGAGACAGGATCCTCAGGCACGTGTTTTCAGTGGAACATCTGTAGCATTAAAATCACATTCTTAATGACTACAGCTGAGATTTTGGGAAGTCAGTCAGTCTTCCTTGCACACAGGTCCTCTGAGACCCCTGAGATTTGATGCTGAGCAGACTATAATTTAGTTTTGATGCTGCATTCAGAAAAATGTTATTTTCTCTTGGAGCTTACTGTTTCTTTGGATAATTTTGTGTCCCTCTTGTAGAGATTTTCCATAGGGATAATTTCATATTTATCCAAGTTCATTCCTTTGTATATGAGTCTAATATTTTATATGAATGTTAAAAAAACCCTTCACAATAATATAAACTTAACACAAGCTTTAATATAATGCAAAACTACTGTAATGTGTCATAAGATATAACATAGCATAGCAGGCTGTTAAACTGGATCTGCCCAAACCAAGATATTTATGCTTCAAAATTCAGATTTTTTTTTTCACAGACCTGTCAAGGTTTCTGCCATTGTAACAGAAATAATCAGGAGTCTGGCAGAGATATTCAGCATTGCCTTTCTGCATTATCTCTCTTAAGCTAATGTTGGATGACATGCAACCTGGTATAGGTTTTCCAAACCTGCCCATGTCTTCTTGATTTTTTTTTTATCCCACTTATGTCATGCAGCATTATTCACCTCTAAGAAAAACAAAATTAAATTTTCCCAAGTGAACATCAGAGTTTTTCTGAAGATAAAATTCAACATCTCTCCTGCTATATATCTTATTATATTTTGTCAATGATGCATTNNNNAAGGGGAAGAATGCATTGTGAAAAACGCTTTAAAAGCTGTAGAGCAATTTACAGCTTAAGATCTTGCAGTGCTGTCATAAGACCATGACTTGGGGATGTCTGTGACTTTTTTGGGGGCTTTTTTTTTTTTTTTTTTTTGTTAAATTACTGGCTCCTCTGTGGGAATCAGGAGGAGGACACCAGGCTGATGGGGACCCACCACCCACAGCAGTGAGTCACCAGCTTCTGCCAGCCCAGCTGATCAAGGCAACTCCATCTTACCCCCCTCTCCACTCCTCTGAAACAAGCAAAGAGTAAATTACAGATAATTACCCTGGGGATGAGTCACTATATAAATAGATTTTTAAAATAACTGAGTGTTTTAAATCACTGCTGATGGGAAAAAAAAAAAAAAAAGGCGGTGTCGTGTAGGAAAATTTTGGTGTGGTAATTTACTGCATTTCCTTAAGAAGTGGAAAGCAGAGTGCTGATGTTGCATTTGAGCTGGTAGATAAAGCAAAAGCAGGTATATTCTTGAGTACTCAAGATCTTACTGAAGGCTGTTTTTTTAAACATGGTTTATTAATCAAAAGGGAGGTAAAAATATCCTGGCACAAAAAGCAAGAGATTAAGTTAATTTAATTTTTTCTAGAAGTCTGTATGAATTGTGAACAGGTTCAGAACTGCATTTTCATCTCCATTTTTAACACTCATCTTTATTTTCTGTCTAGGATTAAGAAATGCAGTATTGACAAGTAGAATTAGTCTTTCTGCAAAAGCAGTTCTCACTAACTCTAACTGAGACACGAACACAGTCTATTCCTGGATGAGCTTAAACCAGCAATCAAACAGCCAAAATTAATTAAATAAACAGAAAAGTAACATTATTGGCATAGCCATTTTGGCATCTGAGTGATTTATTCAGCTGAGATTCAGCTATCCTCTTTTATTTAGATGTGTACCTAAGTGCAGAGTGGTCCCTCTGAAACAACCATCAGAGTAGCAACAGAATCCAGCTTTGAATTGCTAATGCTGCTATTCATCCCGATAATTAAGTCTCAGAATATTATTCAAATAGCAGTCTGAAGGAAATGGTTACTGGAATAAATATTCCTTGTATAATTGGACAATTTTGTTTAACCAGTTTTAAAGGAGACTCTCCAGTACTCTGAATTATTTTGCATTCAAGCAGCAGCAGAGCTGGAAGCTAATATGGATTTGGGGCATTTGTAAAATTTTGACTCCCTGCTTTCATGTTCTGCTCTGTCTGTGTAGTTGTCTCTTCCACTGGTACCCTGAGAAATTGTAACCTACTTTATTGACTTAATTTTTAGTTTGTTTATTTACTTCAGAGTCTGCTTTTCTAAGATTTACATATTACAAATATTCTGGTTTAGGGGCTTCTTGTTTTTTTGTTTTCATGGGGTTTGGGGGAGAGGGGTTCTTTGGCCTTTTTTTTGATTGGCTGGTTGCTTTCTTTGGTTTTTGGGGGTTTTTGTGTGTGTTCATAATCAGCTTTCATATTATTAAATGAATGAGTCAGCTGATTAGTTCAAGTTAAAAAGAGTGGCATGGTATTTTCCTTCTTTCCTTTCATTACCTTGAAGTCCTCTACTACCACAAACACATTTTATTTAAATTTTGTTTAAGTAGTTAAAAAACACGTTAAAGCTTGATGTGATCTTTACATATGTACACTGCATAATGGATTAATCTGGTTTCAAAATACACTTTCAAAATTTAAATAAGGAGTTACAGAAGGCAAGGCTCTGCTAAGTACATGTTTAGGCCATTTTAAATTATGTCTGACATGTTATGTTTTTTTTTTTTTTCAATGTAGCCTTCTTCAGGGTTTATCTGAACACCAAACTTTAGAAATAAAAATCACCTGTTTACCTCCAACGACTGTGGTTAGAGACAAGATGGCTGGCTGGTGCTTGAGAGAGTAATTCATTATTTCCTCTCGATTAGATTTGACAGTCCCCAAAAGGACACCATGCTACTCTGCAATTAGGAATAACTGATGTGTTCAGCACTGGTTGTCACATACAGTTGCATACAGAATGTTGTGCTTATTTAACCAAGGTTTATGGCCTCTCTCAATTGCACTTGGTGTCTGTTGACATTTTTTTTGCCAAGAAAAGGGAAGATTTCCCTGCTCCTCTCCTAGTTTCTCCCTGCATAAAACATGGGGTGATAGCAAACTTAAAAAAAAAAAAAGTCAATTTAGCAAGCGTGGTGGTGGTCTTTGAGGAAATGTTTGAAATTTTTAGCCATGCCATGTGCAGGTTCTGCCAGCGTGCATCAATTCCTGCCATGGATGAAGGAGTGTTGTCTGAGCTGGTTCTGCAAGAAATCAAAACAGGAGGAGCTTCCATTACAACTGGGAGCGGGCAGTCGTTCAAAGAGAAAAAGCAAAAGTATGGATAAACGTGTTTGATATCTCAAGAGGGCCTCTATATCACATTTATGGAGAGTTCTCTCACTTCTGGGTCCTTTTCACAGTATCCAAGTGAGAAACACTTGAATTCAGCTTCTACTGTCATCCAAAAGTTTTTCAAGGCTGTGAAGAGACCGTTTTTGTGATGCATGTGTATATAGACCACACTGACTAAAAGAAGAGGAAGAATTAGGTCACTGATGTACTTTTAAAACTCACTTTTGCTGGGAATATGTCTGTTTCCTTCTTTTGAATGTCAGGGTAATAGATAGTCCAGCAGCATCAGTCCTTTTTGATGGTAACTTAAGGCAATTTAATGGTTATCTGTCAACAAAAGGGAAAGGTGAAGACAGGATTTTTATTGCTTTTCCCAGAAAAATAAACATCTGGAATGGGGAGCCCAGTTACTGTGTGCCTGACAGACACACACACAACACACCCCAAAACTGCCACTTTGTCTCCCTAACTGCCCAGTTTCAGAATCAGCAATTCCCACCAGGCTGGGAAGAAGCTGACTGGAGCAGAAGGGGTGGAGGGTTATGAGAACAGAGGTTTTTTTTGTTATATCTAATTGCTTTTATGTTAAGGAAATGTAAATAATACAACCATTAGCATTACATGGATTTCTTCATTTGTATTTTTCTTCTCTTTTTCTCTCTCTTTCCCTTCCTTTCTCTTCCCATTCCCTGTGCCTGCCTCCCTCCCCACTCCTGACACCTTTTTGCACAGCCTCCATTGAAGAGGATCCAACTTCAGCAGGTATGAATTGTTTACATTACATCTGCATTGTGGCAACCATTTCTTGAGAGCTGCCTTTACTAAAATCATTGTAGCCTGTTTCATTGTGTGTGTAACTTGGCAAATTTCACAATTGGGATCTATCCCCTTCTATCTGTTCCCCCTTCTTTTTTTTCTCCTTCTCCTCAGTTTGGAGTTAACAGGAAACACAATCCTCCTGTAGCATTTGAAATTATCCATGGCATGTTCCTTCCTTCTTCCATGCTTAAGCTGGCATGTCAAGCTTCAGGTAACAGAATGATTCAATCAGGAGTTGAAGAAAAGAAAAATCACTGCTTTTTTTGTTTTTTTTTTTTCAAATGTTAGATTTTTCTCTTCTCTTTATGCTGCCAAAACTCAGTCACCTGGATGATGCCCCAAAACTGACACCCTTTACAGAGCTGGGAACAAGCAGTGAAGGAAGGGAAAAGAAAGGCAGCAGATGCAGAAGCATCGTGCTCAAAGAAAACATTCTCCAAACGATGGCTGGGGTATCTGCTTGCAGAACTTTAATTTCCATTGACAAGCTGCCAAGCAGTGAGAATGGTTACCATCACAGTCATAAAAATTAGTTTAGGAGCTCCCAGAGAGACACAAACGCATCGTGTTTATTTTATTGTGAAGATTAACTATTTCTAATTAATTGGCAATCCATTAGCTGGGGAGTATTTAAAGAAAAAAGAAGACAGTGTACCAGAGAAGAATGCCACTGAGCAGCCTAACATATTTGCAATGGCACTGAGTTGTACAAACTCAGTGAGCTAAAACATCAAATAAATGGGGAATCACTTTTTAGTGGCATGTTAAAAGAAGGAAAGGCCTCCAGAGGAGCAAAAGAGAAAAGGTGAGGAAAGTGAATGAAGAGAGGAAGATGGCAAGGAAGGATTGAACACTGTTTACAACGCTAACCTACAACTTGGGAGCAATATAAGTAATTAGGATACAGCAGAGAATAATAAATGAAAGGACAGAGAACAAAGCCAGGAGTAGAATGTGAGAGAGGGAGAGTAGTTAAGACTAGAACTGAATACAGAAAGAAGCAAGAGGGAGCTTTAAACATGAATTTAGCAGCAAAATGAGCAGGAAGGAGGACTGGAATGAGAAATAACACTGCAAAAGAGATAAAAAAGAGGAATTTGTGGGGAAAATGTAGAGTATTCACACACCCCAATGGGCTGTGCATTCTAATTATTAAATATCAACTTTCAACTCTTCATTTCTTGAGAGATCTCTCAGTCTTGGAGTTTTCATGGAAAGTGTTTTAGCAGAAACCTACTGCCACCATTCAACAGAAGCATTAGAAAATAATGGGTTTTTTTACTTAGGAAACAACAAAACCCCCAGCCTTTTTTTTATATAGGGAAATAGTTTAAATACACACATTTTTTTAGAGCATCTCCCAAAGACATGGCCTCCCTCTCTGAACACCACTGCTGTTTCTGTGAGAGCCCCTAACTGTGACCTGGCCAAGCTACCCAGGTACATCAACTGAAAATATTCAAGTGGAATTTATAACACAGCCACGTGGGCTGCCCTACAGATATGATTTATACTAAGAGAAAAATCCATGTATAAAGTGCAATCTAACATTAATTTCTATCTTAAAATT
Organism: Euphonia xanthogaster; assembly: GCA_034509185.1. Taxonomy (NCBI): domain Eukaryota; kingdom Metazoa; phylum Chordata; class Aves; order Passeriformes; family Fringillidae; genus Euphonia; species Euphonia xanthogaster. Next base: position 9,830,489 of record JAYDZK010000128.1, on the reverse strand, counting down.
TTAGAAGCAATGCTACCTCTTCAGAGGCTCCATAATTTATGACTCCTATTGATTTTGCTCTAAGATATGACCAGATGTTGCTGTTTCAAAAGTAACAGATTAGTTCTGCACTCTTACAGGATTGTTTTAACACAACTTATTTCTCAGATTGCACTGCCATTTGTAAAACTGTGGGTTCTGCTCAAAGCAGATTCCCCTCCCTCGGGGTAGGAATGCAGCCATGCAGTTCAGAAGTTGCAGGGCTGCAGAAAAATAAATAGAAACTGCAATCAAAACCTCATGCACTCACCTAGAGACTTTCAGTGGCATGTGCCTGGTAGAGGCAGTTTTATACAATACCAGATTTTGCTCTTTTCCACAAAAAAAACATAGCAGGTTTCCTCCAGTTATTGAAATTTTTCTAATCATTATCTAATCATAATCAATACACACAGTATTTTTCCAACAAATGCCTTCACTTATGAAACAACATGAGGTAGGATAAATTGCATCTAATATCTTTATGAAGACTTTACAAATTTTTTTGACATTTTATGAAAATTACGAATTGTTAATTGACCTGTGATCAGGACCAAAACTAAAATTTCCTTTCCTGTTTAATCAAAGGGATGAAACACTGCCATTCCCCATCCTCTGCTTTTTGGGATAGGGTCTAGCTGCTCTGACAATGCCAACTGTGAGGAATTTTGTAGAAGCAAAGTTATACAATTTAAAATTTTACTTTGAGTGTTGTAACCAGTAAGCTGAAGATTAATAATCCAGTAATAATAAGTACCCTGTGGTTATCTCCCTATAGAAATTATATTTCACTGGAATTCCTTGAGTTTCAGAGTGCTTCAGACTAACTGTGAACTCTAATTATAACCCCATGTTTTTCACCCAAGTTGTTTTACAAGAAAAGTTAAACCAAGGAGTTTTTCCAGGTAGTCCTCACAGTTTCAACAAAGTTTTCCTTAGCAATGCCTCTGGGTAAGCATTATTCCAGATCTCTTTTTTCTTTCCTGGTAAATACCTTTGATTTTATGTCCCTGTGGAAACCTAAACTCTATTTTGAGTTACTATGCCATATTTCTTAATTTCACTTAAAATCAAATCTAATAAAATAATTTAATTAAATAATTATTTAATTAAATAATTATTTTATTAGATTTTATTTTAAACAAAA
>JAYDZK010000128.1:9714893-9730601 GCA_034509185.1 Euphonia xanthogaster | reverse complement strand
CCCAGCTGGAGCAGGAATTGTTTTGTCTCCCTGCTCTGTGCAGAGAGCTCACCATCCCCTCATGTGAAGCTCAGGACTACACACCACAGCAGCACAGAATGTAAAAATATAAAAGCCAAACCTGAGGCATCACTAACAGTCCCTGTAGGCACTATTCACACAAAACTGACACACAGGGGGACTTTATCACACCTGCAGTTTTTAAACTGCAGGTTTAAAAAGATAGGTTCCCCTTTCCTCATTTGTCCTCAGAACCCTGTTATCTGGAAAGGAATTCTATATTTGTTATTTATAGGCCAGGCTGGATGGGTTAATGGGTTAAGGTTTAATGAAAAGTGTCCCTGCCCATGGCAAAGGGGTTGGAATTAGATTTGCAGCTAGATGATCTTAAGGTCCCTATCAACCCAAACCATTCTATGATGCAAAAATATGAGGAAAATTTTTACATATCTCAGTTTTTAGAAACAAAAAATATCACAGTATAAATCAAAACAAAATTACCTTTGCCCTCAAATAATTGGCATACGTTGCTTTTGCCAACACTACACAAATCTTTGTCCAAGACAAGATTCATGCAGATTATTGCATGCAGATCCATTTGTGGGTTTGCCTTTGCTACATTGGATACTGAATATTTCCTTTGAGGGTGTTAGCTTTTTCAAAAGAAGAGGTAGATGAGGGGCATAGCATGGATGCAGACTGAAGGGTAAAATAAACCCTCTGAAGAGTCAAGAGAGAAAAACCTTTGTGTTTATTCCTCCAATTTTCAGATGCTAATCCCCACTTTTTCTCATTATTTCCATTCTCCTATTCTGTCCTGGACCAAATAGGACCTGCAAACTTATACCTGGTTAGATTTAAACATACAGAGGTATCAGGTATAATTTACCACAGATGGAGGTATCCAAAGCATCTCAAACATTCTAGCCTAAGATACTCCACTGGGTGTAGCCATGTGTCTGCATCAGCTACCTCTGATTTTAACAGATTTCAAGAAAGAGAAATGGGAATTGAATCCTTTCACAGGGACATTGAAAAGCAAATTTAAAGGAACAGTGCAGGGAAACATAAGCATTGTTACAAACACACACCTGTGAGGGATGACACAAATCCCTGTGCTGGTTTGATGACCCTGTCCTTTGTGCTGTAGGTTATGTCTCTGTCATCCAAACAGCCACGATCTCCTGTGGCAGGGGCTGGGAAGCTGCTGCTCTCTTGACACAGCACCAAGACATCCTGACACCTCTGTGCATCATGTTTGCCTCTTCAGATTCTCACTTTTCTTCTCACTTTCTCCCGTTGCCTTTAACAACTGCCTTCCCACCCCCTTTGGGGCCACGGAGAAGGCAGGCGAGTGTAAAATCCCATTAATTCATGCACGCATGCACAGGCACACAGGCAGGCACAGCTGTTGCTTCATAAATCAATAATAATACTCAGAAAATATAGAACTGGTTTTGATGGATTGGGCCAGCACTGAGTCACAGCTTTGACAACCCATGGTTTTGTGACAGGAGCCTCCTTAGCATTCCTCGGATGAAACATTCTTGCTGACAGTCCTTGTGATCCTGGAGTTATACTTCAGAATTTAATAACAAACAAAGTCCCTCTCCAAAGCAGCAGATTAGTCTCTCTTATTTCTATTATCAATTGCTTCCTCCCACTCCCAGGAAAATTGTTTTGTTGTGTTTTTGAATGAGTCCATTCCACAGACAAGGCTGTGCCATTTCCATTTGTGCACTGAGAATCAGTTATGTAAGACTGGGGTTTTTTTCCAAAAGTTAACTCTGTTTTCTCTTGGCTTTCCATTTGTTTGTATGGGTTTTGTTGGGTTTTTTGGTTTTTTTTTTTTAATTTAACATGAAGCATGTCAATATTCAAATTTTAAATACAGGAGATGCTGCATTAAAGATCATGTTGTTAATAATATAACTGCACATATGCAGGTTTTTGACTGCTGAGACAGGAAGAAAATGAGAATTTTTTTTATGTTGCTATCTCCATCTTTTCCATCTTTCACTTTACCCCAATTATCAAGTGTCACTCCACCCCCCTAGCCACACATCCACCTTTCCTGTCCTCTTAGCAGTCTTCTCTCTCTCAGCCATTTGCCTTTCTTTCTCTGACTTCTTTGTTTAAATCTTAGAACCATGCAGCTCACCTGCCTTCTCTGGTTTCCAGTCCTATGGTTTCAGTGCTGCCTCATCTTGTTTCCTCCCTCTTCTGCATCCAAATGTACCTTCCACATTCCCAGCACACAGCAGCAAGGCAGAGGAACACAGAGCCACTTATCAATTTTTATTTTTATCTTTTTTTTCCACGCAGAACAGAGAAGGGAGAAGCCCAAGATCTATCTTTTCTACAGCAAAATAACTCAATGGTGTGGGATGTCCACAAACAAATAAGCCATTAATTATTGATTTCTCCTAAGTGATATCCTCCTACTATCCTCCCTCCACAATTGTTTTCTCTGGGCTCTCCCTCCTTCAGAGGGATTTTGGGCTTTCTGGATTTTTACCTAGATGTCAAATAATTCAAAAGTGTAAAAGAGCTCAGTGCTTTTTAACATTTTACTGCAGCAGTGGTTTTAAGAAAAAAATAATGTTTGTTCAGTAAGCAAACACATGGTGGATGTGAGGTGGCATAAAAGCATAAGGAAAATCAAATAGAACAGGGGAAACAATATTTTCCTGCGGGAGAGGAAAATGAAAATAAGATAAGCACAGACAAAAGTCATCTTTTCATTTTGTTTTGCTTCATAAATTTATGCCAGGATAAAATATGTTGAATTCTCTATCTTGATTTTGACTCACCCAAGCAATTGTTGAAACAAAGTGCCTCGAATTGCCTATTTTTCATTTATTTGTTTTCAAGTGTCTTCAACAATAGTCTTGATTACATCTTTTTTTTTCAAGTATTGCAGGTTTTCTCTGCCATAACAAAAAACCTAAACCCCTGACAGAGATAAGCACGTAGTGCCACTGATCTTGCCCTGCTGTTCCAGGTTGCTCTGAGCCCCTGGGGATGAAATCAGGACACATCCAGGATTTCCAGATCACTGCCTCCAGCGTTTTCCGTACCCTCAACATGGACATGTTCGCCTGGGAGCCCAGGAAAGCCCGCCTGGACAAGCAAGGCAAAGTTAATGCCTGGACCTCAGGCCACAATGACCAGTCACAGTGGTTGCAGGTAAATTTTCACGTAGATTTTCCCAGTTGTTTGTCTTCTTTGTGTTGCAGGCATGGGGATGGTTCTTTGGTTCAGTTTTATATTCAAATTCTTCTGTTTCTGGCTGTAACCCTCCCAGCTCTGCCCCAAGCTCTGAAAGCCCAACCTATCTTCATGTTTTTGTTGTCACAGCTGCAGGAAAATCTAGTAGGGGATGCCTCCACTAGCCCCAGTTTTCCTTTGTTAATGAGCAAAAATGGTGGTTGCAGATCTGATTCACTGAATTCCCCTCATTTGTTGAGAGAGATGAGTTTATTTTCCTCCCTTCTACCCTTCCAAGGCTCCCTGGAAAAGCATATTTACTTTCAGCTCTGTGTACCTTAGCAAATCCCACGTGTAGAAATTATCTTTGTCTAATTGAGGCTGCCCAAAATTACCTTCTGACAGGACTCTGGAGCCAGCAAGACTGATTCAGCCCCTGAATCCATTATAAACCTGTGTACAGGAGTTGTTTGCAGCCCAGGAGTGATTCATACAACTCACTAATGTGAGAGATTTCAATAAATCACCCGTGTGGAAGCTTGTTTGACCAGCCACTGACACATTTACATTTTTTGAACTGTTGAAAATAGCAGTGTTTTCAGTCAGCTGCCACTTTGCAGTGCAGCTCTCAGTGGGAAGCCTCAATAGCACCAGACATGGCTACTAACCCCCTGCAATCTCTCCACTTATAAATTATGACATATTAGCCTTTTTTGCCTACAGCTGCTAAGCAAGTTAGGAATGTTATTACTGGTTTTTTTCCTCCCAAGTTTACACACTTTCCATAAAAGGAAGGAGAAATTGCCCTATCTATTTAACTTTGGAACAGCTGGAGATCCTGAAATCTGCTGAAATTCTTTTAGAGCAGTATGTTGGAAGAGCAGTTAGTAACTTCTAGAGAGGATGAACATTTTATTGCTGTGTTTTATGGTGGAGAAGCAGATGAAAATGTTTTTCCACAGGAAAGAGAGGTGGTTTCATCATATTTTCACTCCACCAGTCAAACCAAGGGTGTGCAGAGGCTCCACAGAAATTTCCTGTTGTGTGTTCTTGCTCCTGTGAACGACAGTGTATTTTCAATTAACTACAGATGGCAAGGGGCTGCATAGTTAATCCTTATATTTTCAAATTTTTCAGGCTGTTATGGTCTTTCTACATTCGAATTTACCTGAACCTGCAATTTTAATCTTATCACTTGCACAGTCTCTTCAAGTCTTTGAACTGTAAGGAATAATTTTTATTGTCTGATCAAAAAGAAAGTTGTGAAGAAATACTCATCTTTTAGTTAGTTTTTCATATGGCTATGCATTGAGTTCAACAATTCCACAGGAATATTAACAATCTACCTTTTCCTGAAAATCATTATACATAATGATATTTCCTCAAAAAAGGATCCTGACATTTCATGTTTGGGGGGAAAAAAAGAAAAAGAAAAAAATCCCACCAAAACTAAACCCCAAAAGGCATTAAATCCACTTGTTTTTTCAGTGCTTAAGGTGGTCATTACCTTCTGCTACAGGCTGGTTATTCTGAATTCAGGGCATGACTAGAGACAGTCTCATATGCTTCCAGTGTAGGTAATGATTCTGTAACAGAGACATGTCTATCATTTGAATTCATCTTTTCATTCTTGTTCTCCCTGCTGGTAGCTCTCTGTGGGCTTTTTTGGTGGTTTTTCTTTTCCTTAAAACGCAGAGCATTGTATTGAAGCCTTACAACACATTGACTGAAAGGTTTATCATCCTGCTGCTGCTTCCACGGAGTTCAGTCAAAACACATTTGTAAGGAAAAGAGTGTGAAAGCAAATGTGTCTGCATGCCCTACTCCCTCAGACACTCCACAAAGAATTAAGCCCAGAATGATGATTCCATGGTACCCTGAAATGGGCTTAAAGGCAGACATTTAGCCCAGACTTCTGGATTTTTGCTGAAGTAGCTGGCTTACCAATATCATATTTGCCATGTCAACTTTCCATGCCTTTTGAATGTTCACAGGCCTTTCGTGCTTTAAGTTTTCTGATTTTCACAAAAAAAACTGAAAAAAATGGGGGCAAAGCCTGCTGTTTGACTTGTAGGATTATTGTTGGGGTGTGTGGATGGCTTGAACAGATCTGATCTGACTAAATGTCATTGTTGGGGCATCCTTGCCCAAACACCATGGCTACCAACAGTTTAAAAGCTGGTGTGCTGACATCCATCTCAGAGCACCTGCTGTGATGTTTGAATCATGCATCAAATGCTACTTGCACTTTTGCATGAACTCTAGAGATAAATTCTCCTCTCTCAGGAGCTGGGACTGTTTTACTCAGTTTTCCCTCAAAAAAGATAACGCTGAATCTCCTATGTATTCTAAAATGCAGCCATTAACAATTGAGCTCTTTGGTTTAAAGTGTTTTGGATTGCTGCATTCATAATTTAGGGATATGAAGTATTTTGTGTCTCCAGGCACAGAATGAGTAAATTTGGGGACAAAACACTCACCTTAATCATGCTGCAGTTACTGAAAATCTGCTGTGACTTAGACTCTACACACTACAGATTGCACACATAACATTTATTAACACAAAACACCACCATTAGCAATGAAAAAAATGTATTTTCTTGACATGAAGGGAAAGTTAAGTAGATGACATGACTAAAATTGTACTTTTCTAGCTGTGTCATAAACTAGGGGCTGAATTCCCCACATGCTTCCTCAAAGATACCCTTGTCATTCCCTTGAAGAGGATGCTGCACATTTTTTGAGTGCTCAGGCTCCTTCTGGACACAATCCAGGATTGCTCTTCCATTTGGTCACCCCACTTACCATTTCTTCACTTATTTGGCATTAAAAGATATGATGGAGAACTCCATGCCTTATGCCCAAAATGAGGCACTGAGGCTGTAAAGATTATTTTTAAAAGTGCAACTGATGTTTCAAATGCTTGGAAAATACTCTTGTAAATAGATTTTTGCCACTCCATATCTCATTTTCCTAGCTGAGGGCATAACTCAAAATAATTAACATTTTTCTCAAAGTCCATGCCCACTCTACTACTAAATTTCTGCTGTTACAAATTGTGAAATCAGGGCAGCAGCTTGAACTCCCTTTTCTTTATTTACTGCTAGTTAAATTCTGTTGTGTCACTTCTTTGGCATCTCCAAACACCTGGAGCTTTCTCCTCCCACTCAACCATCCCCTCTGCATAAATTGTTTTGTTTCTTGTCCTAGTCCTGACTTTGCAGCCAAATCAAGGTATTGTCAGTATTTTATCCTTAAACTGATGACGTGTTGGGTTTTTTTTGAAGGCAGCAGCAATGTCAAATTACAATATTTCTCCTGCTGATTGTGGAACCAGCTAAGCACTATTAGAGAAAAAGCAGTTGGAGATAAACTGTTGGAAGACTGGCAGAACAACTGTTATACCTACATGCTCTAAAAATGTGGTGATTGCCAGTGGTGTAATAGATGTGGGTTGGGTATTTTCCTGCCAAGCTAATCTTCAGTATTAGACAATATTACTGGGATTCTTTATCAACACCATTAGATTGTCTCAGAGCTGCAATCAAATTATTCTTTCTGTTTAATGCATAGCCATCTTTTTCGCATCAAAATGCCTCATGTTTGAAAACAAAGGCAAAATTGCATTCCAAATAAATATCCTCTTTCCTTTATACATATACAAAATTCATCTCTATCATGCCATCATGGTATTCATCACTTATATTCATTTATATTTATATTCATTTTCTAGCATTTATTTCCAGTGTTTAAGCTTCCAAGTGATCAAATCAAAGAGTTGTTTGGTTTTTTTTTAAGCTAAGCCAAACCCAGCTTCTATTCGTTTTTTATAGACTACTTTCCAGAAGTGGAAATGTGTTTTTACTCTGCCAGCCACAAAGAAAGATGGACAATTAACTTAAATTATAAGGGAAATTTTTTAACCAGGAAAGTTATATGAGGTGACTCCTTTTTTTTAATATGGGAAGAGAACATTATTTTCCATCTAGTATTGGTTATCTCAATTTGTTTCAATGCTGGCATTCATCTGAAAAATAAGGAATGTTTTTTACTCTCTCATGTGGTATTTTCTTCTTGTCTTGTCTGTTATTCCACCTGACTCTTTTACCCCCTTTTTAAGGGGTAAAATCTGTTAACAATCTGTTCATTTGCAATGAATTCTGAAAAATCTTTCTAGATAAAAAAAATCACTATACCATAGCAATTCAACAACTCATCTGGAGATCTGTTCAACAACTCACAAGGAGAAAACACTGTGGATTGTTTAATTTTCTTTTGACAATTAGTGTTGTTAGCAAAACAGATATTAATACCAGTACTGGTTAAAGTAGCCAAATAAGAGATGTATATGTGGCCTATAGTTTAATTGTTTTAACACCCACACTGAGTGAAAAAAAAAAACCCAAACAAACAAAACAAAAAAAAAAACAACAAAAAAAGGAAAAAAAAACAAACCAAAAACCCAGAAAATGCTCAACAAAATCTTAATTAAATAAGGTCTTGGAAGACACAAAATTGGAATAGGATGAAATGCTCATTTAAGACCAATCTGGTAATTAACATAATGAGGAAATTGCATGACTTCTGGAAGGGTTGGATTGCTAAGCCATGCATCGTGAGTGGGCTTGGAGAGACAGGGTGTTCTGTGGGAGCTGTGAACTGAAATATATCACATTATAAACAGAAGACACCTGTATTCCTCTGCAGCTTTATTAAACCACTAGGCTACGAAAGGAACCAATGCTCTGTACAGAAACAGCAACAAATTTGGTCTCTGGTTCTCCAGATGCAAATCTGGTGCTGGTTTTTTATTAGAATTTCTCACAATTCTGAAGTTCTTAGATTTCAGATAACAAAATGAAAATTGTACAGAGATCAGCCTTTTTTTTGTGCTTTCTATTATGATAAAAGAAAAATATATCTACAGTCAGTATTGACCATGTTATCTTTCCAAGGCAGACACATCTCTTTTCTGGCAGCTGTCCCTTCTACTTGAAGAACTTCATTTGGACACTGGGTTTTGGCACCTCCTTGCTCTTGTGCCTTCCTTGATGAGTGGCTTCACAGGGTCATACTCTGTTTCACACAGCCTGGTAGCTCACAGGATGCATCTCAAGGCAGGTTGGGAATAAATTATTAACACAGATCTTTCCCACTCTTTGCCAGAGTCTTGCTGCAGATAAATTTTCCTGCAAAAAAAAAGCAGCCAGTGGTAGGATAAGGTAATAATGGACAAAGAGCTCTGAGAGATTTAGTCAAAGACAAAAGGAGATGAAGACTGATGCCCACTTCTAATTTTCACACTACTGAATTTACTGACTTTGCATTGCCTAGGCTAGAATCCCAAACAGGTCACTTTATTCACTTCTTCAATTGCCCATAAACCATAGCCTTAGTTTTGCTACTAGATGGTCACTGTTTGCTTTTAGGACAGTGTGCAACTCAAGATGACAAGATGAACAAAAAGCTTTTTTTCCTTTCTATTTCTTTTCTTTTTTTTTTTTTTAATCTTTTTATGTTGCCAATCTGTTTTTAACAGTGCTAACAAACACGTACCTTACAGAAATTGTATTAGGAGTTATGCCTTGGTTTCCTACTCAGAGTTGTTTTCCAGCAGAATTTGATGGCCATTCCAGGGGTTGCACTCTAACTCAGTTTTTTCCCTAAATCATTTCAAATTAAATGCATTATTCACATTAATAATGCTACTAAATTGCACATTTCAGCATTGTCCTTCCTAAATTGCTTTTGACTTTGCAAAGCTTTCCTGTGCAATTCATTTTATGGAAATGTTTATAGTAGTAATTGAATTTAAGCCTAGAAATTAAATAAAGCAGCATAAAATCTTGGTTTATTTTGCCTTTTAAATGCTTTATTTAGGCTGTATTCTATCATTTAGGTAGCAAAGTCTGAAGCATCTGTAGAACCATTGATTTTACTCTGGCGAAATACAGAGGGATTATTAGAAGGACAGACAGATTATAGGAGATCTCTGCTGCAAGTTGTCCAGGAAATAGGCATCAGACAGACACACCATGATTATATTCTGTGAGAAAAAATTTGTGCGATGTCACCTTCATAGAATCATAGAATCATCAAGGTTGGAAGAGACTTTTAAGATCAACCAGACCAACCATTAATCCAGCACCACCACTATGACCCCTAAACCATTAAACCATGAACAGGAACAAAGACCCTGTCTGAGCTGTAAATTAGCTGTGGATAAGAGTTTAAAGTAGAAAAATGTTGTGTTTGAGAGTCCTGTTCTGTTCCCTGAATTATATTCCTAACTCTCTCTGTTAAGCCTTTAGTAAAAACTGAGGGGTTAAATCAGTGCTCCAGAGCCTGCCTTTGACAAATAACAAATTCATAATCACTAACAAGAATTACTTAGGAAGTTTCCCTAACCAGTGGAATCCTGCTAGAAAGAACTGTCAGCTCCCTCACTGACTCACAGCTTTTCTGTGAGTATCACTCCCCTGCAGATGGAAGTTAAATTGAGTAATGACCCATTTCCTATTACAATAACAGGTTTTGATCTTGCCTCAGAAAATCTGGGAGTGTAAGCAAAAAACTGCCAGGTTGTTGTGAATTTTGATGTACACGGGATCTGAGGCTGTGGCAGTTTTTTGTTGCTGTGTGTTTGCAGTGGGGATGTTGGTGTTAGGTGAATAGCAGCACCTTCTGAAAACACAGAGCATGAAATTTTAATGAAAAGATGTTAGTTTTCCATTGTTTTAAATTCTTGCCTGTTTTACCAAGCTATCATTTCCTCTGTCTGGAAATAATGTTCTGTCTCAATTTGTGAAGCAGAGGCATATTTCCCTTGCACTCCCTTAAAAAAATAAAATAGCTAAGCAATTGTTTAGGTAAGAATGCAGGAAGAAAGGGTCCAAATGTGTCTCTTATTCGTGCCCTCTTCTTCCATGCTGGTGCTTCAAAATAGCATCCACTTTTTCCAAATAAAATTGTTTGTTGTTTTTGTAGCTGCCCCTGAATTGGTTTTTTGACTCAAGCAGAGTTGGTCACAGTAGTTTCATCTGAAAATGATAGAGAGAAGCAAAACGACATTGTCAAGGTCAACTATCTTTAAGAAGCAAAAAAAAAACCTGTTGTAAACACAGATGAGCCAAAAAGCCAGAGCCCGATGAGGGTGAAAGAATGGAATGGAACTGCATCTAGCTCTGTTTTCCAAGAACTTGATGTTTTATTAACTGGGATATGATATTTTTATTAGCCCTGCAAATAGTACTTTTTGAATAAGCAAGATACTTAATATTTCCTTCATGTATCTGTCAGCATGTCATGAGTAAAATATACAAGGTTCAAGGAAATCTATTCTTTTCTGAATAGGACTCAATTTTACACTCTTTGAAAACACAGTGCATGAAGCTTTATTGTGAGATTCTGGTTGACTTCAGAACATTTTTGTTCAAAATCTGCTATTCATTTTTGTATTCCGTTCCCTGCGTAAAGAGCACAGGAACAGATTGATTCCTTTCTTGTCAATTGAGGAGCAGAGATGGAATCTTTTCAGCTAAGTAAATAATGAAATTGAGACACAAACATAAAGAAGGAGTGGTGGAAAAGGAACTTCAAATTAATCTAAATTTGAAGGCAGCAGAACATTTTGCATCTTTCTTCAGAGGAGGGGGAAATGTGCTTAAAACCAGGCTGACATTTAACTAGCAGTAAGCAGAAAATGAAATTGTCATATCTCAGCATGTTAAAGCATCACATAAAGTAGATATAAGCATTTCCCAGTTGTCTCTGAATCTAAACCTATTAATTGGTTTCATCGTGTATTTTTCCCTATCACCCTACTCAGAGTTAAGTGTTGATCCAAGCAGAATACTTGCCTTTTTTTTTTTTTGGTTTTGTTTTTGATTTCCATGTTAAGTCAGGTGTGTCTCTACAGCAATGTGCTGTGCAAGACCCTCTTTGCACTCTACTTAATAACATTCTTCCTGCTCACTCCTCAAGTAAAGCAAGAGCAGTTTCCCTGTCAGAAAACATGACAGAAAAGAGAAAATCTCAGCAGAGAAGACTTTAAAAGGGAAATCACTGTAGACACTGAAATACTGCAACTAAACATTTCCCCAATTACCTGGGTCTTGTTCAAGAGCACCTTGAGACTTGTAATATAAAGTATCAAAACAGACTTTTGTCAGAATTTCCCCACTGTATTTTTTTTTTGCTTGTGTTTCTATACATCTACTCACTCAACAGGCGTAAAGATATAAATACAGACTTTTTATTTTTCAGAACATAGCTGTGTTTTTTAGTATTATAATTCATTTATGACATTAGGACAGAGCTGAGAGGATACCTGAGTTGACAGTGCTCATACTTACATTTGATATTTTTCTCTAAAACAAGCCAGAAAAAAAAGTTATTTTAAAGCAATACCAGCTTTGAAAGTTAGTCCTTAGGATTACAAGAACTTCCTGCTTAATTATGTACTATACATAACCAAGCCTTAATTGCTTTTGTTGCTGGAGTGATCTCCTTAGAAGCTTCATGTTTAATTAACGACAAGATATATTAATCCTATTTCAAGCCATCCTTTCTTTGTTGTATAATTAAGCAGAAAAGTATTTTCACAATTAGAAATTAATGCTATATATAGCTAGTGAAAATAAAGCACCTCTGTAAAGAAGACACAGGTCTGTTTTTTTCAATGACAGAAGTCAAAATATTTAGACACACCTTAATGGGTTATCTTTGTTAAGAGGTAATGAGAGTTACAACACACCAATAAAATTTTCAGCTAAGAATTATTAAGAAGAAAACTATCAGAATATCACCTGAAAACCTCACTGCAGATGGCCAATGACCTCCCTTTGGCAGCATCAGAAATTCAAAGGCTTGATATGTTATTTATAAATATTGGAACAGACCCTCCCTGCACATTTCTTTATCTGAACTTATTTTTCTTGACTTTGAGGTGTTTTCAGTTTGTCTTATTTATACTTTGGCTGTGCTATCTCAGATACTGCTGCTATAGCACAGGATAAAAAAATCATTGTCAGTACAGTTTTTTAATTTGCTAAAGAATCCTGAGCATCTTCAACTTCTAGAAGCCTCAACAGCATGTTGGAGAAGTTAAGATTTGTCCTTTTTTTGAGAGAGGTAGCAGAGAGCTTTGGCTGATGCAGTTTAACAGAACAAAAGAAAAAAAGGGAGATTTTTAGGGGGTGTTTTAGGGTCTGACTCACTAGCTGCTTTACAGGATGATGCTGAGACTTCAAACCTCACTGATCAGCTGAGTTTGTGTCGGTGCCTCCATGAGGGCCCAAGGAGAAGCCTGGAGCCACCACGGGCTGGGCTGAGCAGAGGGAGCAGCCCTGGAGGAGCCCTGGGCATGCTGTGGGGCAGGGCTGGGACCCCAAACCCTGTGCTGGGCTGAGCCCAGAGCCCCATGCAAGGAATGATCATGAAAACTCGTGACTGCTTCCAGAGTCCCAACACAGCTGGATGGGGATTGGTCATTAAGGAAAAGCAATTCACATGAAACCAATGAAACAACCACCTGTTGGAAAAACAATCTCCAGCCACATTCCAAAGCAGCAAAACAGGGAGACACAATCAGATAATTATTATTTTCCTTTTTCTCTGAGGCTTCTCAGCTTCCCAGGAGAAGAAATCCCGGTGAAGGGATTTTTCAGAAAATATGATGGTAACAAAGGGCGAGTTGCTAAAGACACTGCTGTTAATCCTCTCTAGTTTTGTGTTAATCACCAAGTTTCACTGCTCTAACCGGAATCCCTGCTGGCTAGAAATGAAACAGACAAATCCTTACCCTCAACAGCCAGAGAGATGATGCCCTGTGTGTCCTCCACTCCGTACATGACGTCGCAGCGATAGACCCCGGCGTCGCTGGCGCGCAGCTTGGAGAAGGTCAGCGAGGCGTCCCCGCTCTCCTCGGAATGGCTGGGGACAGACACCCTGTCCTTGTAGCTCTGGCCTATTTTGATGTTGCCATTTTGGGCCACCAGGACCGTGGTTTCCTTGGCGTCCTTCCCGCTTTTGTCCAGTTCCACCTTGGACCATTTGATCCGGAGGTACTCGGCGGCATAGCTGGAGGAGATGGTGGGTGTGGTTGAAAAGAAGCATGGCAGGACTGAAGTTCCAGAGAGAGATCCCTTGACCAGGGTTTTTTTTTCTGCTTTAACTAGAAAAAGGGAAGAGAGCGAGGAGAGAGAAAGGAGAAATCACGTTAGTGTAACAGCAAAATCAGAAACCGCTATAGTTCATTGTTAATTAATGATTCACTAATGCAAAGCCTGAAATCCATGAACCTTAGCTGATTTGTAACAGGACTGGGGAGTACAAGCTGAAAAAGAGTTTGTATCAATCTTGGTACATTTTAAGATGATGATGGGGCAAATATTTCTTTGGGAAAATTTCATTCTGACTTATTTTCTCCATTTGTTATGGTCACCAAGTAATTAACCTTTGGGAACTGGTCTGAAATTTTAGGTGACAGATGAACTCTAAGAGCTGTTTTCTTCAATTCACAGGAGGAAGACTACTCTGAGTGAAAAATCAAGAGTTACCTCACTGGCCAAAACCCTGAATGCAGGGGAGCTGCTGGACTTCACACCTTGCCTTGCCTCACAGCAGCTGCTCTTGTCCTCAGAAGGAAACACAGCCCATGGCTTTGCACCCCTGTCACCCCTGACCCCAATGTTCTCTCAGGAGTTAATTCTTTTTACTGCACACGTGCTGCAACAAAAGCCTTTCCAGTGAGAGTCTCCCAAATAGTCACTCTTTCAAAGTTGCTTCCTTGTAGCCTCCGGGCCTTTAACACATCCCAGAAATGAAATATTTCAGGATGTAAAAGCAAAGGAAGAAGTAAAGCACGCAGAAAGTCCCTACTTGGCTCAGCCTTGACATGATCAGGACTTTTATCATTTTTTATGTCATCTCCAGCTGCAAACATTTCACAGTGAAATGCTTCCATCTGACAATATCCTGAGGGGGAAGTTGACTACTGTTCATTCAAGCTGCACACTGCGACTGAAGAGAGGGTTTCTGATGGATTTGCCTTTTTTATGTGATGTTATTTCATCACACATAATGGCTTAATGAAGATGAAAAGCTGATGCTCAACAGTAACTGTTTTACCTCTCTCACAGTTCTTCACTAACATTTTTGAAAGGTAGAGCATGGTCATCATTATTTTGAAGGCAGCTGGGATTTATAAAGTTTAGAAATATAATAACTTAATAATAGCCAGAGTGATACATGAAACAGGAGACACCAGCACATGAAAATTATCTGTTTATCTATGATAAAAAGTATAATCTCTCCATAAAGAGTAGAAGATTGGAGGGTGGAATGAAAGGGTGGGAAGAGGGAGAGAATTAAAGAAGAGGAGCAAAAAGGGAAGAGAAAAAAGAAGAAGAGGGAGGAAAAAAAAAAGAAAAAAAAAGAAAAAAGAAAACAGAAAACAGAAAAAATAAATGGGGGAAAAAAGAAAACAGGAAAAATAAATGGGAGAAAAAAGGAAAATGGAAGAAAAAAGAAAAGCTGCTCATTAACCTGGTTATTTTTAATAGAGACAGATGATTTTCCACAGGACAAAGTCTTAATGTTATTATCTAAACAGGCTCAATACAAGAGTCATCAGCTTAATGCCCAAGCATTTTAATAATAAAGTACTAGCCAGAATAAGAGAAAAATTGGCTGACAGGGAAGACACAGAATTCTGAATTAAGTTATTGGGTCCTTTTCATCCATGCCTACCAAACTAGAATTCCTTGGGCACACAATTCAGATAGAGTCAAGATAATGGTATCAAAGCTGATGAAACCAGAGATCTTTAACATCACCTTCATCTTGTTGAAGCTTCACAGAGCTACAGTGGTTAGAGATAAAGAAATAGAGTGAATTCTCAGTCCTATCAGTTGTGATGGAATTACTGCCAAGTTGCACAGGTGGGAGATTAAAATCAGTCTCAAAATATTTAGAATGTATTATGATCTCTTGTCATCTATACACCTTACAGGAACTTTCTTCTTAATTGAAGAATGACTAAATTATAATTATACTGACTGACAGAACTTTAGTAAACTTTGTAAGAACACTGTTTATGATTATGAGTGATCTGGAATATCAGCGCTGAACCCTGAGGAAATTTCCTCCCTCTAAAATTCCTGTCTTCACATCAGCCAGCTGGAAGACCTGGCAAACAACACTTTTAATCCTGATATGAAAACTAGATCCAGCCTAAGCTGTGCTATTTCCCAGAACAGAAGGTTCTATGGAGCTGCATTTCTGCCCAGCTTTATACAACACTTTATAAAAAACTATTTGTTGTGGCGAGGTGAGGGAAGAGGGAGGAGAAGTAAGAAGAGGAAAAAGAGGAAGAGGAGAAGGAGGGGGAATTTTTTCCCTACAGAAAAAGAAAACATTTGACTGACATAATATCTGAAATACAAGATTAAGTGATGCTCCTGCACAGTTCCAAAAAGCTTGATTTCTTGCAGCACT
>JAYDZK010000128.1:9256838-9267856 GCA_034509185.1 Euphonia xanthogaster | reverse complement strand
CACTATGTCATCTTTTGTCCTTATTTTCATCCCACTATTAAGGGAAACAGTTGATTCGTTTCTGTGGTTGTGCACTGATTGAGAAAACAAAAATGTTTAATCTGTGAACTTAAATCTGTGAAAGCACACCAGAGGACATTCACAGTGGAAACACCCAATGTGTTTCACAAGGAGATTATATCTCTTTGGAGAAAGAGGAATGTTTTTCATGGTTTTAAGCAGACACATGTATGAAGATAACATGCTGTTATCGTTCTCATATGAAAATTAAACACATATATGCATTAACCATTATTTTCAAAAATGCTCTGAAATAATACAATCTACAGTTTTAATAAGAAAAAGAAATCTTAACTCAAAAGGGCTATAGTTTCCCTCTAGCAGAAAGCCAGGACCAAGAGTAGGAATCCAGGGTTTGCAGCTCTCAGACCACAGCTCGACCCATCGGACTCTGTTGTCTCAAAGCACCACTCAGAAGCAATTCATTAAAGCCAATATTATTTTGTGCACTTCAGAGGTGCAGTTTTGGTGGTTTCACAATGATGTAAGCAAAAGCACTTTTAGATTAAAATGTTTATGCTCTGTTAATTTGCATATAGGTCAATCTATTGAATAATGCATATTCTCTTCTACTTATTATCTAGGAGTCTACCTAGAATCTCCCCCTGGATAAATTAAGCAAATCTTGAAAGCCCACAGAAAGAAAAGAACACACAGCTGCTTTAAAATTTCTTTTCCCCAAGAATTATTTTGCTGACAAATAAAAATGAATGTGTTAAATGCCTAAAAGTTTCTCCTGTCAAAATTAAACTGTTTTGCATTCCAGTATAGATTTTTCTGAAATCTGTTTTGTGATTCTAAGTTATGTATTTTTGTAGCAGGGATGTGAAATAATTTCACACACTTACTCACACATTATTTATTGACCATTTCAAATAAACACCATCAGAATAAAGTTTTGCAGAAGTATTTTGGCAGTGAATAATCGATGTATAAATATAAAAGGAAAGCATACATGTATAAGTAAACACATATATAAAACTGCAAAACCTCTCCTGAATTATGTATTGAATTGAAGTGACTTCAGTGAAGCCTACTACTGAAGGTCTTTGCTGGCATAAAAATTAATGTAAGGCTGAAGTCTAAAATAAATAACACCTTGACTGGGTTAGTCATGCTGACTGCCTGCAGATGTCAGAAGTTTGGCCTGAAGACTACAGTTTGTAAGTTAAAGAATTAGCAAATATTCTATGAGAAGAACCTCTGTAATTAATATGAGCTTACATATTTTCCACAAACTCCAATTTTCTGGGTGTTCCATAATGGTGATCATTTACTGAGACACAACAGAGGACACACCACCATCCCTTTTGGCTACAGGTCAGAAAATCATTTCCAGCTTTCCCACAATGCCTCAAGCTCCCTTACAGGACATTCCATGATTTGCTTTAGTCCCTAAGTTTGGCTGCGGAAAACAAACAAAACCAAACACATTTAAAGAGAAATCTCATTTTTTTCCCCCTTCTAATTGGAACTCATTGTATTTAAAGACCATCTGTTAACCAAAAGAAAGTTTCTACTAAAAGATTTATCAACTTTTCAGTGGTGCCAGGGCCAGCAGCAGCAGCAGTGGCCATGGAATGCAGGGCAGCAAGGTGCAGGGCAGCAGCAGGAAGAACTTGTGTCCATGGAGGGGCAGAGCCCTGGAACAGCTGCCCAGGGAGGGCCTGGAGTGTCCCTGGCTGGGGACAGCCCAGCCCCAGCTGGACACCTGCCTGTGCCCCTGCCCAGGGCTCCCTGCCTGGCCAGGGGATGGAGCACATCATCTCCAGACATCCCTCCCTACCCCAAATATCCTGGGATTCTGTGATTCTGTAATTTATGCAGGCCATATGAAAGACCTAGCCAGCAAGTTGTGACCTCCAGTGTTCAGACAGACAGCAAGGTGTTAATCTTAAAAGGACACCTCCAATTAAACAGACAGCCTCATCAAGCCAGTGAGGTTAAAGGATCTGTAATGAGCCACTGTGTTTCTTCAGCAGTGGGGACGTGGTACAGGATATACAGGAGGTCTGAACACATTTGTGTTGCCTGTTTTGAGATAAACAACAGAAAACTGTTGTTTTTGTCATGTTAAAGGAAGAATAGCTCAGCCATACATACAAACCAGCACCAGCTGAGCTATAACCATGCAAGCCTGGGTGAAGACACATTAATATCCAACACAATAGTTTGAGGGAAGTTGCAAGAAGGAGAAGGGGTTGTCTCTCATATTGTGATCTTCAAAAAGACTGACATAAATGTTGTGGTATTTCCCTATGGAGGGAAGTATTATCCATCTTTCCAACTTGCACACACGGCTATAACATCTTTAAAAAAGGCATAAATGTATGTGGTACACACTAGGGAAGTGTTCATTCTGTGTTGTGGCACCTCACCTATTAAAAACAGAAATGCAGTTTGATTTGGTTTTCCCCATTTTACTTGTGAGGCCATGGAAAATTACATAAAAGACACCTGTTAAAAAAATGCCTATTGCTTGTTACCTTTTTAAAATGCAAGTTTCACTAACTTGCATAAGGTTTGGCTGAAAAAAGCTCGATAAGAACTGCTCACAAAGCTATCAAAGACATTGCTTGAAACAAGGAACAGTCCTTCCACGTGGACCTTTTATCTGTGGAAGTCTCTGCCCCAACACATGATACCATCCTGACCTCCTTCAGCAAGGTCAGTCTATCAGAAAATGTGGAAAACCCGAAGGTTTAATTTCCAATTAGCCACCAAATTCACATGTGCTGTCTCTAAAGCATTGTTGTCTTTAGCAGGCGTGCATCTGATGGCTACAGATGAAAAGATGCTTTTAATTTATTTTTGGAAATTAGATTACACTATCAGTAGCCCACAGATTGGCGTGCACCCCCTGAATATCACACTTGCTGTCTGACAGCAGTAACAAAGATGGACGTTTGTGTAAAGGAAACTGTTTTTCATCACTTGCAAGCCACCACCATGCTATTTGGATAAAGAATTCACAGAGATAGAGAGGCACAGTAGCACAGATAAATAGCATCACAACCTTTTACTGTGAAGGAAATAGCAAGGAGAGCACATCATCTTTGTCTTCTGCCTTAATGCATTCAACCAAGACCAGGTATAGGCAAATATATTTAATAAGGACAAACAAATTAGAGTTTTCACTGCATAAAAAGAATAAAAAAACTCCAAAATCCTGAAACAAGTTAAAATGAGTAGCAGTAAAATTATTCTGAAAGCCTGGTACAACTGCACAACCAAAATCATGCCAGACACACATCAGATACTCCAAATGCAATTGTAATTATATAAAAAAAGCCCAGCACTGCTACAGGGACACAGAACATGTGTCCATCTTTGCAGATCTTGAAGTCCAACACTTTTTATTTGACTTTAACTGACTTTTAAATCTTCAATTTAGCCTTTAGTTCAGGCTTTATGTGAAGCAACTGACTATTACCTACTTTCTCACAATAAAATTCACTGTTGTGCTTCTGTGTCTTGGACACTGAGACCTCTGGACCATGTCTATGAGGACCACAAAGGTAAGCAGAGCAAGCCCATCACCAGGAGGCCTAAATTTATCATGCAGGTGCTGACAAATCAGCTAAAAAAGGAAAACAATAGTAAGGTTTTCTGCAAAACAAGTGTTCTCCTCTATCTGTCTCCTCCAGCAGCCATTTAATCGTAATTTAGAATAGCAGTGGGGAGTACATTATCCAGCTACCTCCAGGAAAACACAGAATGTTTGGATACAGCCCTAATTAAAACAAAACTAATGTGACAGCCTGGAATAGTGGGAAGGAGTGGAATGAGATGGGCTTTAGGGTGCCTTCCATCCCAAAGCACCCACCGATTCTGTGATCCCGGATTGTGTGGTCGTGCTCTGCCTCCCTCACACAGCACAAATTTACACGAAGTGCACCAAAATCCCCTTCCCTGAGGCTGTTCCTCCAGCAGGGAATTGTTTTACACCACCTATTTAACAGGCAGAGACGTCAGCACTAACAATAGCAACGCTGCTATCTCGGCAAATTACAGCTGAGTGGTGTTTGCCCCACCAGGAGCCCGGTGCTGAGAGGCTGATAAGCCAAAAAGGCCCACTGAATTCCCAAAGCAGGACTAAAACAACGCAAAGAAAAAAGGAATCTCAAGGCAGTTCTGCTCTGGAGTCCTGCTGGCATCCCGAACTGGAAAGTGGACTGGTAGAGGAGAAAATGACAAAATAACACAATTTTGCATCCAAGGATTCTGAATTTGGGACAGGCATGCAAATTGCAGACATAATTCTATTAAAATTAAGTGTTGTAGGGGAAAAAGTGTATCATTAAAAAGGAGATGTTAGTTTTCCCCACACACTGCTAAGATTTTCCTTGCAACTAAAGCAAGAAACAATCCAGTTATTTGTCCTTCATCGCCTAAGCCACATTAGGGAAACTGCAAACAGTTCCAGGGAGATGCAGTGGAAGTGGTTAAAGATCAGGATACCACAACAAACAGTTAACCGGGTGGGATATCAAGATAAACAGCTCTTGCTTACTGCAGGAGTGAAAGAAAACATCAT
This sequence comes from Euphonia xanthogaster, assembly GCA_034509185.1. NCBI lineage: Eukaryota > Metazoa > Chordata > Aves > Passeriformes > Fringillidae > Euphonia > Euphonia xanthogaster. The sequence goes on along the minus strand of JAYDZK010000128.1, from coordinate 9,263,259 downwards.
TAACACCTCACTAAGCTAATTTGACAAGCAACACGTCTTTGGTTTGGATCACTTTTCCGATGTGATTTTGTAAATTTGTAACGGTGAATTTTAAAATTCTTTTTTTTGTTAGCTTTGTAAATTCCTGCAGTTTGCTGCTCCCCAGATGAATTTAAATTTCTCGCCATCCTTACAGCTGCTGCAGCTCTCTGGCTCTGCATCTTCTGCAGATGTAACTAATGTGCTTTCTACTTCCCCTTTCAGATCATTCAAGAAAACATTATGTAAAACACTGAAGCACTAAACACTTCATTTATACAGAGAGGGAGCAGACCTGGAAGAGATCCCAGGGGACAACAGACTGACTCTGACTGATACACTGCTGCCCTTCAATATCTGTTACTGTTGGCTGGGATTTTATTTTTTCAAATTTTTATTTTCTTTAAAGGCACAGGAAGATGAACACAGAAGCATTTAGAAAACTGTGTTCCCTTAATCAGAAAAGAAGTGATCTTAATGATAAGGCACAAAATATTTCAGAAATAACTGGAAAGTTTCTCAGTTTTTCTTCTAGACACTTACGGGAAGCTGTGCTTCACATAAAAAATAACAGGTATTAAAAAATTATGCAACACATTTTTCACACAAGATTCCAAAACTGAAAGCTACTTTATTGTATAGAGACAGTGAATTTTAATGTTGCATTAAGTAACACATATCTGCTATTTAATATTTGGATTACTTCACTAAATATGAGAGTTATCATACCTAAAGCAATTATTATCAGAGGTTATGCCCTGGAAGGAGACATTCACATAGCAATGCCTCTCTTCTGAGTCAGAACCTGAAGCTAAACACTAATAGTGAGGAAATAACAGCAATTTTTCACTGTGTCTATAAGAAAAAAGAAATCATACTGGAAACTCTCATTACATCTGCTTTGCTGGTTGTGATTTCTCTCTCTGTTAGTAAAATATTCTAACAACCCTTTCTAGCAATATTTTTTACCCACAATATATTTAAGGAATTTCATGCTGCCACGAAATTAGATAGATTCTGTCCTTTCTTGTCCTGGCAGGGTATAGCAGATATATAGATATATAGATGTATACATATAGATGTATTTATAGATATATATGTTGTGTGTATTTGTGAGCCTCTCTCCTATTAAATCTTTAACCCACAGTATTTCAATTTTTCCCTCTCTGTTTTGAAAACTAATTAACAAATAATTTTTGGAGAGAGCACACTTCACAGATACTTAGGTCTGATTTTGAAATTAAAATATTCCCAGCATGTGAACTGAATGACAGAGGTTTAATCACAGAAATCAACCTTGCACAGCCTGTTACTAGCTCTAACTCAGCTCACTCAGCTTGCACTTCTCCAGCCCCTGAGTGAGACACAGAGATCCCTGTGCTCTGACCCTAAAACAGCATTTCAGACTGAGCTAGCACACCCACAAACACCTACATCCTCACACACAGATGCTGCCTCCTGCAAGGTATTGCCCAAGCAATGTCCTTTCCCCACGGAAATATCAAAGAAGAATCTGTGGGGGAAAAAAATAAATTCCAGAGCAGCCCACCAGCACGGAGCAGCTGTGCAGTCCCTGTCTGGCTTCTTGGAGTCTGTGAAAGCAGCTGTGACCCCTGTGCTGGAGCAGGAAAGCCCTGCAGATCCACACAACAACAAATCCTTTTGTCACTGTTCTGTTCGGAGCACAGAATCACAGAATCAGAGAATGTGAAGGGCTGGAAGGGACCTTAAAACCCACCCAGTGCCCCCCTGCCATGGCAGGGACACCTTCCCCTCTCCCAGTGTCCACCCTGGCCTTGGGCACTGCCAGGGATCCAGGGACAGCCACAGCTGCTCTGGGAACCTGTACTAGGGCCTGCCCACCCTCCTAGGGAAGAATTTCTTCCTAATATCTCACCTAAATTTCCCCTCTTCAAATTTCTACCCATTCCCCCTTGTCCTGTCCCTCCAGCTCCCGATGCAGAGTCCTTTCCCTGCAGCCCCTTCACATCCTGGAAGGTGCTCTCTGGTCTCCACACAACCTGCTCCTTCACAGGGGGAACAAACCCAATTTTCTCAGCCTGTTCCTGTAGCAGAGGTGCCCCAGTCCTCCTTACCAGCTCCGTGGCCACCTAGAAAAATCCTGCTAGGAGAAGCTGCTAAAAGCTGTACAGGTGAGCTACCCTGAAGTCCCCTACCCATGCCTTTGTCTACTGCTGGTGCTGAAAGCAAATTCTTTACTACAGAGCCTAAGTGTCCTAATTAAAACGAATTAAACTGGAATTATTTGAATTACAGAGGAATTGGTACAAAAGGAAGTTGTGCCTTGCACGTGAGATACAGCAACTTTCTTTTTCTCAGTTGAAAACTGGAGCTCTTGCAAGACAGACAGGCTGTGATTCCCTGGTAAATATCAGCTACCTCTCCTACTCCACAGACTCTGAAATAAGGTAGAATCAACACTTGGATAAAAATAAGCTTTCACTATGAAAATACCTAAGATTTTAAAAGAGAAACATGTTAATGAAAATTCATGTACTGGGTTAAAGAAATGACCTACAAATGAATGATGCTGACACTTACACAAAGAAAGTATTGTTACAAGCTTGAATCTGGAAAGCATTATACCATTTTTATTTCTTAAGTCAATCAGTGAGTGGTCTTGATTTTTTAAAGCTGTGCCACTATTATCTCGAGGGAAATCATTCAGCAGTAACTATGACATCCCTGGGTGTGGTAATGAAACGAGCACACTAGACTTGCACAACACAGTGATGACAATGTGAAAGCAGAAGTCACTTTTGTAACAGCAGACCCTAGGAAGCTAGAAAAAATTATCCAGCACCATGGAAGCCAAGAAATCTGTCAGGTTACATCAGATGGCGTAAAAATATGATCACCAACTCCAAAAAACAAGTTTAACACAAAAACCTTGCCTGCAACACACTTCCCCCCTGACGAAGGCATTGCATCTACTCTAGAGCAAAACAGCTGGCGTGACTGAGATTTCTCTCAGGTTGTTACCACACACTGCAGAAAGCTCCAGAATTGCCATCCTATCAGCTACACGTCCACTGGGAATTAACTTCCTTCTGGATTCACTGTTTTGCATGGGAGCAGCTCCCAAGTAGTTTTTTGGAGAGCGCTCCACTGTTCCTCACACTCTCAACCCCACACATTCATGGCACTGTGGGCCCTGTAAGGACTGGGGCTCAAGGAGGGAAACCATAGAGAAATTTGGAAAATATCACCAGGTGCTAGAACACACTGATACCCATCCCCACGAGGACAGGGAAGGCCCTGTAATTCCTTCCACCCCGCATCCAGCCCATGCTCAGCCTGGGCAGCAGGCTCTGATCCTGAAAGCTCTTGATGGAGTTGCTGACTGGGGAGGAGCTCTGGAGGTGTTAACATCATTTTTGTGGGACCTGCAGCTCTGTGCAACCACAAGAAACAGTGTCATGTAAACCCCCTTATACAGGAACTTAACTTTTCACAGGATTTTCTTCATCTCTTTAGTGTAGCTCAGTTATTTTTTCCTACTTTGTCTCCTAAACACACACACACCCCCAGTTTGTATCCATTTGTTCTAGCACATACTCTATTCCCTGGCTTAGCGTGTTCTTTTCCCTCTGCCATGTTCAGGCTCCACAATTTATAGATAAATAAATTTCTCAGCCAGTATTTTTTTTTCTGTTGGACTAAAGCTCCATGTAGCTTTGGCTACGTATGTGTTGCTTTCTCTATCCCTCATACCACACAACCTTCCTCTCAATTTCAGCTTGCATTTCTTGACTGTGAATGATCAGAACTGTACACTTCATTTCAAATATAAACCATGTGGAAGTAGACAGTGAAAATTCACAGAAAACAGACGCAGACTTTAATACTGATAGTGTTCAAATGTCACATAAATCTATTTGCATGTTTCATTTCTGTCCTTTAATCCTGTCACATGTACCCTGTGTAAGAATCATCAGGATACAGGGATTATCTACATTTTAGCATGCCTGGTTCTCCAGATAGTTTTGGTATTAAAAATGGTAAATGAAAATAGTAAAAACATCAGATAATTCTTAAATACCCACCTCCAAGAAAAAAGAAAGCCATGTACATAGGATAGAGTACCAAAAACACCTACTGAGCAAGTAACTACTGGATTTCTTTCACAAAAGGCATTATGTCTATATGTCTTTCTTTAAAGCCTTTGGAAAACTTCCTTGTTTAATCTCTACACTCCTCAGAAACACCATATTTCACATATCTATACCATCAGCTACTTCTGTGAAGCTTAATCCCACACAGGCTGAAAGGGTCTTTAGCTACTGAATTTTGACAGCTGTGGCATGGTCTGGTCAGGATCTACCCAGGCCGTGATTCCACTGCCTCAAAGTGCTCTGTAACCATTTTTTCAGTCTTATTCTAAAAAATATTGGTCATGAGAGCACTTCCTCCTAACTAACCTTAAACCTATACACACACAGAGATATACAGATATATATACATAGATATATATACACATATATATATGCAAGACCCAAATCATGTCTTTGTAAAAAGTGAGATGCACTTCCATAAAAGGCATGAACTGAATAAAGTTGCAGAGCATTTGCACCACAGAAGTTCTCATCTCTCAGGGTGCTAAGCCACAGAAAGCTGCCACTAATTTCCCCCCACCCCATTCCCCCCATTCTTTTGACCACTGTGCAACTAAATCCCTTAAACTTAGAAATACACTGAATACTGAAATGAACTGCAGTGGTAATACCTAGCAATTGTAACATCAGGTATTTCTTCCACTTTTTCCTCTAATGGTAATCACATAAATTGTTTCACTTCATCAAGGCAAAAATAAAAAAAACCAACAAACAAACAAACAAAAAACAAACAAACAAAAAACCCCCCAAAAAACCAAAAACCAAAACAAAAAAACCAAGCAAACAAAAATCCAAACAAAAAACAAACAAACAAACAAAAAAACCCACAAAGCAATTAGAGTAAAAAAGCCAAAGGCAAAAATCTATAAAAATCAGGTGCAGAAGTTACTTCTTAGAACAATAAATATGGATCAGGCAACTATGCCTTATAATTCCACAAACAGTGATAAAATGATTATGTGAAGAACCAACAATTCAAGCACTTTGCTGGATTTGGTATGAAATTACTATTTCATCACGCAAAAACTGGCAGTGTTGCACTTTATGCATGCACCCCAAATGCTTTATTCCTCTTGTATGCTTCCCCTCTTTTTATCATTCCCTTCTGTACTCCAGGCAATATTTTACATTCACCATCCTGCTACCCCTCTGCCTCTGAAGGGAGCTAACAAAGAAGAGTGAAGCAGAACACCCTTAAAGGATCTTTATTTTTTCTTTTTTTTTTTTGCCTTTTCCCTCATTAATTCCGTGGCTCCAGGGAGGATCAGATGTGTTCCCACCTCGCAGAGCAGGAGCAATGTCTGTGAGCAATGGAACTACTGAAGGCTGGTTTCCTATGGCTATGACTCTTGTGCTGGATCCCCTAATGTCTAAAAAGGTGAGAAATCCAGTCAAAGCTTTTCCCTTATTTAATGCATTCATAACTTCTCTCTCCCATGAGGATTTGCTAGTGTCTAATAATACAGTTGATCTCATTCCACAGCTTTTTCCAAAGCAGCCACATGAATAGGGTCTCTTTTTCTCCATCCAGGCACCTATTTCCATGAAACTAGTAGGAACCTGATATCTCTGAGACCTTTACTCCTGTCAAGTCTGTTTGAAATTGTCCAGGAGTTTCAGAAGTTATTGGGGGGAAAGGGAGGAGGTAAGAGGCTGGCAGTCAGCAGAGGCACACAGCATGACCACATAAGCTTTGTTTCCTTAGGAAGCAGGGTAAAACACTTGCACCTTTTATTATTTCTAAAACCTGCCCTAAATGAATTAGGAAATCAGCTTTACTTAGAGATCTAAACTTGTTTTCTTCCTTGTTTTTCATGTTATTTATAGTGTGGCAATAATACAATGGACTCTAGACATAACATCTGGATTCAGGTCTCAGGGCTTAAATGCATGAACAGTTCCCAACTGTGTTAATTTAGATTTCAGAGGAAAAGCCCTATGAGATAGCTTGCTTAAATCAGAATTTATTTCCTAGAGGCTAAGAACAGAACATGGGCCCATTCCCATAAAACAACTGCCACACAAACTTATCACACAGCACCTTCCTTGAGTTGGAGGCTTGAGCCTCCCTGAAAGTATGAAAGGATACCTGCCAAGGATTTTTAATTTAAGCTGATGGCTTTTTGTTTGTTTATTTTTTATTTATTTATTTTTTTCATTTATATTCCGGTTTCCAATTCAAAAATTATTCCACAAAAAAAAAAAAAAAAAAAAAAAAAAAAACCACAACTTTTTTAAATAAAATGCTTAAAGGAGAGATCGGAAGA
>JAYDZK010000128.1:9181508-9194619 GCA_034509185.1 Euphonia xanthogaster | reverse complement strand
TCATATGGATGCTACTGTGATCAGCAGAACTGTGATTTAAGTGTGGTGGGTTTCGAGTAACCATTGGGCAGTTGTGACACAGAAATGTCTGGGGCTGTCCACAGAACTTCAGAAATGCTGTCACCTCAGGTTAGTGCAAAGGAGATGATACTTGTAGAAGCAGGAGGTAATTCTAGGTGGAAAAACAGACAGGCTTTGGGATGCTGAGTGTTTGACTTCTCCACTTTTGCCGTTAGGTCATTTCCTGTTAAATAAAATGTTCTTCTTCCCTAAGTGTCTTCCATCACTTTGGCATTTAAATTCAGAAGTGTCCAGTTTTAAATAGTGTTGTGACCAAGAACACCAAACACCTGAGTATTTGTCTTCTGAAAACCTTCGTTGTAATTAACCTCTGGGGTTGCTGTTTTATTATCCTGTTTTTTTAATTTTAGCAGTGTAAGATACCCAAACTACGCCAGCCTTTTTTTTTTCTTAACTTGGAGTTCTAACATTAAAAACACTTGTGTCCTTTTATATGAGGCCATGAAATTGTCACTGACATGAGAGGTTTCTTTGGATGGAAGTAAAGATGGAAGAAAGGATGACTTCATGAAGGACAGGGCGTGGGGGGACGAGGGGAGTTCGGGTGTCTGCTGGTGGAAGATAACACAATACTCAATGAGGTATACACAGTAAGAAGTAAGAATGTTTATTTTACTGATTAAAATTTTAGTGCTGTTCTTGGCAAGGAGTATTTCCTTTAATCTGGAGCTACTCTGTTTATTCTTGAGGCAAATCTGTCTGGAGTACAATAGAACTCTCTTCATAAAACATTTCCAAGGGGTGCTGACACTGTGGAGGAGTTGGGCGTTTGATGTGTAGGTTTGTATTCATGTAGATGTAGGACATACCATTTTGGTATTTTTATATATATATTTTTGTAGACTACTTTGTACTGGAGAATAAAACCTTGGCCTGGAAGCAATGAAAGTTGTTTCCTGTATGGTAGATGTTTACATGGAGCTCATATGGTGCTAAACCCCTTTCCCTCTCTTCTAACATACTCCATGCTCCAGTGGAAACGTCTGGACATGTGGGATGAAACAAATTCTAGTGATACTTCAGTTTGCCACAGAGATGCTCTTACCTCATCATTCCCGCTCCAAATAAAAGGCATAAAAAAGTAGCAATAAAATACTGAAGTGATGGAGAGGAGGAATGCTGATAGTTATTTACTGTATTTCTAAGTGAGTGGTAACTTTGCTGAGGATTAAGGGCTGTTGAATATAAGTGAGGAAACATATTTCTGTTGGTTGAGAGAGATGCTGTTGCACAGTGATGTCACCCATCCTCACCCTGTATTTCCTCCCCCTCATTTCTGCCAGAGGGTGTCTTTTCCTACCAAGCCAAACAGAACCTTAAACCTTCATTTTCCCTGAATGTTTCCATGTGCTCGGTCCTGAGCAACAGTGTTAAAGGCTGGGAAAGCAAGTGGAGATTTAATGTTTCATGCTAACTAGAAGAGAATGTACACCACAATGTAATTCTCACCTCCCTGCTAACCAGAAAGACGTGTTAGCTCATGTGCAGCAGAGATTCCCCTTTGATTTTCCATCGCATTGCAGTGGGGATGTCTCACACTCCCTCCTGCAGTGGCACTGGGCTTCTCCTGGTGAACACATGGCACTTTGCAGCACACCCAGCCTTAGCAGTCATTGTCTAAGGCTTCACCAACTCCTCCTCAGCTTAAGAGGTTCCATTTATTTGGTTTTTTTGTCCTCCAGGTAACCACATCCGCTTTTCACAATGAGTGCTTTTAGCATTTAGCACTGAGAGCCAGGAATCTGCAGCAGGACGTGCACTTCTGGGCTGTGGCTGCCAGAAAGAGCAGGGGCCCCAGCCAGACCCACACCTTCACCTGCATCCAGACAAGGAGGGAGCAGAACACGAAGGGTGGAGAAGGAGTAGTGCAGTTACACCATGGAGTTGCTGCAGGAGGAATTGTTTTGGAGCAGAGTTATTCTGCAAGGCAGCATCACTTCTGTAATTAGCAAGCGGGTTTTGATTTGAAGAGGTTCTCCTTGTGGACTTGGGATGAGCACTAATGGAAAAACCAGGGGAGCAGGAGGTCTGTCAGGCTTTTCCTGCAGTGGGAGCTCCCCAGTTCTTCCAGAGGTTCCATTATCAGAAGGTCCAGAATTCAGTCTGCTGCTGAGCAACAGGTTGTGTGGACAAACAGAGGTAATGAGCTGTTCCAGTAGCACAAAAGCTTCTTAGGATGTTCTGGTGTCATCATGGGAAGGCTGGTCAGTCCTCATGTCAGTGGCTTCAGGTTCATAAATTGTTAATTGCAGTTGTTAAGGGCAGCTGGTGAAACCCATTCTCTGTTTTGTACCTGGCATATCAGGTAGGAAGATTTCTGTTTTCACCAAGGGGGCTTTGTAGGGAAATGTGCAGTAGTGGTTTCACTAAGAGGATGGAAAAATACCCTTGCTGAGATTGTGGGGCAAATTCAGCAGACTTCGAGGCTGCCTGAAGGGGTTAATAGTCTTTTTCCCATGCAAGATTCTTCAAAAGTATATGAACAGAATAGTAGTGTTTTATTTTTTTGAGCTTCTGGGCAAGCTTTTGAGAGATGGCAATATGAGAAGCAGGGCTGTGGAAGTTTTCCTGTTGGTTTTGCAGCATGCAGTCTGTAAATTGTAATTTTACAGAGAGTGAACAACTGTTTTGAGAACCTGAGGTGATATCAGTGGAGCACTTCAGATTTACACATGAATGCCTTTCTACCTGCACACATCTTCAAAAAGTGCATAAATGTCTTCAGGTTACTTTATTGTATGACCTCTTTGCCTGGAAAAGTGTGGTGGTCTATATCCAGGGATCATTAGTTCTGCTTGTGGAGCTACATAAAAGCAGGGAAAAAAGAGCTTTGGCTGTACAGAAATACAGTCAACCCCAAATATGTGTGTGTGCACATGTATATATATTTTGCTTGAGGTAAAACTAAAATCTAAAGCACAGATGAAAATGCCTGTTTTCTAAAAATGGAAATGGAATGCTGTTCATGATGAATTGGTCACAAAAGGGTACATAAGTCAAAAAGCATTTCACTTTGAGTTTGAACACCTCAGTCACTTGCTGCCACCTTTGGTCTTCACCTGCCCAGCACTGAATCTTTGTCTCAGAAATAGAGGAGGCTGCTAAATGGACAGAGAGATGCTGAAGTAAGCCAGGACCATAAAAGAGGACATAAAATAGAAGTAGCAGGGAAATAAAAGATATGTTGACTGCTTGAGCATGCAGGAGCAAGTGGCCCAAGCCTGCCTGTCTGTATTTAAACATGTTAGAATTAAGCAACTCTCAGAGCCCAAAAAAGGGCAAAGACAAACAATCAAACCTTTGTAGGTGTGAGTTCAGAACAGTATTTGTGGGGCTGTATTTACTACCTGCTTGATGGCAGCTCTCCAGGTGCTTCCCCACAGTGCTCTGTGCCATACTGTGAAGGAAACCTTCCTGCAGACAAGCTTTGGAGGGCTGAAATCTGTCTGCTTGCACAGGATACCTCAGTGCTGTTCCCCTTGTCTTCCTCAGGTCCTAAAGCAGTCCCTGCTCCTCTGGAGCTGTCAGTATGAGATTATTTTAGTTACACAGAGAAATTGTAGGCTTGTGACATCCTTTTGGGTGTTCCCTGTGTTGAATTCTGCTTTTCTCCCTTGCTGTTTCACTTGTGAGAGGTAAAGTCCTGGGCAAGCAGTGCAGGAGAGATATGAGCAAGGTAAATGTTGGTAAAGGAATAAGAAAGAACCAGAAGAATTGGGAAGGTTTTTTTTCTTCACAAAACTTTCTGTCTGGCGTACTTTAATGTAGATAAACATGGGGTTCTGATGAAAGCTTTAGATCTGGAACACAGAATTAGTTAAATGCATCTTTGCATGCAAAAAGACCCCGGCTAGAATTAGAACTTTGCCACTTGTGTTATTCATATTCTGTACCCATATGTGCAGGTATCTGCTGTTTTCTGGTGTTCAGGAGGGAATCAAGCTGACAAATTACTGTAAATTCATATTATTTTAACATAAAGAAAATCAGTTGACTTGAGTGTATTAAACCAAGACCCTAATGAATTTATTTTATCTTTACAGACTGTTGGGGATATTCTGGAAATGCGCCAGGATTGGTAATTGGTTTTTTAATTCTTTTCCTTCAAAATCCTTAAAATCATTCCTATTTCTACCATAATTTATTAGGATAATGTTGCCATATAGCAGTGAAAACCATACACATCCTTTGTCTTCAGAAATGCAGGTTTTAACCTCCATGGAATAAGGGGACAGGATATTGCTTTCTTAGATTAGCATCTTGGAAATCCTGCATCTTTTCATGTCAGTTCATGTATCTAGTGTTACATTTTCAAAAGTCTTTTGCACTTCTTGCCATGTGAAATAACCAAGGGTGCATTTCTAACATGCAAAAAAACCAATTATTTCTTATAAACTGCAGTCTGTTTGAAATTGAAATGGACTGTTTAAAAAAACCCAGATATTTACCTAATAGTAATAAAACAATATGGAGTTCATAGTGCATTAAGGTTCTGTTTAAGCATAAATGTGGTTTTTTCTCTTCCCCTTCTTTGTTCAGCTTCTGTGCACTTTTGAATTACACAAAGCTGTTCTTGTCAAGTGACATCTGCACACAGGCTGATCAGCTCTATCTGATTCTTGACATTTTCCCATAACATTGGTTTTATATGTATTTTAATCCTTATCCTGAATTTATTTTGAGAAGGAAATTGGAATATGCAACAGAAGTTTAGTCTTAACATTAAGGTATATCCACGATTTAGGAAAAAAAACTATTAACCCATCATCAGTGTTCAAATTGCATTGTTAATTCAGAGCAAAAACTTTGAACTTGTAATTCTAGAGCTTCCTACTTGTCACTGAACCTAAAGAAAGCCTTTATGATTCCATTTCTGCATTCCCAGGCAGAACATTTTACAGGATGTCAAAAAAGCATTGACACAAAAAACAGGGGTTTGGTGAAGACTGGTTGTTAAAATGATTGCAGATATTGTCCTATTTAGATAATAGACATTGCAGAACCAGTTTTAGTGCTGTAATTGAAAGATGCTGGGAAGGTGGCAGCTGTCAGAAATGAATTTTGAGCTGTACCAGGGGAAACAAATGTAAAAATTCAGCTGCATTAGGGTTTGTTCGAAGCTGAAGAGAGCACCTCACCTTACCTTGCCATCTTCTTTGTAGTTAATTAAGTGCAAGGATATTTTTTTTCAATTAGCTATGTTTCTTTTGCAACTTGCATCTAGAGTGCACCACTTTGACTTTCTTTTAGGCTAAGAAGTGGAAATGGGCTTTGGAGATGATTCCTATCATTTTTGTGTGTGTTAATCACAAAGGCAAGTAGAAAGTGTAGGTTTTAAAAATGAAAATGTCTACTGGCTTCCTTTACATTTCACATCCCTGGTATGTTTAAACAACCTTTTCACATGTACATAAGCTCTTAATCACTGGCAAGTGGTTACATATTTACAAAGTTGTGCAAAATAATGTTTAATCCTGCCACATGGTGATTTCTCTTTTAAGAAAATTAGGAGCAGAAAAGCATAACTCATATGAAAATTGTAATACCCTGAACCGTAGGAGTTGGACTTCCTCAAATTTTATTTTAAACAGATGTGAAACTGCAGACATTAATTCGTTCAGTTATTTGAAGTTTAATTAAATATATGCCAGATCATGACAGAATCTTGCAATGTCACTGGGCAGTCAATCCTTTGTATGGGACGTGTCACTGCAACTATTTTATTTTTCTTTTACTGTGGAAAGTTTGTTCCCTGTGTGTTTAAAGGTCCTGCTGGTAAAAGAAAATACTTTTTTTTTCCTAAAAATTGCACCATGCTAGATTTGGGAGCCTTGCTGGTTTTTTCCTCTAATGTTTCTCTGAAAACTGTGTCTCTGATAAGGTGGTTTGTAAAGACAAAAGACCTCACACAGCAAAGGGAAATTGAACTTTGCTTAAAGCAAACAGCCACAGCTCTGTCTTTGTACTCCTGGGTGTGTAAAACCAGGGATCTTCTCACTTAAAAGACACATTTCAGTAATAAAACTCCCTGGCAGTTCTGTAGGCTGGAGGTCTCTCCAATTCAGTGGAACCATGAAGAATAAAGTTTAAGTGTAAGAACATCTTGTTAATTAATGGGAGAAAGTGCTCATGTGAGTGGGTACTAGTCAGATTAACAGCACTGATGTTCCCCTGGTTGTGTTACAGTTTTACACCTGAGAGTCTTTTTTTTCTTGGTGAAAAACAGACCTGTGTAACATTCTGTCCTGGACCACATAGGTGGGAATAGATCTTTCATGATTGCTGTTGCCACCAGAAAAAAGTCTATTAATGGAGTAAACTTAACTTTTCTTCCACAGTTTGCCCTGGGAAGCTGTGACACCAATTTGAGAGAGTCACAAAATAGAGGTGTCTGTGCAGCTTCTGTGATCTGCTGACCATTTTTATCATGGAAATCTGTGGACCAGACCCTCTCCACATGCTAACAATGTTATGTCTCCTTAAAAAAAGCTAAAAAAGGCATCTGGCTCTGTCTGGGCAGCTGTGAGCTCACAGCTCTGGCTGCTGCATGACACCCTGCACAGAGGATTCACACTGCAGGTGGCAGGTACCAGGACCAGACAGCACCAGCTGCACCTCACCTGACACAGAACAACTCCTGAGCAGCCACAGAGGGGCAGAAATAGCAAAAATGGGGTGTCCTGGGCAACTTTCCACTGCCTGCCCCCTGACTTTGGCACTAGGAGTTCGCAGCAACATAAAACTGCAGCTTAGAAAGGGTGGTTTGTAGTGAGATAGAAATCCTTACATGAGACCCAGAATCAGCCAGTGCCAGCCCTGGCAGGGACACCTTCCCCTGTCCCAGTGTCCAGCCTGGCCTTGGGCACTGCCAGGGATGCAGGGGCAGCGCCAGCTGCTCTGGCAATTCCATCACAGGGAACAATTCCTCATTGCCAAGATGCCATCCAGCCCTGCCCTCCTTCAGCCTGAGGCCATTCCCCATAGTCCTGTCACTCCATGCCATGTTTACAGGTCCCTGTCTTAAAGCAAAGAGCCCCAACTCTGTTTTTATGTAGCCAGATAATTGTCCTGCATCTGAATTTCCCCACTGCCCATGCATGTTCTATGTGAATTCACAGGTGTACTTCTGCCTGCCTTTCTCCAGCTAGGAATGTTGCATACCAGGTTGCACGTGCTGTGGCAGAATTACACCAGACTAGGAGCAGGTGGGTCTGTTTAACCTGTTTAGCCATGCCCAAATTTTTGTTTGTTGTGGGTTCTCTCCCCTCCTGCCAGGTGAGCGGAAGAGCCCCTACGTGGCCGTGTGCTGTGTGGTGATGGCCTTCAGCATCCTGTTCATGCAGTAGCAGCTGGAGAGTGTCCCCAAATACCCAGCAGCAGATCCCGTGTCAAGAAAGGATGGGAAGCCTCAGCAAGTCTCCTCTCACACGATGGATAACCTCTCTCCTGGTGGACACCCCTGCAGATGGACCAGCATTAGTGATCATAACCCAGATGAGATGTGCTTGTTAAACCAGGTCAGCACTGACACTCCTGCTGTAACTCATGGAAGGGTGTCTGGTGTGTGTCTGAGCTTCAGGGGAGCTCTTTTTGGTTTTGTTTTTTTTTTAAACATGCAGTTGAAAAGACTTGCTGTTTCTAATTTTTTTTAAATTTCTTGTCCACTACACCTGTTGAATGAAACATTGAAATGGTAAATCAGCCACAGCAATAAGACCACCCTTTGAAGAATAAAGAGTGTTTTGACTCTAGGGGATGTTTATCAAAGTATTTTTAGTTCTTGATGCCTGAAAAATTTCTCTTGATTTGTAAGTGATGGCACCACTCTCATCATAAAAATCTGACCTGTCACCTAAGTTACACTAAGCTATTTGTCTCTAAACTTGTAATTTCTCAAATAAACTCTCCATATTTCTGTTGTTTAGATGTGAAATAAAGGCAGGGACCATAATTGTACTGATGTCTAATTAGCTGCTGAAAAGGCAGAGATGGGGGATCTGAGACATCTGGATTGTTCTCTGTAAAAAATCACATGTACTCATTTTTAGAGGTTTCAGAATGTTGAGAAGAAGATTGAAAAGGCTCTGCTGCTGCTGTTGCATGCATGGAAAGATTTCTCAGTTATCAGAATGAACAGTTAGCTGCAGATAAGGAAGTTGCATGTCATAATACAAAGGCTGAAGCAACTAAATTATGCCCACCAGTAGTAAAGATTAGATTACTTTAAATGATACCTCCCATTAGCATTTATTTCTTAATTTTGCACACTTTCAGCAATCTAGTGACTTCTTCAATAATGCCTGACAGATGTGTGTTATATCAGACACCTGTGTGACTTCATACTGGTTGAATTTGGGAGAGTTGTCTGTTTGCAGTATTTGTTGTTCTGGAAAGGCTTGTGATCAGAAGGAACAAAGCTGAAAAGTAAAACACACTTAAAGGTATGTTAACTGTTGTCATTCTTGTTTGAAAACCTTATTTTCATCAATCCAAATTACCCCACAACTAGGAAAAAAAGTGATTTTGAGTTATGACCTTTGTGTTTTCTCACGTGTACCTGCAAATCTAAATCACCATCAGAAGTAGCCACCCAAAACTTTTCTATTCTGGTCTCAGGAAAAATAGATTTCTCCAATTTGGGCCAAATAAATACCCCTGGTAGTGCAGAGCTGTAGGCCTGTAACCATGCTGTGCACACACAGGAGCCTGGGGCTGGGCAGGGGATGTGGGGAGTGCAAAATCTGCTCTGTAACTTCAAGTGTGGATGCTGCTCCAAACAGGGCATCAGAGCAACTCAGGTTTGGATTTCAAAGGAGCTGTTCCTCAGCAGGGGGAAGGGACATTCCTAAAAAGTCTTGGGTTTTGACTGTTCAAAATATGCAGAGAATCATCTGGTAACTTTCCATGTTGAGCACTTCTATTCCAGTTATTGCTGCTTTTAATAAATAATGGCATTTTCGTGATATTCACACATTTCCTACTCATCCAAGATGTTCTAATTACCAGATGAATTCTTAATAATCCCTGGGGATTAGCTGCAGGTAGGAATACCAGTGAAAGAACTCAATGAAATCGTTTGTTCTGAGTGTCTGAAAACTATTACCTTGGAGGAACTGTGCTGCAAAAACCTTCTCTATTAAGGTTTTATCATCCAAGAAGCTCTGACAGGCCTCTTCCTGGCTGTTATTTGTTGTTCAAACTTTATTTGTGGCATGGCAGCTCATCCTTTTGGCCTAAATGGCAGGTGATGGATACTTCTTGGTTGGAATTTTTTTTTAATTTTCCCCCTAAATGACATTTTCAGGCTGTTCATTAGGTGGTAGCTGCATGGCTGCTCAACAGAACTGTCTGGAAACAAGATCTTTAAACTGGCAAACTGCAGTTGTGCTGAAATTGCTGCTTCAGGCAGGTGTTTGCCTCAGGACTAGGTCTTTGGTTTTCAAGTTTTTAGCCTTGAAGAGATTGTTACCTCATGTCTTTTAGTAAAATATGGAGTAAAGATTGGTTTCCCAGGTTAGAATCTTAAAACCATTTTGCTTTCTTGGCTTTCTTTTTGTCATGCAAAAGAGTTTGCACCCACAGCAGGTCTGTGCACCTTTCCTTGTGCAAAAGGAACAGTGATAAAATGTGACTGAAGCTGTAGTTGTGCCTGCTCTTGTGGGAAATATTTCCACATTGGGATTTCATCCTTTTTTCCTAAACAGCATCATGGACGTTGTTGATGCCCAAACATCTGAAACACAATGTGCTGCTCTTGGAACACACAGAGTATTTTATACCCTTGCATGTACTTGGTATGGATTAATATTGTATTAATTTCCATCCACATCTGCACTTTAAATGGCCTCAAATTCAAAGCAGGGATTTAGGAAGGCTGAGTGGAGCAGCAGTAATTGCCATGTTGGGAAATGAGTAAAGCATGAGTAAGAGATGGGATCACAGTGAAGGTCTGATGTTCTGGAGGGACTGATAAGCAGCTGGGCAGACGTGGCTGGTGGAGGAGGAAAGACAAAGTGAAGTCCAAGGATGACAGGAAGATTTCCTGTTCCTGGAACAATGTCCCTGTTCTGTGAATGCCCTTTCTACCTCCGTAACCACAGCAGTGAGCAGTGGAAATACAGTGTCACCAAGAGGTGAAGCTGCACTGTGATGGAGGGAATAAATGCTCTGCTAGTGCTCTGAGGCTTTTATTATTTCAGTTTGTCTCCAGCTCTGTCCCACTGGCATCTGGGGCAGAGCCTGCTCTCTGATGCCGAGGAAGGCTCACCATGATTGATTCCTCCCCTCCTTCTCCCTTTGATAATCATCTTCTAGAGGAAAGAAAACCCAGCATCTTCCTAATGAATTAAAATGCTGAACGTGGTGAAACCACCAGGAGCCAGGAAAGTGTGATGTAAACCTGCTTCTCATACTCAGGCACCAACTTTACATTATCTAGTCCAAACATTCCAAAGAAAGAAAAGTTTTCCAGCCAGGTTTCTTTTCCCTCCCTTTTCTCTTGTTTTACCTGAGCATTTTTACTCATTCCAGACACGTTTGGGGAGTGCTCCCAGCATCCATCACAAGGCTTCACGTGTGTTTGATGGGACTTGGCTGTCTGGAGAAGCAGTTTTCCCTTAGCTCCTGTACTGCAGTGTAATCAGCATGCCAGGCATGGGAGGTCCACACTGAAAAACAGGTCATGAGCATGAGGCCTGAATTGTTTACCTGGCTGTTTTATAAATAGCACCTCTTTTCAGGACACCTGTAGGCCATAAGGCAAAAGGTGTGGAGGAATAGTCATTCTGCAGGATCTAATAGCTGGGGAAAATCCTCCCAGGTGCAACATGACCAGTGTCCCACAGCTAACCTGTACTCTGTGGTAAATATTTTTACTCCATTTCAAGCCTGAAGGGCTCATGTGGCCAAAGGCACTGAAACACCTGTGTTTTTCAGTCAGGATATCATCCATGTCCAGAGGTTTTGCCTGAATTCCAGGAGCTGTTCCCTGTTTCATGTAGCACAGGGAGTCAAGCATGACGTGTCTCCTCACAGGGTACCTCCCCTTCCCTTGGCTGTGTGACAGATGGAGCCCAGGCTCCTCTGATGGGGCATCAGCCAAGCTCAAGCTTCAGAGAGCTCAGAAATAAAACCACCTTTGGCACTGCAGCTGCCTTGTCTCTTCCTGCTTCACCAGTAGCTGCAGGAAGGCTGTCCAAGGTTTCCTTAATCCAAATGAAAAAGACCTTGAGGAGAGTGTCACTAACTCGTGTAATCCCCACTGGTGTGGGAGGGAGTGCCAACATTTCCTCAAGGACCTGGGTGTGAACATTCCAGGGAAACAGCTGCTGCTGCCAGCTCCTGGGACATCAGTAGAGGAGATAATTACTTAATTAAGGAGTGAGGAAAATCCTTGCTGGTCTGTCACATTCAGAACTTTCTATGAGAGCATCTCATCATTGTTTATGTTGTTTGAAAGGGGTTTTTTGGAAGCTGTGCCATGGGAAAAGAGGTTTTCCCTCCAGCCCAGCTCTCTGAGTGGGAAGCAGGCAGTGCCCACCCCCAGCTGCCACAACATTTTAGGAAATGGCCATGTTGGTGCAGGCTGGTTCAGGTGGGGACCAACCCTCCAGTTTGTGCAGGCCTAATTAACCTCTATCTTTTCTTTTTCAAAATAAAACAAACACAAAATCTAAACAAACTGCACTGACACCCTCTGCATCACCCACTTACATAGTCAGAGGAGCCTGTCACATCACTCACAGCACATAACAACACTTAACTTTGATAAACTCAATGGTTAAAATACTGTATTTTCCCCCAAAGGAAGACTGGGAGGTTTTAAAAGGGTAAAATTATATATGGGTTCATTTATTCCAGGGGAAAAGAGGTGGGAGCTTGTTTTAAAACACAAAAGACTTGTTTTAAAGAGAAAAAGTCAAATCAGGTCAAAATATAGAAATACCCTTTTCAATGCTAAAACCTCCACAGCTGGTCATTCCCACATGCAAAAACTTAAATAACCTTTCAGAGCTGTAGTAGAGCTAACAAAAACTCCAACCAAATGATAGATGTATTTGGACATTTGGATGTATAAATGTCACACCCAGTGGAATTAAGAGGAAATAAATAGTAATTTGACAGCATTGGCAAGCTGTGTTTTTGACTGTGTAGCACCACCAGCATATTTTACAAGTGTATCACAGCCATGAATAAGCCAGTCCAGACACACATTCACAGACCAGTTTTGATTTCCTATTAAGCTACATGCTCATTTTCTTTCCCCCACCCTTTCCAGCTAATAAGGAGCCAAGGGAACGCACTGATCCTTGTCTCTTTGGAACAAATTACCTCCAAATTCTCACGATTGATTCAGACAACTTGGATCATTGGATTGGTAAAACTCCAGGAGACAAAGGAAAAGAAAAAAAACAAAAAAAAAAAAAACCAAAAAAAAAAAAAAAAACCAAAAAAAACCAAAAAAAAACCAACCTTCCCAGTGATAAGGCATTCTTGACATTTGAATTGTTTGTCATTTACTAAGGACACAAAACCCTGATACCAAAGATGGCACTTGAAATTATCATGGTCACTGGAGACCTGCTTGGGGCTGGGGCTCCCTGCTCCAGAGGGGTTTTTGAGCACTCTCAAAGACTCAGTGAGTTCTCCCCTTACCTCTGCTCTGCAGCAAACATGCTTCTGCCTGCCCAGGGACACATTCTGGCATCAGTCTGATCACTTAATGATGCCCCTCCTGCACAGACCGGAGGCATGGAAAAGATTTTCATCTCTGAGTTCACCGTGGCTTCTGGAAGTAATAAAAACTGTTTCCTCCTCTTCTTCTCACAAGGAAGAGCAAATCCTTTGAAATCCAGCTGCTTTCAGGTCATAGCTTGGTTGGTTGGTTTGATGACCTACACATTCATATAATCACAGACTGGTTTGGGTGGGAAGGGACCTTAGAGCCCATCCAGTGCCATGGCAGGGACACCTTCCCCTGTCCCAGTGTCCAGCCTGGCCTTGGGCACTGCCAGGGATGCAGGGGCAGCCC
>JAYDZK010000128.1:9077732-9089969 GCA_034509185.1 Euphonia xanthogaster | reverse complement strand
AAGGAAAGGAAAGGAAAGGAAAGGAAAGGAAAGGAAAGGAAAGGAAAGGAAAGGAAAGGAAAGGAAAGGAAAGGAGGAATGCAACTGTGTTGTGCATCCTCCACCTCACACAAGGCACTCACTGCTCCAGGCAGGAAAGAGTTTTTGCCCACAACATTCCCAGAGCACTTGGGCAAAGCAAATTATGTTTGGCTGTAGTTAAAATCCTGTTTTCCTTGTTGTGCTGTTGCTGCTCAGAACAATCCCAGTCCCTCAGCACAGCTCAGGGGGTGCAGGTTGATATTCTACAAGAAAGAGCAAACACAGAGTGAGGAAGGGGGAAAAGGGAGGGGGATTAACACCAGTTTAAAACTGTCAGACCCAGGCAGCTCCAAATGCAAGAGGGAGCCAAGGTTAAGGTCTTTGCTTGATTCACTGTCACTTGATAGCTACAGGAAATTGAACCACAGAAGCTCCGGTCAAAAAGCATTAATAAAAGCAAGGGAATTGAGGTGGGGAAATGTTATGATGATTAAATGTCATTTTTTGTGTGTTTTGGGGATGCTCAGGTGAGGGCATCCCACTGGAAGTGTGGCAGGCACTGTGGATTTTGGTGTTGCCACTGAGTTTTTGCAGCTTGGCCGATCCCAAATCCTGATGGAATATGACTCACATGCAGCCTTAATGCCAACAGTGCAGTGCAGGGACATTCCAGCATCTGTTAGGAATTGTGACAGCTCCGGAGGGCACAGCTGCTCATGTTTGAAGTTGAGACCCTCTGGTTTGGGCAAGGAGCTGTGGTGGAAAAAAGAAATGCCAAGGTTCTGGAACAAAGGAGGGAATGTTTATTCCTCGCGGAGCCATTTTGCATTGGCCAAAAGGATGGTGTAACTCACACAGAACTTTGGGAGTTAGATAACTGGTCTGGAAATGGTCTGAAACTGGGTTGCTCCTCTTCAAAATGCCTGGATTGGAGGTCTGGAATGGTTTCATCCATGTTTTTTCACCCAGGAAGATGGGCACATTTTCCTTTCCAGTTCCATGGGAAGGCCTGGAATGTTGTGGTCTCTGGATCTGCTCTATCCCTGGGGTTTGGATGTGGAAAAGTGCCTGGGGATCATCCTTCACTTCCTCCCTCTTGCCCCTTTCCCAGCACTTAAAAGAAAGCTGAAAGTCTCTCTCATCAGAAAGAAAGCCCCTTAATGGAAATCTTTGACATGGATGGAGCAGGGGAAACACTCAAACTGCTGGAAATGGCCAGGAGAAAGGGGGGAAAAAGGGAAAAACTCAGCAAGAACAAGCCCAGAATGAACAATTTGACAGAGAATCATAAGCTTGTTTCAATTACAAAAAGCTCCTGGAGCCCCGGTGTGCGTTCCCCGTGCGCAACAATAAATCAAGATCACTGGCTTGAGGTGCTTTGTTATAAAGCAGCCCTGCTTCCTTCTGGGATTAATGACTAAAAATCCTGCTAAAGATTAACTGGCTGGCTTTAATTTCATTAAGGGGGAGGAAAAAAATCAGCATCTCCCACGTTTTTTCAGCTTTGTTCAGTTCCCACTCTGCACTTGGTTGTTGGGGCAAAGGCTGAGGAGGCAAAGCCTTCCCAAGGAGTTCTGTTTCAGGGAATGTTGTTCCCCAAAGTGTTGGAATTCTCTTTCTCTTTCTGCATGAGTACAAAGCTCCTGAGGGTTTTGGGAATCAGCTGTGCAGAGCAGCATCAATGGGAACAGTTGGAATGAATGGGAATTGTTTCCTCATTTTTCACACAGGTGACAAGGACCAAATGCCCAACAAATCCTTCGTTGCTTTGGGTTTGGAGTTTTGGGCTGATCCTCCTGGGCATTCACTTTATCTGGGATTTTCATCATCTGCCATGGATTGCAGGATTTGAAGGATTCAGCTGCACAAACTTCCTAAGAAAATCCTGGGACAGAGTGGGCATCCCTTCACCCCGCCCTGGAGCACAGCAAGAGCTGGATAACCCAGTTCAAAGTGAAAAACAAAAGGAATTTTCCACATTTAAATGCATCATTCCCTCACAAAGCATTCCCCTGTTTTCTCCAGGTAGGTGAGGAAGCACTGTGCACTCAGCTCTCCTGAAATAATTAAAAGCTCATCAATTTGCTGTCAGGGCAGTGATATGCTTTAATTACATTCTACAAATCTATTGAACGAGCTATCAAAGGCAGATTATATTGCTGAGATGGGTTATTATTTTAACAACAAACCAATGTCTGTTTGGAGGAATGCATGGAAATGGGATCTGGGCACAGCTGAGATGAATCCAAATCTTCTCTGCTGCAGCGTTATCTGGATTTGCCAACTGGAGAGCTCTGCTCAGAAATGAAGAACAAAAGGAATTCAGGCAAGCAGCAGATCTTGTACATCAATGTTCAACGTTATTTTGGGTTCAATTTTATGTTCAAACTGAAAGAGGGGAAATTTAGGTTCAAATTTAGGAAGAAATTCTTCCCTGTGAGGGTGGGGAGGCCCCAGCACAGATTTTCCAGAGAAGCTGTGGCTGCCCCATCCCTGGAAGTGTCCAAGGCCAGGCTGGATGAGGCGTGGAGCAGCATAATTCACCAGTACAACTCATATCCCAAAATTTTAAAGTTACATATCCATACTCAATCCTAATGATCTCCAGCTGGTTTGTTTTCCACCCTACTCAGAGGATCTGCTGTTGGAATCTTAGCAGGCAGCTCAAATATTAAATGGATGCTATTTTATCCTATCAAAAGTAAAAGAATTCTCCCTCCTGTCAAACAAAATGGCATGGAGAGGTTCCTTCAAGCAGAATTAGGATAGGGAGGAAGGATGAATTAAGAAAAAAGAACAATGGAACACAAGAGATTTAGGAGATTAGGTCAAGGATTTGCTGGAAGTGCCCGTTGGAAGAGCAGTTTTCCCTTTGCTCCTCACCAGGACAAAGGAAGGTGGAGAAACAACAGCAGAAGAGGAAATCTTCCAGACCTGGAACTCTGTCCCTCAGCCTGGCTGCAGCTCTGAGACTCAAGTCTGCCTCATAAATTTTACAGGATTAAAAGGCACAATAAAAAGGCAGTTTCAGAAGAAAGGAATGAGTCAATGTCCATAAAACCCTGGGGAAATCTGGTGCTGTTCTCAGGAGGAATTCCCAGCATCCTGCAGAAAACATCCCACCAAAAATCATCCATGGTAAGATGGAAGATATCTAAAATCTCCCAGTCTGACAACAAAGGTTGGTGTCATCATGTCCTCAGGCTGCTGGAAGTGTCCCTGACCTCTGTGCCACATGTCTGGAGTCACTGGGGTGCTCTGGGCTCTTCTGCTGGTCCAGGGAGCAGCAGGAGTTCACCAGAATCCAGAAAAAAGGATTGCAAAGGCACCATCTCCTGCCTCTGATGGTGCCCTGTCCTTGGGAACAGAGGCTGCAGGACACTCCCAAGAGTTCAGTCCCTTCCCAGGATCCCTGGGGAGCTGCAGGGAGGGAAGCTCTCCCCCATTATTGTTACAAGGAGGGGACACTCCATGGACCTGGCTCCAGAACTCCTCAGGGTGGAAAGTGCAGCCAAGATTTAATCACAAAATCCTGGAATATCCTGAGTGGGAAGGACCCCCAGGATCATCAATCCCACCCCAGCCCTGCCCAGACCCCACCAAGCCCAGCCTGGGCATCCCTGGCAGTGCTGGCCAAAGGCTCCTGGAGCTCTGGCAGCCTCGGGGCCGTGCCCCTTCCCTGGGCAGCCTGGGCAGTGCCAGCAGCCTCTGGGGAAGAGCCTTGCCCTGATCTCCTTCTTTTTAGCAAAATTGCCCTGAACTGAAGCTCAAAGCGCAGCTTTTCCCTGCCAGGACGGAGGGCCTCATGGAGCCGGGATCACGCACAGGCGCTCGGGCTCCTCCAGAGGCCGGCCCTCCATCCCATCCCATTCCTTTGGGTTGAAAAGACCTCAGAGATCATCGAGTCCAAATGCCATCCCCTATCATCCCAACCCACCCCAGAACTGGGAATCCTGGGCTAACCAGAGCCCCATGCCCCGCTCGGCACAAACCCCCGGGGCGGGAGGGACAGAAACGGCCCCGGCCGCGCTGCGGCAGCGGAACTTCCCGAGGCAGCGCCCGTGCTCCGCGCACTGCCCCTGCGAGCCCCAGCCGCCTCCTCCCCTGCCAGCCCAGACTGTGATTCCCGACTCTCTCCCAGGGCTGGAATTGCTGCCCGCTGTCCCAAACCCACCTGCAAAGGGGACAAAAGGACCGGCACGGCTTCGCTGTCCCTCTCCGCGAGTCCCCGCCCGCTCTCCCGCCCCTGAGGCGGGGCTGCCCCGCCATCTTAGGGGCGTCCTCATCTCCCTTCCCTGTGGTTTGTGGGTGTTCGTGCCTTAGGAATAACGCGTTTTGTTCTTGCTGTGTGGAGCTGAGGGACCCGGCAGAGGCGCCTGAGCTGCTGGAGGTGGGTGATAGGGTGCTGGGTGTCCCCCTCCCGGAGCCTTCACCCCCGCGTCCCCCCTGAGGGCGTCGGGGTTCATGGCGGCCCGCGGGTCCCCTCCCCGTGAGAGAAGGGGGGACAGCGGGAGGCTGGCGCTGAGGGGAGAATGGCGTTCCCGGCCCTGGGGCGTCACTCTGGAGATTCTTGGAGTGATGTATACTCGCTGGATGCCTGCTTAGGGTTACAAGTAAATGTGGAAGAAAGAGATGGTAATGATGCCCAAAGGGGGCAAAGCCAGAGTTTACTCTTGTTTTTATGGGGGAAATGCAGCTCCTTTAAACGCACCGTATGGGTTAGAGAAGCGGCAGGCAGGTTCTCCGAGGCTGTGTTACACAAGCAGCCATTGTAGCCGGCCTGTGCTCTGCTGTTTTCTCCCGAAAAGCTGTAATTGCTCCTCCTGCCGGGCGCTGGAAGATAAAGATACCCCCTCCTTTTTTAATATTGTTTGGAACCCTAAAGATCATCCAGTTCCAACCCTTGCCGTGGACAGGAATATCTTGTACTCACCCAGATTGCACAGGTTTTGAGCCTGAGGTTTTCAGCAAAACTTGAGCTGACCCAGTTGAATATTCCCAAAAGGTGGAAAGTCTTTCTGTGAGGTGTAAGTGCAGAAGAGCTTACTCCTACAAAAAGTTAATTTAGTACTAAAGGTTAGTCACTGGCATTATTTTTTAGTTGAAACATTTCTTTTGTCTTTTTACCCATCGCTGGTTGGCCTTGCTCAGAACACTTAACACCAGATTTTGCCGTGAATACCTCGTGTTGCCTTAGGAATTTACACGTCTTGCACAGGAATGTAGTTTCTCACAATCCAACGTGGAATTTCAAATAATTTTTTAAAGGAAAAATACTTGCCCAGGGAGGCTCCACACTGCTGGAAATGCTCAAGGCCAGTTTGGATGAGGCTTGGAACGACCAGGGATGGTGTAAGGTGTCCATGGCAGTGAGACAGTCTTTAAGGTTGTGGGGGTTTTAGTTGTTGGTTTCTCTGGGTTTGGATTGAAGGCACTTGAGATGGCAGTTCATGTTCAGATTTAAGTGTTTATTATTTCTTATCAGTGACACAGTCTCACTGCTGTGAGTTCTGCAGCTTTTCATCAGAAGGCACAGATGGCCAACAATCTCTTGTTCCAAGATCTTTTAAGGCTAAACTATCCAATGAAGAGCTGACACTTGGATTATTTCCCCTTTTTACCCCAATAACTGATCCCACAGAGCCCCAATGGGGACTTTCCTGCCCAAGTGCAAAATGCCACCCAAACCCATAGAGAAGGAGGAAGAAGAAGGTGAAGAAGAAACCCAGGACAGCACCCTGTGCCCTCCATCTTGCTCCCATCCACAACACACTAAAAACCCCAAAACCTGAATTTCTCACCCAGTGACACACCTGCACTGCTCTCTATAATCTGTTTCACACTTTTGTGGGTTCCAGTCTATCTGGAAGTCTGGGAAACTTTCTCCATGGATGAGGGTCAGAGTCAGAGCTGCCCTGGGGGTCAGGGCACCCCAGAGCAGGCAGAGAAATATTCCCAGTGCCCTGTGCTTCCACACCCTATTCCAAGGGACGTGCATCAAGTTTTGTACAGCCATTTGCTCCACTGGGAAATCACTGGAGTTTCTGGGGTTTGTTTTGGTTTTTGTTTTTTTTTTTTTGGAAGGGTTTGTTTTGCTTTTGTTCTGCTTTTGTTTTGTTTGTTTCCTTTTTTTTTTTTTTTTTTAATAAAATGGGATGGGGAATAACTGCAAACAAGAGTTAGGCTAAGAAGCAGCATTTCACTGGGATGGAAGGAATAATAGAATATTTATGCAGTGATTTGGTAGAATTTTGGGGGCTTTTGTGCCCTCTAAGCTGCAAACAGTGCAGTGGGGCCAGGCCAGTGGTGGGCTGGTTTGTAGTCCCAGCAGTGTCCCTGGGAGGACGAGAGCAGAGCCAAATCCCTTCTCACCGTGTTTACAAATGGCTGGCAAGGCCTCATTGCCAGAATTAATTACATCTATCTCCTGACACAGTCTCAGCTCGATTAACTACGTCTGTAATTATTACTCCTGGAGAAGAAATAAACCAACCCACCAAGAACCTGCGACTGCATGAAAGGAAAACTTCCTGATTTATGTTCCTGGCATGGGCAGTCCAAACAATTTCAAAAGGTTTCAGCTGTCTCAGCCCAAATGAAATGATGCTGCAGGGCCTGACTGTAACAATGCTGCTCCAGTGAGCAGCACACACTTACACAGCCATTTTATTCTATATCAGGAATATATCCATGATCACAAGAGCTTCCTCCTCAAAGGAACTTAAATAGGAAGGATGGAGCTCTTATTTTGCTACAGTTGTGTTAGCCCTGTTTTCAGTGGATTGAAAAAAAAAAAAAAAAGGCAAAAAAAAAAAAAAAAGAAATAGGGTATTTTACTGCTCTGGAAATCTGAACCTGATGGTGGAAAGTGAGTTCTTGCCTGCTAAAGGGCATTTTGATTTTTCTGAGGTTGTTTTTGAAGTTCAAAGCAGATAAGGGCCCTATCTGGGGATACAAGCCACTGTAACATAACACTTATCCAATTTGCAAGGATGTTAATAGCTTCAAAGTTCCCTCCAAAAGCAAACTAAGCTTCCCAGCCTCAGCTAACCAGGCATAAGCTGGTAAGAGACTCAGCTCCCTTCCTTGGCTGCTGTTATGTCTTTCCTCTAAATTACACTAAAACAAGCTGTGGGGTTAGGAAGGCAAATACTAAAACTGAAAAAAATAAGAGAGAAAATAAATATAAGACAGGGAAAAAAAAATAAAGGCAACTTGTCTTAATAAATGACAAAGGAGGACCATTGTACCAAAAGTGGAAGCCTACCATAGAGCATCTGGGTTGGTTTGGGTGTTATCTTAATTATTTTATTTATTTTATTGTTTTTGCCTTTCCTTGTGCCACATCTGACTGCAGAGATCAGGAAGAGGAATCTAACACCTTGAATAAAGACCTTCTTATCTCTTTTCCTCAGAAAAACTATACCTAGATACAGATACACCTTGCAGATTATTAATGCAGGTGAAAGCAGCAGGAAATTTACCAAGCGTTGCTTCCAAAAAAATTAATTTTTTACATTTTTTGTAGGTTTTTTTTTTTCTTGGTTTTGTGGGGTTTTTGTTTGTTTATTTATTTGGAGTTTTTGTTTCTGTTTTTCCTGGGGTTTGTTTTGGTTTTTGTTTTTTTTTTGGGGGGGGGGGAGGGTTTGTTTTGATTTTGTTTTGCTTTTGTTTGGGTTTTTTTTTAATAAAAAAACATGATGGCTGAAATGTCAAAAATTTCTGGGTTGGTTTTCGAATAATGAAATGGAGTCCAGTGCAAGGAAATTATGCCTAAACAATCAGTGTGATCTGCCTAGAAGTATCATTTATAGTTCTTTTTAAGACTGCAATCAAAATAGCCCAATGATCTTCCTGGATGCTCTTTTGGGATCACAGCACCTTAATTTTTAATTCTGCTAACCAAAAGACTGCCACACGAATTTAACAGATGAACTAGTACAAAGAGAGGAAATCAGTCAGTGACTAATAATGAAATGTCATTTATACATCATTTTCCTTATGATGTAAATTATTGATGTACATTAGAGCCACCTGAAAAAATAGTGTGCTTGCCAGTCATGGGACATTTTTTCTTTTTTTAATTCATATCAGAGTAAAATGGGGAATTCTCAGAAATCTTTGCAGGCTAATAATTTTTATTCTTTTTTCCACTGAGCAATGTAAAGCAGTGTCCCTGGCAGTTATTAACTGAGGAAGTGATCTCATTCCTACGCCACTAAGAGTATTTAAATTTAAATTTAAGTTTGAAAGATCCACTTTAGTCTCCCCACTTAGAAAGGGGCAGCCAGCCAACCTGGCTGCAGACCAAGAAATCAGCGTTTCTCTGCACAGACAGCTCCAAAAAGGACCATTTCAGATTTTAGCAGAGAGTTTTCAGAAACCAAGCAGTGAAACAAAGGACACTGAGAAGATAACATGCTTCTGATATGATGCACATATCAAGATTGCTCAGGGATATAGTGGTCTTATGAGTGGAAGAGTACTGGCTGAGAAAAAAACCCAAACAGATTGAAAAAAATAAACAGGAGGAAGGTGGTTTGGCAGTGTAAAAGTCTGGACTACAAGAGACCATCTTGGTCACACACCCCATTTTTTTCACTTAATGGGTTCTAAGTGTTCCAGTGGAAAGCAAAGCTGGCTGTAGATATTTATATTCAATGGAGATGGCCAGGGATAACTTGGCTTTTGACTTTTAAAGTCAGGTTTGGTTTGCCTTTTAATTTCTGCATTGTCCTCCTTAGTAAGACAATAAGTACCTATAGGCATATTTTTTATAACATTGTTCTACAGTTCAGATGGCATGTAAACTATTTTAAAGATATTGTGTGGACTACAGACACCAGCTGCTGGGAAATATGAGCACTAAAGGTCCACATCCCTAAAAGAACCCAATTTTTTTTCCTGAACATGCTAAATCTCCCCACCCAACCAGTCTTGGTGAAATATTGCCTTTTCTGTGCAGGGCACAGCTGAGACTCCTGCCCAGCTGTAGCATCAGGTTCAGATGAAGGTTTCAGGCTTTGAATTGCAGAAGCTGCTCTCACTCAAGAAAAGTGGCCAGCTACACCAAGAGGAAGAGACTGATAAGCAGATAATAAAACCCATTCTTCTTTTTCTTCTTCTTTTTCTTTCTTTTTCCTTTTTATTTTTTTCCTCTCTGAGCCTAGCAGCAAAAAGCCAAGAGCTTGTTTGGCTCCTGTTGCACACACAGCTGTAAAAAAGGAGGCTGTAGCTTTGCTACTTTCATGACACGTTTAGATTAATAACATCATACTTTGAAATAGTCAGGGACTATTCATGGCTGGTTTTCTTTTCAATAAATACACACTTGAAGTCAAAATTAATAGTTAATGCATGTCCTTTTCAATTAATGCACAGATTTAAGAAAAAAGAAACAAAACAGCAAGGCACAAAACACACACAACCCAACTAACAAACGAAACAAAACAGAAACCAAAACACCAAAAAACCCCCCAACCCAAAACACCAAAATCAAAACCTAAAACACCAAAAAATCCACAAAAAAAATCCCAAAAAACCCCAAAACCCAAAAAAAAAAAAAAAAAGAACACACAGTCAGCCAAAAAAACCCACAGCATAGAATTCTTCAGCCAAGAGGCCAAGAGACCTTAAGAAGTCCAAGAGACCAGACTCTGCTTCTTGTGGCCCTCAGCATCAAGTTTGAATTCTGTGCTGAGTCTGAGCCTGATGCACTAGGACAGACAGCACTGTAGTTGATCCTAGGTTGGTATTTGTACTTTGACTTTTGCTTGAACTAATATTTAATCAAGTCTGTTGCCTCGTGTGCATCTTCAGCACTGGAGGGAGATTTATTTTAGCAAGGTTTTGAAGAGTGATAAATTTGTTAGAAAGAATTTGCAGATAAGACAAAAGAGCTGTTCTGTAGCCGTGATAAGGAAGGCTGCTTTGAACAATCAGAGACCATATGAAGTCCATTAAGGACTGCTGAACTGCACAAAAAACAACGGCAGCATCCTTTCCTGTGACTCCTCGGAATAGAAGAGCTTGCACAGTGCTTCAAAGGCACTTCAAGAATAACATAATTGGGGCTCACGGTCAGGCACTTAAACCCATGTAGGGCGGCGGGAAGGGCGAAATGTGTTCTCTCTTTGTTCGCCCTCCCCTGCGCCTTATCTCATTTTCTCTCTCGAGGTGTTTACTCAGCGCTCATCCTCGGCCAGGCTGGGCTGCAGCACATGAATGAATCAAGACATCTTTGAAGTCGCTGTGCCGAGCAAAGCAGTTGAAGCTTTTTTTGATAAGTTCACGTGAATGGAGACATTTGCTATTAACACGTCTTGTCCTCATGCAGCTATTATGCCTGGGGACAATTAAGAGTCCTTTTCGGGTGCAGCTCCCATTAGGGCTAAACGATTCTGCAAGCGCCTATTTGGGGCGAGGATGTGCACAATGGTAATTGCCTCGCGTTTGCATGCGCGTTCAATCCAGAGAGGGCTCGACACGCTTTACAAACTCCACCGACGCAATTACACATGTTGTAAATGTAGAATCACTTTGTCAACAGCTGCTGCGCAGCCACCTCGAGGTGAGACCCAGCAGCTGTGCAGCAGCACAGAATGTGGCAGCAGCCGGGAAAAACTTAAATTGCCTTATCTGGCTGAAAACACCAGGAGAATTCTAGGTAAGCTACACGCAAATTACTCGAATTAAACGTCGGCTGGAGCTCTGGAGGTAACACTCCTACTGTTGCAGGGAAAGTGGCGTTTTTAATTATGGCAATTTGCCCGAACCTCTGTTTTGTGTCTCTGAGTAAGGGCTGCACCTCCAGCTGCAGGGTGATGGCAAACAGAGGCCAGGACAAGGTCTCGGTGAGCCAGACCAGAGTGCCACCTACAGCACAGGCATCTGCAGGGCTTGGTGATGCCCTGACCTGGATCCCAACCCCTGAACCTACCCCAGAACAGCAGGTGGAACTACAGGGCACACATTTCACTGAGAGACACACACATAATTTTAAAAGGGGAGTCAAAAACCCCAAAAGGGTGATGGCAACGTGATGTAAGAAATTGAAAGCGTGATGATGGTTTCACCATCACAAGGGGAATGCATTACCTTGCATGTGAAAGAATAAATGGGCAAGTGGTAGCACTGCCCACTGCCAGGGCTTCCATTGCCTTGGCTGTGGTGCTGGGGAAATGCCTCTCCTGGCTGTGGAAGCTTTGTCTCTCCCTGGTTCAAAGGTACCCTCTGAAGCAAATGTGGGAGTTTTCCACAGCTGGAGAAGACACTGTGGTCGAAACACACAGAAAATTCTTGCTTCCTGATTCATGGAAATCTAATAACTCTTTGCTCAGGCTCCAACACTCTGGAAAATTTTGGCATGTTTCCCATCAGCATGATCTCCTTGAAGGAAAATTAGGGAAGAGTGGATTTTCATGCCAGCTGTTGTCCTTCCTGCCCACCCTGAGCCCGATCCCGTGTTAGTGACGGCCTCATCCCCAGCCCATGGCCCCTACCCAGACCTCACATTATCCTCAAACACTGCCCTGGGCTCTTCCCCCTTCCTGCTGCAGGGGAACAGCTCTTCCTCTGGCACTGGGGCCCGCGGGAAATGGCAGCTGGGAGTTTTGGCCACACAGCTCCACATGGCTTTTCTGGGCAGCTGTAAATGCCACTCCTGGATATCCTGGCTGGGGAGGCAGCCGGAGGGGATAGCAAGCAGGAGCCTGAAGATGCTGTGAGCATCACTTTTTGAAGCCTGGCTTCCACCACAAACCCCCTCTCCTGCCCCGACAGAAATTTCCTCCTGTGCAGAATCCCAAATAAAACTCCGTTTCACAAAGGCAGGAATCCTTCCCTTCCCTCCAGGCGTGACCCTCCCTTCCGTTCCAAGGAGGGGGAAGATGCCTGAAGTGAGGATGGGCACCCACGGGAGGGGCTCAGGGTTGGGCTGGGGGCAGCTGGAGCAGCCCAGGGAGGGTTTTGTGTCACTGCTGTGGGCCCAAGAGTCACGTCAGCACAAACAAAGTGGGGAAGAGCTGGCCAGCATGTGTTGTCAAGCTCTCCTCTTCCGACAGCTCCAGATGGGGACCACATGGAGCCCAAAGTAAAAGTGCAGCAAATGAACCTAATCCTCTAATTCTCTGCCTGCAGTGAAATGGGCTCTCACTGCTGCTCTCCTAATGAAAAAACGAGCGAGCAGTCATCTGTCTAGGTAGATCGGAAGAGCGT
>JAYDZK010000128.1:8906240-8917858 GCA_034509185.1 Euphonia xanthogaster | reverse complement strand
TCCCCATTCAGCTCATTTCTGTTCTCCACTCTCTTTTCCTTTTTTTTTTTTTTTTTTTGTTAACTTTTTTCCTGTTCTTGTGAAGTTTTAGTCTCTCAATTTGCCTCACCATTTAGCATTTGACCATGGCACTTCTGGGCTGCTGCCTTCTTAACTGGGACATTACACCTGCTATTTATTATGTTTATTACACACAGAGGGCCCAGTAAGTTTGAGCTGTTTAGGTAGTAGCACTATGTATTTGTGTATGTTATCTTATAAACAACTAATATAAATATTATACATCATACATATAATATGTGTTTATATGATATTTAAATTACTAATATAAATAAATAACACTAAAAAGCACCCACTAAGTTACAAGTAAACAATTCAGGAGATGGGGCTGCAGTATCTGTAATTCCACTTCTGAATCCTCCTAAAAAGAAGCTGAAAATCACAGTTGGCAACATTTCTGGAAGGCAACAGTAATCCATAAATACTCCTTAATTTTCCTGTCATTGCAGAATTAAGCCACTTCCAGCTCACACAGATCTTACCAGGTGTGCTAAATTGATGTCATTACAAGTCATCAGGAAATACCCACAGAGACCTGTAGCAACATTTGGAAGTTTTGTTAAACAGCTGTGTGTTCTAATTGATTTGTATTATTTAAAACAGCTAAAGCAGGTTATCGCCGGATGTAGAGAAGGGATGACTGAAGACCCCAGGGAGATTTAACTCACAAGAAAGCCAATCACAGGAACCTCATTTGAGCATTTTAAGATTATTACTAGAGGAAGTGCAATTAAATCATCACCATTTATCAATTATCATTTTAAAATACTATGCAACCTTATGATGTTAATTTATTTATGAGAAGGTAACTAGTTGACTTCTGCTTTTTGNNNNAACTTCACAAGAACACATTTTATTTGTGTATACTTAATGTGAACTGTAGAGCCAAAAACCATCATCAAAAGTAACTACAAAAGTCCAAATTTTACCTAAAATTTGCAAATGTCAAATATCTCCACTCTTTGCAGCTTGTGTCAGTTCCTGAGATTTATTTCATTATAGATGTATTCTACCACAGGGAGTATACATCAAAATATAGTTGCATCAGAAATGTGCACAGGTCTGGCACCCTCATTTCATAAAATATATGGGAAAAAAGTCCCAAAAAGTCAGTAAGACTTTCTTTTCCTGGCCTGCCAATCACAGTGCAGATCAGCTCTAGTTAAAAGTTAAGTAACATGCATGTTACCCTTGACAAACTCAATTTTTCTTCCCAATGGTGGAGTGCTTGTAGCATCTAAAATTTGTATCTCTTTTGGATTAAAATCCTAAACCATTTTTTATTCTGCTGCTCATGTGCAATGAGTGCTCAGGCCTGATTTGATGAGTTTGCCCAGTGACTTGCATTACAGGATCTGTGTCCCTGCAGGCAAAGCCTAACCCACATAACAAAATGGGTCAGCAGAAAAGCAGCAAGGCAAGACAAAACTCCCTATTTCAGTTCAGAACCCTGATTCATTTGACAGAGAAAAGCAGTTTTTTTCTTGTAGACCTGATTCTTGCTTTGATCTGAGGCTTGCAGGCTAGTTTTCATTATCTTCTATAATCTCCTTATTTCACAGAAAGTCACATTTTGCAGCTGTTAACTATGCTAATTTCTCCAAAATGTTCTTCCTGTGTTTGCCAGTGCACTCACAGCTGACTGTACCACCTCTGGAGAGTGTCCCAGAATCAGATCCATCACTCCACACATTCTGCCACCCAAAACTCCTGTTTCTGCAGGAATTTGTGTGTAAGTATCCCCCACACACCTCCAGTTATTAGATGCAGGACAGTTTTTACTTTACTGTCCCTTAAGAAGCAAAAATAATCCCCATGTGGGAGTGACCTGAATTTCCTTTTTGCTTCCACAACTCTGATTTCACACATTCCAAACATCCCATTTATGCTGTATTCTCAGTAGTGCCACACAATTACATTATGTTATTAAAACCCAGTTTCCTCATCTTCATTCACAGACAAGCCAGGTAATTAATGCTTCATGTGAAAAGTGTGTACTATAAGAACCTGCCAGCTCACAACTGGAATTCACACACGCACAGCAATCACCAGAACACCCATGGCTTGGTAGCTTCTCAGGAAGCTGTTACAAGATAAATAATAGTCTGTGGCTGCAAAAAACAAGAATTCTGCTTGGGTTCCCATGGCAGAGCACCATCTACAAACAGGCATCCCGTAATTAAACTGTGTTATTTGAATTAAGGGAGCACCTGTAGGACCTGGTGGATGTCACATCCTTGCCATGCTGCTGCCCTGAGAGACCTGAGCGCCTGGAAACAGCTAAAATAAAAAAATCAAGGAGGGGAAGGGGAGGGAGAGAAGACACATTGGTGTCTTGGTCTGATGGGGAAAGCCTCACACCTGGAGAGTCTCAATTCTTTGTCAGATTTGCTCATGAGACCTGGAGCAAAGGGAAGACACCAGAACAAGCTCAGCTCTGAGCCATGTGGCTATTAGACAGCATCAGCTTATTTTAGGATAGGAAACTGATTTTCCCTTGTTCAATCCTGAAAACTGCAAGTCTATTTAAAACTAAAAATTACACACAGACTTTTTTGGTAATTTGATTACCAGACAATCCGTGAAATGTTACACTGATATATTTTATTTCCATAAACAAGTCTGCTTTTGTATTTACCCAAACTCATGATTACTCAGAAACTGCCTGAATTTTTGAGGACTGGCTTTGGAGAAGTATTTTAAATGTGAGATACTGTCAAAGCAAGCCTTAAATGGTGAACACTTAGATACCCTTCAAAATCCAGGACTGAAACTATTGCTGGTAAATGGTTCAGCACGACATGATATAGATATATATATTTTTTTACTATTTTGATTGTTTTCCCTTCTGTGCAAGACAGGAATAAGACCTCTGAGGATCCAGGCATATATTTCATTCCCCAATTTCATGAAGGACCAGAGGATTCTCACCTGCTGTGTAATAGTGTCCCAGGGCCCCTCCTGCAGACGAGCCTGGTAGGATGCATGAACACTTCCCCATATTTCATCCAGAGTTAAAGGCCTTCCATCTGGGAGAAAAAACAACCACCTTTAGCCAAAGCTCTTAGGCACGCTGTGTCTTTAATACAGAACAT
Source organism: Euphonia xanthogaster (assembly GCA_034509185.1). Classification (NCBI taxonomy): domain Eukaryota; kingdom Metazoa; phylum Chordata; class Aves; order Passeriformes; family Fringillidae; genus Euphonia; species Euphonia xanthogaster. Next base: position 8,914,703 of record JAYDZK010000128.1, on the reverse strand, counting down.
CAAAATTAAAACTGAAAACCGTTCAAATCCTGGCTGAAGGTGCACACAGAACCACCCTAAATTCCCTGTTTGGTTTTCTTCTCTGTCACCTGAGAGTAACAACTCACTGTGTGCTGATTGCAAGGTGTGAAGTGTAGCTGGTTTTGTAAAACAAAGCTTTGGTAAGGTGGATTTAAAACCACAAAAGAACATAATGAAGAGTCACTTACTATAAATATATGCAACTCATAGTGAGAGACTGAAGAAAATCCAAGGAACAAAATTCTGCAGATAAAAGTTTAGTGCATTTTGGTGTGTCCACAATGTTTTCTTGAGCTACATTTATATAGCTTTACTGCATCAGGTTTTTAGCTGTGATGCTAGAATTATGCCAAGATATTAGTGTCAACTGTTTTGAAAATAAGCATGTCTATTTTCATGAATATTTGTTTATGGCAAACAGAGTATTTCGATAGACTTCCAATAAGTAGCTTCATCTTGGCATTTATCAGGTGTCAGAAACAATCATCCTCTGATAATCAGTTTTATTCTACTGACATTTGTATGTCTGTAAAATGAAAAACATTTATTCACACAATTAATATTTGAATGCCATGTTTAGACACAAGTTCAAACCAGCTGCCTACAGCCTCTGTTTTATTTTCTGCACATATTTATTAAAAAAAACCAGGAAGTTCTGAACTTATGTAAGGACCATATAGCAGAATCAGGTGGCAAATGAAGTATCTGAGGGGCTCACAGCATATTAATCAGTTTTTCCATGCTATCCTCATGAAGGTAAGACTTGTTAGACCATCACATCCACTGCCTTGGGATGACAGATGCCAGAGCTGTGCTGGGGACAGTCTAACATTCAGAAAGAAATTTGCTACAACAGCATAAATTTATTTCAAGAGGGTGTATTTACACTCAGACCACCTGTGTGCAAGTGATACGAAATGCCATGCATATCTGCAATTTTGTTCTCAGCAGAGAAAGCCCAAGTGTAAAATCTACAATAACACGTGTTCTAGTGCAACATCTGATTTGCCTCTGTAGATGTGCTCTGTAAATCTTTCTCTGAGAATTTTTATAATAACACTGAGCAGATTCACGTACACGTGCAATGGGTTACTCTGACTCTGCTTGTCCCATTTTTATAAATGATCAGAAGTTACTGAAATACTAACCATGTTATAGTTAAAAACAAGTTTTGTCTTTACCACATGGCGAATTCATTCTATTCACAAGCTCCTGGACTTGCTCTAAACACAGATCTGTATTCTTTGGGCTCTCTTGCCCCCTTCTTCCACCACTCTCACATGTTCAGCAGCCCTGTTACACATTCTTACAACCACAGAGACCTCAAACATCCAGGTGGTCTGACAAAGCAGGCAGTAATTGTTGCTGCTGGCAACTGTGGCGCCTGCTGAGCCAAGCAGCCTCTTGCCTTCCTGCCTCTTTTCTTCCCTGGGATGGAGCCGAGTTGGGAAGTTCAGCCAGAACCTGAAGGAAACAGCAGCACCAAGCCAAGAGAAGGGGCAGGGGAGGAAGGTGAAGGCTCCAGATTCACCCACCCATGCATTTATTTAGTCACCATCCACCCACAAGGACACAGATTGCTGTGTGTCCCAAGGGTATCCCAAGTTCAGCTGGGATAGTTTTAATAATTTACACTGCTTAGACTACAACAAACTTTTCTGAGAAGAGCTTCTTGACTGCCCAGCTGGGGTTAACTCAATCACATCCCCACAAATAAGAAATAGTTAAAGGCAGATTACTGAGTGCCCTCTCACAGCAGCAAGGTGAGGCTGTCAGACAACACAGGAGCTGCATTCTCACCTGGACCTTAATTTCTGCAAAGAGCAGAAATTCTTTAGGCAGACAAAATTCCATATTTATTTTCAGAGAAAATTTTCAGGCTTCCCAAGTCACTGTATCCTATTTTCTTCAGGTGTAGTGAGGGCTTTTAGTAATTTCAGAGATTCCCAATTAAAAGCCTTCAACAATTTCTAAGATTTTCAGTTAAAGGTTATTTGACACTTTGGGTGAAATGGTGCACAAATTGTTTTGAGGCTTCATTCTGATGTATTTTATAAAGAAACAATATTAAAAACCACTACCAAATGGGGGGAAAAAACCCTCGTACAGCTTAAGAGAATATATGATCACAGAAATTATTCCATTTCAGTTATGTCCAAAGCCACAATATAACCAGTTCTTACAGGATATGCTCTTCAGAGCAGCTGTGTTTCTGAGAAAGGACGTGGTGGTTACATGTTTTGGAGCTCAGGAAGTAAATCCGTATTCTGGAAAGCACTTCAGTCAGGCCCAGTGTGGTCGTGAATACAGAAAGTCATGCCTCCAGGGTTGGAGGAAGTTGCCCTATCTCAGAAGCTCCCTCTCTCTAACCACTGATTAGCATGGTTTTTATTGGCAGGGATTTAGCTGCCACTGAGCTGAGAAAGTATTTTGAGCAGGTCAGCCTGAAAACGTCATTCCCTTTCTCTTCTCTAGAGGAGTGAGGGTGCAGTCCTTGTTGACTCCCATTAGTCCTGCTCTTTCTTTTCAGTGTTTAGCCAGCTTTCCTGCTGCTTCCTCTGCCTTTGCAGGAAAAAGGAGAAGTGTGAGACGAGCCATTATTTTCCCTACACACGGGGGGATTCCTGAATGGTGCCTCTGCTGCTGATACCTCACTGTGGGCTTTCTAATGTATGGCAAGAGGGTTCTGAATGCCTGGCTTCAGATGGGGATGGTTCAGGAAAAGACTGAAGCTCCTTGACATCTTAAAGAGTAGGAAAAGAGGAAAATACTCTGCTGATTAAAGAAAGCTTACTGGACCTAGCTCAGCCCATCTGGCTGATGCCAGCATTGAAGGGGAAGGATAATTGCCTACACCATCTGTCTCCAAGAGGGCTAATTGCTGACATCAGATATCAGCAGGGGTTCATGCATTTCTTCAACTACCTATTTGGTAGTCTCAGAAGCCAGGGGAAGAAAGAAGTGCTACGTTTCTGGATGGTGTGGCAGGCACAGGGCTGATTTTGGAGAAATCAGCCTCCGCCCTGAGCTCCTGACACTTGACTGTGACTTCAGCAGGTCTGAAATTAGGAATAAATGCCACGTGGCAAGTATCATGAGACAGTGAAAAATGTTTCTTATGTATATACACACTGCCTAAAAATATCTTCTTGTACCCTATAATGTTCCCAAACACCTTTCCAGACAGTCTCATCATGCTTAATCACTATTTTCAACTGAAGTATTTGTCCTTGCACAGAACAAGATCTTCCCTGTAAATCCATCCCCTGTGATTACAAGAAAGTTTAGATGTCTCTCAAAATGTTTTAGTTCTGTTGCAATCAAAATTTCAAACCTCACTTTGCACCACCTTACCTAGCAAACTTCATCTCACAAACAACAAAAAAAAAGACGAGTTAAAGAAAGTAAGTTATTTAATCCAATTTAGACAGCAGGGGCAAGGATACAATGCAACGTTTTGCCTTCTGCAGAAGAAACTATCTGTAATGCTTGAATGCTTCTAGCAGAGAGGACTGAGAACTGGATGTCTTCACTGGCACAAGCTCCTGAGAATGCCAACCAAGCTGGAGACCACAGGAAAAACCCCCCCAGCAACTCCACAGGGAGCCTTTTTCCTAGGAAGAGCTGAGAGACCAGGTAAATGGAAGCTGCACTCACATGCAGCAGAAAGGCAGGATTTCACTGATTTCAAGATTCTAGAGAAGTTTGTAAAGCGTCTGTTGGAGTGAGTGCAGATTTGGACAGGCTGACATCAGCTGCTGTTATACAAAGGGAGGAAGTGAATGCTGCAAAAGCCCCCAGCCAGGCTGAACAGAAGAATCATTGCTTCCCAGGTGTGATGGGCACTGCAGACACTGCCAGGGAGGAAGCAGAGCCCTGAATTCCAGCTCTGTGCCCTGTGCTGGGGAAGGCAAGACAGGGCAGGGCTGTGGAACCACGGGAAGGATTACAGCTCAGCTCTACCTCCAGCTCTAATTAGCAAGGGGATCAGTACGGGCAGGATCCCAGGGGAACCAGGAACAGCTCACAGGAGACTTGTGAAGAACCCCTCCTCTTACCGAGTCTACAAACAGTGGTAGGAATTTAGACTGGGAAATTGAGGTAAGTCTGGGGGAGTGAACATTGCTGATTGTCGCACAAACTGAGTGAGGAGCCCATCACAAGGACTCTTACCTCAAGAGAAAAAAAACTCAGGGCATTTCCCAGAGTTTTCCTCACAGCAGGTTTGGGACAAGACAAAGGATACTCTGCACGTGCAAGCTGTACATTTCCAAAAATCCCACTTTGGGACCTTTCAGACAGCACAGCACAGACAGACCAACAACGTGCAGTGAAGACAGAAATCTTCATTTTCAAAAGTAAGCTGCCCATAATTAAAATCAGAGAACACCAGCTGGTAACACTGTAGGAAACACACTTACTGCCAGCATTTAGTATCCCGCTCCCTTCAAGAGTCAGATATTGTTAAAATTTAAAAGAGAATGCAAAATGCTGAAGAGAGCCCAGGTGACCTTCGGAAGCATCTAAAAAAAGCCCTTGTTTCCCATTGTGAAAGGTTCCCAAGAAGTGTTTTAAAGGATAATTGAACTTGTAGGAGCAATTACAGCTCTGCACTGCAAGGGGAGCTGTTGGCACATAATACCATGATTGTGCATTAGATCATCCACTGGCTCCTGTAATATCCACTTCCAGCTATAAGGAGTCATGTTTCAACACCTCCGATTCCCTGGTGCTGACAAGCTAAACAACTTGTTTTGTCTCTATGAGCTCTTCTCTGGTGATTAACTGCTTATGGTGAATACTAATTATATGGAAGTACAGTACAGTAGAGATACTGTCCTACTTCCTCTACCTGCACCATCTCCGTCCTCTTCTGTAGACACTGCAGGATAAATTCAGCAAAAATCAAGAAGATGACATTTTTCAGGACCACAAATAGGCTAACCCGTCTCTCACAGCAAAACTACCTTCATCTTCCTGTCTGCACAGTAAGTTCAAAGGCAAAAAACGCTGCACGTTTGTAAATGCCTGAAATAATGCTGGAAATAAATTTGCAACAGAATGTGTGCAAATGAGTTTTGGTGGTGGTAAAGGTAGAGCAATGTCCCCAGTTCCCCATGTCCCACTCTGAAAATTTACCCCAAATTATCCATTCCTGAAACTGCACCTCAGACTAAAATCTTTCCACCAGGGAGCCTACGAGAATTTGTTCTTCAATTTTGAATCTGAAGTGCTTTTTGAAACGCTAACACTGCAAAATTAGAAACCATTAAACAATATAAGCCAGAGAGTGATTAAATCTACAAAACACATTCAAAGCAGCTTAAGCTACTTTTTAATTAAAAAGGAAAAGATATCACTGGCAACATTCAGACGTCTTTATCTAGATAAAGTTAAGATATTATTCAAAACACAGAAGATGCTGATCATAGAATCATTTAGGTTGGAAAAGAGCTCTAACCAAGCCTTAACCCAATACAGCCATGCTCACCACTCAACATTGTCCCCAAGTGCCACAAGCTGGTCCTGCTGGCCACAGCACTGCAGGCACAAGCCAGGTGCCCCTGGAGCACAGGTACACGGGCTTGGGGCAGCGAGGAACAGAGCACAGCCAGGGCTGCAGTGTGCTCACTCCGTGCCTGCTGAGAAAATGAGTGACACCAACAGTGGCCTCCGTGGGAGGCTGAGTGTTCCTCCTTCCTCCCCTGACACGATGGGGGCTGAAATCACAGTGGCTACAGCCACAGAGCAGTGGGTAGCAAGATGTACATGCCAGGGAGGGGACAGGATCAGACTGTTTCATGAGCCAGCTTCAATACCAAAAAAAAGTCAATATCCTATCGGTATTATTTTATTTTCCCTAAAGCAGCAAATTTAAACAGGAAAGAGCATACATTTTAAAAGACACATTTAGACCTCAGCCCTGCGGCTCAAACTCTGGCTCAAGCACTGTGGTTATGTCCACTGATTGCCCAGCCCAGTTTAAACCTGCAGCACTAAGTTTTTGCAGTCATTTCAAGAAAAGAACAAGAAAAATGACCGGCAGTTTCAGTCAACCACAGGCAAGATGCCAGGAGCCAAAGATCAGCCTCCCTCAGGCTGAGATGATATCATCTGCTCCTCGGTCCTGGAGCTCTGAGTCCAGAGCACTGAAAAAATTCTCTGGTGGGCAGCCTCACCTCTTGGTTTCTTGTTACTTAATACAAAATTTCCAACATCTACTGCACGCAGCACATGGAGTCTGTGCTGGCCTTACCCAAAAAGCAGGCTCTGAAGTACAGCACAGGCACTTGGTAGCTGCTGGAGTAGAGGACGTGGTACTCGTAGCGAACCACTTCTTCCGTGCTGCAAACCCCAGCGGCCTGGCAGGCATCCGAGGGCTCCTGAAACGACACACGTGGCCACAGCAGCACGTCAGCCCCTGCTGCTGTGCCCAGGGAAATCATCACAACAGAAACAATGGCAAGCACCCCTTTCACGGCACTACTCCCAAGGGAATTGTTCAACGCTAGCAGGAAAATCAGAGAAGTCTGAAACCCACAGTGTAAGACATCTTACACACTCCCTTCCAGAAACTGTGAACTATTTGCAAGCCTTTCCAGAACTGAGATCTTTCTAAGCTGCACCAAGGCTCTCTCTGAAATCTTCATGGCACAGTAACTGGCACAATAAGGGGACTACAGCTGTACCTGTCCTCATTACATTCAGTATAGACCATTTTAGAAGTGTATCCTTAAATAATCCAGTTCTGCTTGCCAAAAGACAAATCAAATGTATCCTCCAAAAATCCTCTGATCTACTTTCTTTAAAGGCTTCTTGCCAGGAGTTGCTTTTGCTAATAATATAAAATATATCATGTAATGTAATTATAATAACAACACAAAATGTAATAATAAAACTGAGGGGTTTTTTGTTGGGTTGTTTTTTTTTTTTTGCCCCTGTTAGTGTATATTCCAGGTGTAAAGTACTAAAGTTTATGGTAGATTTGAAACAAATCAAAATAGATGAAACTAATTGCATTGAGATCTACCACAGCTGCAGCACGAATTTCACAGCATTTCAAATTAATATTCCAACAGTGCTAAGCACGCAGTTGTTTGGACTTTTCTAAAAGCTGTCATAATTCAATGTCTCTGAAAATGGAACCATTAAATTAATAATGCCATTAAGATTAAACATAAGAACAAACTTCCCAAGAAGACACTCTGGGTGTGGACTTGTTCAGTGCTCAAACCCCCAGATTTACATGCATGAACTAAGCAACCATAATGCCCCACAGGTTGGGCGTGCATTTCATGACTTGGCTACTGCCAAGCAACACTGAATATTGGCTTATGGTATCTGTCCAAGCACAACACAAAAAGACTGAGCAGAAAAGAAGAACCAGCATCCTCTGAACACTATGTTCATACAACACACCAGAAATTCACAGCTATTTTGCGTTTTTATCTCACATCCTTTATCAAGTCAGCAATGGATGAATCGATATATGACAAAATACAAAAACTGATAAACTTCAACAGTAACAACACCCAAGATATTTTCAGGTTTTTTTCCTGATGTGACTTTCCTCAGATTTAATGCATTAGGCACCCAGATGCTGCTGAGGCAGAGGGACAGAAGTCCACGAGTGAAAGCCCAGACCTTGGGGAGCTGCAGACCAATGAACTGCCCACACAGTTTTAGACACAAAGTGAGAAGATCACAGATGGCCACGGAGCAGAGGTTTCCTGGTAAATCCCAGATGTCTGCAGGAAAACGGCTGATTTTTGCTTATGGGGAAAGGAGTGCCTAAAGCACTGAATGGCAATGTTTGAAAACATGCCCTCTGGGTTAACCTAGTTTCACAAACTGTATGTGAAGAAGTCAGCCTGCCAGAAGGACAGTGTTGGTTCCTGATGTTACAGGCCAGATAAAGACAGGTCTGACATGCCCAGTTCCCACATACATGAGTGACAGACCAAGAAGGGATGTTCTTTTCCTCCTCACACAAGTCATACCCAGTGGTTATAAGTAAAATACGGCTTGAAAAAGAAAAAATTCTCTATATAACACTGAACCTTCTTTAAAATTGATTAATGCTTCAGTAAGAATAGCAAAAGAGACCATCAGCGGCCCGTGGGAAAAGAAAACAAAAAAACCAAAGCCAGGTACAGTCAGGGTGGGGAAGAGAAAGAGTCTGTGCTCAGAACTGAGCCTACACGGTGCTTCTCAGGCATTAATGTTTCATCAGATACCACGGCCTTGCCTCCTGCTTAGTCACCAGCTTACCCTGCCCTGAAAGATACTTCTGGAAATGGCAACACTACCTGTTCCTGTGTTAAATACCACTGTTCTAGAAAAAAGACTGTCTGCATACACTGCATTCTGTATATAATGGTAAAATGGCTAATTTGTGACTATTTTAGATCTGCACACAAAGGCAAAGAGCTGAATCCTTCT
>JAYDZK010000128.1:8217481-8228433 GCA_034509185.1 Euphonia xanthogaster | reverse complement strand
GCCGATGGCGCCGCCGAGAGCGGGCAGCCCGTCGTCCACTCGCGCGAGGATTTCTTCTCGCCCGACTCGCTGAAGATGGTGGACAACTCCAAGGCCGACGCGGTCGCCGATAACCAGGAGGACAACACGATCATGTTCGACCAGTCTTTCGGTGCTCAGGAGGATGCTCAAGTGCCCAGCCAGTCCGACAATGGCGGGGGGAACATTTCACAGATGTCCATGGCGTCCCAGGCCACGCAAGTGGAAACCAGCTTCGACCAGGAGGCTGCTGCTGAGAAGAGCAACTTCCCATGTGAAAATCCGGAGGTCAGCCTGAACGAGAAGGAGCACATGAGGGTGGTGGTGAAGTCTGAGCCCCTGAGCTCCCCGGAGCCTCAGGATGAGGTGAGCGATGTCACCTCCCAGGCGGAGGGCAGCGAGTCCGTGGAGGTGGAAGGAGGGGTGGTGAGTGCGGAGAAGATAGAGCTGAGTCCCGAGAGCAGCGACCGCAGCTTCTCGGACCCCCAGTCCAGCACCGACAGGGTGGGAGACATCCACATCATGGAGGTGTCCAACAACCTGGAACACAAGTCTTCTTTCAGCATTTCAAATTTTTTGACTAAAAGCAGAGGAGGTGGCTTTGGCACCAGCCAAAACAACGACGACAACATTCCCAACACCACCAGTGACTGCAGGATGGACAGTGACGCCCCTTACCTGATGAGCCCGGAGTCGGGGCCTGCCGGTGGCCACTCCTCTGCCGCCGTGTCTCACGTGGAGAACCCGTTCAGCGAGCCCACGGACTCCCACTTTGTGAGGCCCATGCAGGATGTGATGGGCCTGCCGTGCGTGCAGAGCTCTGGCTACCGAGCAGCGGAGCAGTTCGGCATGGATTTCCCCCGCTCAGGCCTGGGCTTGCACTCGCTGTCCCGGGCCATGATGGGCTCCGTGCGAGGCGGAGCCGGCGGCTTTCCTGGCTACCGCCGCATTGCCCCCAAAATGCCCGTGGTGACCTCCGTGCGGGGCTCGCAGCTGCAGGAGAGCTCGTCGGGCTCGCAGCTGATGCTGAACGGGAGCGCGTCCTTCGAGAGCGGGCACCTGTCGCAGCCGGGCCCGCCGCAGCTGACGCGCGCCTCGGCCGACGTGCTGTCCAAGTGCAAGAAGGCTCTGTCGGAGCACAACGTGCTGGTGGTGGAGGGCGCGCGCAAGTACGCCTGCAAGATCTGCTGCAAGACCTTCCTGACGCTCACGGACTGCAAGAAGCACATCCGCGTGCACACGGGGGAGAAGCCCTACGCCTGCCTCAAGTGCGGCAAGCGCTTCAGCCAGTCCAGCCACCTCTACAAACACTCTAAGACCACCTGCCTCAGGTGGCAGAGCAGCAACCTGCCCAGCAGTTTGCTGTGAGCGGAGGAGCCTCGCTGCCGGCGGGGACGGGCGGGCGCACACCGGCGTGCCACGGTGCCGGCACGGCTTGGCTCTGCCTTTGGGGATATCCGGTACCTACCTCGCGGGTGGCGCCGCCGGGAGCCGCGCGGCGGGATGGGGATGTGACCCCGCGGCGGGGATGGGGATGTGAGCCCACGGCCACGAGCCCCTTTGCAGGGCAGAGGGGCGACAGCACGGGGGTCTCCTGAAATAGCACGGTCTGAGAACAACAAACTGACCTGCGTGTTTCTTTTCTCTTTTTTCTTTTTTTTTTTTTCCTTCTCTCTAAAGCATTTTGTAACAGTGAAAGCATTTAAATGATTACTGTAACATGAGTTGCTGCATTACGTGAGGATGGTGGTGCAGAGCCCTTACCTTTAAAAGAGAAAAACGGCTTAGGCTGCACCTGTCTGACATAATGCTTTAAAATACGCTACTTATGACAATAGTTCTAGGATTATGAATGTATGTTTGGCTGTTTTGTAGTAAAGGACACTGTGTAATCAAGGTGCTTAAATTAAATCCCAGACAAGTAACTTTTGGACTGCCAGGTGTACATATAACTTTAATACAGCAAGATCTGGATATTTGGCTGGTTTTTTTTCCGTAGAAGCGAGTATTAAGTGGTAAGTGAAGTACTGTCTCTTGTTTGTGCTATTCCTAGCAGTATTTTAACCAGTTTGTATCTCCTATGTTACAATTCTATATACGCAGAACTTTGAGCAGAGCTTGTCTTTGTCTGTTGTTTTGAAGGAGAGGGAACTTGTGATGGCTTTTTTGGCCATGTAAGGCAGCATCTCGCTGTTCCCAGATGCCCACAGCCCATCTGGTCCCCGTTATGGCGTGAGCATGTTGTCTTTTTCTCTTATCTCCAGGCTTTAATTTCCTGCGCTCCTCACTGAGGGACTTCCCTTCGCAGCTGTGGATCTGTCCTTGGAGCAAATCACTCCTAGGTCAGGAGCAATCCTCCTTTGCCATATTGCACAGAATCACAGAGTGTGCTCAGTTGGAAGGGAGCCCTCAGGATCACTGTGTCCAGCTCCTGGCCTTGCAGAGGATACCCCAACAATCCCATCTTGTGCCTGACACTTCTTCGCCTCAGGCAGCTTTGGGGTTGTGACCCTGTCCCTGGGGATCTTGTTCAGTGCCAGACCACCCTCTGGGTGAAAAACCTTTCCTGATAGCCAGCCTAAACCTCCCCTGATTCACCTTCAGCTGTTTTCTCACGTCCTGTCACTGGTCACGAGAGTGAGGAGCTCTGTGCCTGCCCTTCTGCTGCTCCTCAGGAGGATGATGAAGACCCCGGTGAGGTCTGACCTCAGTGTTCCCTGCTCCAGGCTGAGCAAACCAAGTGCCCTCAGCCTCTCCTCGTAAAGCTTCCTCTCCAGACCCCTCCCCAGCCCCATGGCCTCCTCTGGACAGCCTCTTAACAGCCTAATGTCTTTGGTATGATGGTGCTCAGAACCGCCCCAGCACCTGAGGTGAGGCTGCCCCAGAGGAGAGCAGGACAATCCTCCCTCACCCTGCTGCTGACACCGCCAGGCTGTGACTGGCCCTCCTGGCTGCCAGGGCACGGCTGGCTCACATTCTGTAAAATGCTGTCAAATCCACTTAAGCTAGTGTCATAAAAGTACTTTCCCCCACACATTTAAAAAAAGCGAATGTAAATTTAATTTTTTTTAAATGGCACCGTACACACGCAGCAGAAATTTATCTTTTTCTACATAAATCATGTAAATCTCTTTTTAATTTCCTCTTCTTTGGTGCCACTGTCACTTAACGCTGCCTGCAGTCTCCTTTCTCTTTGTCAAAGGTGCACACGCACTGTGCTCAGCATTCTTAAGTTTTAAAATAGACTTCCAGAGCATTTCTGCTGATGGCAAATGCTGCTCAGCCAGGAGGGGCTGGGTCAGGGCTGCAGCATGTCCTTCTGCTCAGATGAGACAGAGGATTCCCTGTGCCTGCCCTGTCAGCGTGTTGTTTGCACCTTGACCATCTGAGGAGTACAGAAACACAGGAGATGGTTGGGTTAATTCCTTTAAAATGTTAAGATTTTGTTATAGGATTTACTTAATGGTCATATCTCTGGCTCTTGATTTTTTTTTTTAACATTAAAATAACACTTTTTTGAAGCAGTGGGATATGCTCTGTTTGTTTTGAATAATTTCAGTAATGAGGACTAACAGCACTGAGCTGCATAAACACTCCCCAAACATCAATAAAATGCAGTATTTTGTACTTCAATATTTTCTTGTGTTGCTTTATTAAGTAACACAGTTTCATCTTCATTGCATTTCTAGTGTTTTGCATTTCAAAAACAAGGCTTTTTTTTCATTTTGTGTTTCCTGTAGCACGTCCACATTTTGGAATTACCACAGTGTTTTGGATTAAAGCATCTCTTTGTGCAGGGAGACTAACTAGGAACTAATAGGAGCAGATAAACACCTAACTGGACTCTTGAAGTGTTTTTATAAAGATTTTAATGTGGAATATCAATTCTGTATTCTTTCTTTGTGAAGAATTTCTGAAGGAGCGTTTTTGGCAGCAGCAGCTTTAAATTCCATGGTCAGTTGGTGTGAGGCCTGGAGCCTGCAGCTGCCTCGAAGCCTTCTGAGTCTTCCTGAACACAGCAATAAATTCCTGGGGATAGCATGAATGAACACCTGGGGCCTGTGAAGGGAGTCCCACCACACAGCCTGGAGAGCTGATGCTGAACTGTGCTCAGAGCTGAGCTTTGCACGTGGGATCTCGTGTGGAAGCGTGGGGCTGTCTGTTCCAAAACACCTGGAAATAAACCCTGCATTTGTGTGGTTGTGTCTGCCTGGATTCACTGGTGTGGTGCTCTCCACACCAGCCTGTACAGAAAAAATTGTGACTGCACAAGGGATCATAAAAACCTCACCTTGGTAATAATTTTATCCCTGGCAGAGTTCTTTGTATTACTTTTGTTAATGAAGTAATATTTACACAGCACCTGTAAAATTCATGATCCGTGGTCACTGCTGCTCTCTGAATTCCTCCTGGGAGGATGTCTCAGGTGCAGGAGGTGTTTGTCTTGAAGGACTCCCAGGATGGACACCTGAGCCCCGTGCTCCAGTCCCTGTGGCAGCTGATTTACCAGCTCGTGTCTGTTTCTTCACACACCTGGGGAGTCTGACACACCTGCTCAGACCAGGACCCTCTCAGATGCTTGGTCGCCATCCTTCAGTGTCACAGCAGCTCCAGCAGCAGCAGCATCCTCGGAGTCAGCACTCAGGACTCCTGGAGAGCAGTGAGCTCCCCCCCGGACCCACGCCCTGGTTTTCACAGCAGAGGCAGTGCTCATTTCCTCTGGAGTTTTGGAAGTCCCCAGTCAGCTGGGATGCCCAGAGCACACTCCCTTCCTCCCCACCACCACGGCCACCAGTCTTTCCCGCTCAGTCCAGGCTACAAACCTCCAGAACTATTTCTGGCAGGCCAGCACAAGGCAACCAGCCATGCTTGTGAATCAAAAGTTACTGATAAATTGTCATAATTCCTCTTGTGATGCAGGGCAACTCCCACCAGCTGTTACTGCTACCAGAGAGTGATCACTGAGCCACTGGGAAATCCCAGCAGGGATCTGGGATGGGATCTGGGATGGGAGGGGACACGGAGTGTGCTGGCTGAGCTCAGCTCTGGCTCTGGCTGTGTGCTGGGCTCGGGCTCCCTCCCCAGGCCAGGGCTGTGCTGCTGCCTGCAGCTCACCCCTCCTGCCCACTGCATGCTCCTCGCCCCCTCCCCTGGTGCTGCTGGCCCCAAACAGCTCTGGTCCCATCTGCTGGGGGCACAGGGGAGAAGGCATGGGGGGCAGCAGGGCTTGTCCTGGGGCACAGCAGTGGGAAAACATGTACAAACCCATCCCAGTGGGGCGGGTCAGCCACTGGCACCAAGGTCCAACTGGGCACATCACAGGGGCTGTGGGCCTGGACAGCATGGAGGGATGTGGTGGGACTGGGAAGAGGAGCAGGAGGAGGAGGAGGAGGGCTGATGGAGAGCCACAGCTGAAAAGGAACCTGAGCCCAGGTGTGCCCTTCAGCCTGTTCCCTGGCATGAGGGCTGGGAGCACTCGGAGCTGGTTTGGGACTGGTGGCAGTGACCAGAGATCACACTGGGGACACCGTGGGGTGGCTGGGGTGGGTCACACTGCATGGCTGTGACTGAGCTGTGACAGAGCTCTCCTGTCTGCCACGTGGTCACCAATGACAAGGGGCCATGGCAAGGCCAGTGCCCATCCCAGGGCAGATCCACCCCCGTGCTGCAGGATGGGCCAGCTGGACCCCAGCCTTGTCAAAGCTGTGGCTGCCCACACCCCAAAAATGTCCAAGGCCAGGCTGGACAGGGCCTGCACCAGTATGGGACAGTGAAGGTGTCCCTGCCCATGGCAGTGGGCTGGAATGAGATGATCCATAAGGTCCCTTCCAACCCAGCCGTGATTCTCTGATCAATGGCACAGAGAGGTGGGCTCAGGTTCCAGCCCCAGTTATGGAAGTGGGACAGTGTCTGCAGGACACATGGATCCCCAAAGCCCTCGAGATGTGCCCATCAGCCCCTCCTGGCAGCTGGAGGCTCAGGCCCCACTCAGGCTCTCCTGCACCAACAAATGTCACTGCACAGCTGAAACCCACGAGGGCAGCTGCAGCCAGAACCTACAAAGGGGTACCAGAACCTCCCAGTGAATTCCAGCTTGCCATCCACTCTGGATCTGTGCCTGGGATTGGTTATGGATACAAAGGCAGAGCTGGAGGTTCCCGGGGAGCTGCACAAGCCTGGTCTGTGCTTTTCTTCAGACCCCTCAAGCACAGGATTATGCAGTGCCACTGATTCCATGGGACCCCTGGATGTGTGGGCTGGCAGCAGCTCCTGTGGCAGCAGCAGCTCCTGTGGCAGCAGCAGCTCCTGTGGCAGCAGCAGCTCCTGTGGCAGCAGTCTGCATGGACAAAGCTGCTCCCTCTCCTCCCTTCCTGGCCGCAAGCCCAGGGCAGGCACTCCCGGCCTCTCACTGTGCCCAGGAGCCCGGATTTGAGGACAGATGTGCTGCAGCAGCTCCCTCCAGCACGGCAGGCACTCCCCACCCAGGGCCAGCCTCCCCAGGTCCTGCTGGCACCCGCACTGTGCCCCACCAGGTGCCCTCTTCTCAAAGAACATCAGCACCACACCGGGCTGGCTGCTGCCCTTTAATGGCTCCTGGCCCCCGCAGGGCAGGGGACGCGGCTGGAGCAGGCTCTGGCCACGGGCTCTGGCCGTCAGAGGTTCAGCTCGTGGGGCATGGGCTCCCCTCGCAGCCCGGCCAGCAGGTTCCTGGCTGCCAGCACGGCCATGGTGCTCCGCGTGGCGTAGGTGGCGCTCCCGATGTGCGGCAGGATCACTGCAGGGACAGCAGGGACACGGCTCAGCTCCCAGCTCAGCCCGCCCCCGGTACAGCATCCAGGTGGGTGTTATTGGTGCATGGATAAATATGTAACATTACTGCTCTAAGTAATGCACTCGTTCAATACACGTGCAGGAATCGCGCCCTGCCCGCTCTTGTTTCAGAGCTCTCAAATCTCAAGGTGCTGCAAATATTTCCAGAAAGTCTCGGCTCTGACCACTCCTCACACTGTCTACTTTGAGAAATAATGCAGATAAATAAAAAATGAGTTTAGCAAAAAGCTAAAACAACAGGTATAGGTTTGCACTTCAGAAAGAGACACTCATGGGCAGTTCCAAATTTTCATGGATGATCCTATGGTTTCTTTTTGGAACATACTCTTCCTACCCCAGAAACCCTCTCCCCACAGAGGGAGGACATCCTGTGAGACACTGGCCAAGCAAGCTCCCTCCTAGCCATCCTTCCTCAGCTGCATCATCCTCCTCCAGAGAAGAAGGTCTCAGTCCTGGCCTGCACCTGCCCCATGTCCCACACCCCATGTCCCACGCCCCATGTCCCACATCCCACACCCCATGTCCCATGTCCCACACCCCATGCCCCATGTCCCATGTCCCACATCCCACACCCCATGCCCCATGTCCCACACCCCATGTCCCCATGTCCCATGCCCCATGTCCCACATCCCACATCCCATGTCCCATGTCCCATGTCCCACACCCCATGTCCCACACCCCATGTCCCCATGTCCCACACCCCATGTCCCCATGTCCCCATGTCCCACGTCCCCATGTCCCACATCCCACACCCCATGTCCCACACCCCATGTCCCCATGTCCCACACCCCATGTCCCCATGTCCCACGTCCCCATGCCCCATGTCCCATGTCCCACACCCCACGTCCCCATGTCCCACATCGCACACCCCATGTCCCCATGTCCCACACCCCATGTCCCCATGTCCCACACCCCATGTCCCATATCTCATATCCCATGTCCCATGTCCCACCCTCCCAGTGTCTCAAGCACTCAGGTAACAGGCTGCCCATGCCCACGGCAGCCCAGCAGCACTCCTGGGACCAGGACTCCCCCAGGCAAACCCAGCAGCCCACTTTCAGTCAGTGGGGAATTTTCCATCACAGTTTGTGCCCAGGAGCCCACAGAACACCCGAGCTGGGCAGGGCCTGAGCTGGGAACTGGTTTCTCTTTCCTGCCCCTGCTGATGCCAGATCCTGCACGAATATCACACATTGAATGGAGAGCCATCACAAAGGCTGTCTCAATGGCTTTCTGGAAAATTAAAACAGCCCCCACATTTGTTTGGCATCACGCTGATGGGATTTTACCCCAGAGCAGCTCCCTGCATTTCACAGCAGCCCACCTAAGCACACCTGACCCGCCCGTCCTGTGCTCCGCTGCCCGCTGCCACCACCGTGGTGCCCAGGGGTCCCTGTCACACGTGTCACCGTGGCAGCAGCAGCCCTGCAGAGGCTCTGCCAGCCCCACACTCACCGCAGTTCTTGAGGGACAGCAGGGGGTGGTCAGTGGGCAGTGGCTCCGGCGTGGTCACGTCCAGGCCGGCGGCCGCGATCCGGCCCTGGGCCAGCGCCTCGTACAGATCCTCCTGGTTCACCACAGCTCCCCTGCCAAGGGCAGCGTGACAGCCTGGCTCAGGCTCAGGCTCCAGGGACACAGAGCCAGGGTCCCCAGGACTGCCTGAGCACAGCTCAGACCCTCCCTGGGTGTGCCTGAGCGTGCCAGCAGCGAGCTGCCCCTGCTCCAGCTGCCCACACTGCGGGAAGAGCTGGGCGCTCCGGAATTATTTATCTTGCCTTGGCTCACTCCCAAGGGGCCTTGGCAAATGCTCCCAGCGGCTGCAGCCATGAAGGCTGCACTGCTGTCTGGACTCAGAGCCCAGCAGATCCCCCCACCCTCTCAGACCTGTGGAAGGGCCACAGCTGCTGTTCAGGCATGGGTCTGGGCTGCCAGTACCTGCTTGTGTTGACAAACACAGAAGTCTTCTTCATCCTGCCAAAGAAGTCCTTGTTGCACATGCCCTGGGTAGCCGGGGTCAGGGCACAGGTGACCACCACGAAGTCTGACTCCTCGGCCAGCCTGGCGAGCGGGACTGGGCAGGAACAGCAAACACTCCACTGCAGCCAGCCCTGCCCTCAGCAGAGCTCCAGGGCCAGCTGCAGGACCCCCTGCTCCTCCCAGCTGGAACCCAGCCCGTGGGGACAGCCCGCGCCAGCCCCCCTCCTCCCAGGAGCAGCTGTCACGTTTTGCTGCTGTTCTCTGTGTCCAGCTCCCTTGTGGGAATGGAGCTGACAGAAAATCCCCAGTGCAGAGACACAGGGCAGCGGAACAGCAGCAGGACCAGCTGCAGCTCCCACATGCCCTGTGAGCCCCCATGAGCCCGGCTGTCCCCTGGCAGAGCAGGCAGGGTCCCGTCACCCCCACCCTGGGGCACGTCTGGGAACCCCCAGGAGCCCCCAGACCCCCCAGCTCCCACCCTGCAGGGGACCAGCACTGTGAGTGCCCCCCGGAGCTGTGCCAGCCTGGCTGGTGACTGACCCTGCCCGGGGCTGTCCTTACCAAACTCAGCCCCAAACTCCGCCGCGCTCTCGGGCCTGGGGCCGCTGCCAGTGTACAGAAACTTCCTGACCCCAAAGGGCTTCAGGCGCCGGGCAACCGCCTGTCCTAGGAGTGAGGGACACGGGGCTGGGCTGCCGTGGCTCCGCAGCTGCTCAGGGACCAGCACCCAAAGCCTCTGAAGGGCTGCAGCGGGGTCACCCTGCCCAGCTGCGGGGTGGGGATGGAGACGTTCTGCTCTGGAAGGGGCCCATGGACACCGAGCCCGTGGCTGCCCTGGGAGCAAGGACAGGAAGGGCTGCCTGCTGCCAAAGCCCACAGCTGGATGGTGCCAAGCGTCCCGTGGACTTTGCCACTGCATTTGTGTAACTGAGGACAGGAGGAGGCCGAGGTCGCTGCAGGGGCTGGGGTTGGTGGAAGCTCAGGAACACCTGAGGCTTTAAGGCTGAGGCTGCTGAGGCAGTAGAGCTGCTGGGGAGGCTCTGCAGGCTCCCCTCGCTGTGCTCGCGGGGTTTAAACAGCTGAGCAGCACGCCACCACCTCGGCTGAGTCACAGAGACACAGAACAGTCTGGGCTGGAAAAGTCTGCAAAGACCATCTCACTCCAACCCTCGCAGTTCCAGCAGGGGCACTTCCAGCAGCCCAGGCTGAAGGTGAGGCTCCAAGCCCACCCTGCCACTGCTGCAGACAGGGACCTGCTCTCTGAGCTGCCTTACCTATCCTGCCCAGCCCGATGATGCCCACGGTGCTGTCGGACAGGCCATACCCACACATCCACAGCGGCTTCCAGGTGGTCCAGCCGCCACTGGCAGGGACAGCGGGACAGGGACAGGGTCACGGACCGGTCAGAGCCCAGCCCAGGCGTGAGCTGCACGAACCCCTGCAGCCCCCGGCCCAGCCCCGGCGGGCTCTCACTCACCTCCTGACCTGCTCGGCAGCCTCGGGCAGCCGGCGGCAGGCGGACAGCAGCAGCGCCACCGACAGCTCGGCGGTGGCGTCGGTCAGCACGTCGGGGGTGTAGCCCACGCGGATCCCCCTGCCAGGCAGAGCGGGCTCTGGGCGCTCCCCTGCCAGCCCCGGGAGCCAGCACTGTGCCTGTCCCAGCCACGGGGACAGCCCTCCTGACACCCCCCTTCCCCAGGCAGTCCTTGCTCGGCACAGCACCCGAAGGCTCCTGCAGCTCTGGCGTGGCTGGGGTGACCCCAGCCCGGAGGGAGGTGCAGGTGGCTGAGCCCAGCCACCTCGGGAGCCCACATGCCAAGAGGGACCAGCGGGATGCGGGTGTGGCGGGGAAGGGGTCCCGAACTGGGGCACAGGGCAGGGGGTGCAGACCGCGGGGAGGGAAAGAATGGCGGGGTCAGAGCAGGGAAGGGCTGGAGCAGGGCAGGAGAGGGGCAGCGTTACCGCTTCTTGATCTCGTCCAGGGCCAGGTGGTCAAAGCCCACGGACAACGTGCTGATAACCTTCAGGCCGGGCCCTGTAAGACACGACGGGCGCTGCCGCGGCTGTGCCGGGCCCGGGGCAGGCGGGGGCAGCGGGGTCCCGCACGCACCGGCCGCGTCCAGCAC
>JAYDZK010000128.1:8022271-8039536 GCA_034509185.1 Euphonia xanthogaster | reverse complement strand
GTCCCAGCCCCAGTCCCAGCCCCAGTCCCAGTCCCAGCCCCAGTCCCAGTCCCAGCCCCAGCCCCAGCCCCAGCCCCAGTCCCAGTCCCAGTCCCAGTCCCAGTCCCAGTCCCAGCCCCAGTCCCATTCCCAGTCCCAGTCCCAGCCCCAGCCCCAGCCCCAGCCCCAGTCCCAGTCCCAGCCCCAGTCCCAGTCCCAGTCCCAGTCCCAGTCCCAGTCCCAGTCCCAGTCCCATTCCTCTCCCTCACTTCGCTCCCCATTTCTTTTGTCTTTTAAATACCAGTGGTTATACTCTCTTACCAATAGCTGGGACAGAATTCCATGAAAGAAATAAAAGGAAAAAGTTCTAACCCTTAACAACTCGGGAAACGTTTGGAAATTGCAGCCACAGCACCATTCTTGTTGGGTAATGCTGGAAGGGGATGTTTTTCCAGACACCAAGTTCCATCTCAGCACCTTCCACCAGCTTTACAGCTAGAGCTTAGTGAGACTGCATGGAATGCAACATCTTGCAAAGGCAGCAGGTGATCTCCTCCAGAAGATTTTCTGTGGCTTCTAGGTGTGATAGAGAGGTAGGAAATCTAAGAAAAGCTTTCCCTGCTTGTTATCTTGATAGAAGTGTTCACATTTCTTTGAAATTTGGGAACTGGCATGGAGTAATTACATCTCTTTGTTTATTGTGTGTTTGGCAATAAATAATTTCTTTCTTTTTTTAGTTTAGAGAAATAAACAAGGTCCTTCACCAAGATCAGACAATGCCATGTAACAGCACTAGCTGGCCAGTTATGTCAAAACTGACCAATCTCTTTATGTTTGTGTTAGCCCCATAAGAGAAGGAAGGACAGCTCTGGGAGTGAACACATTTGCCTGTTGATTTAACCAGTGCCTGGCCTATGCAGATTATATTTAAGGTGAAGGGCTTGGACCAGCATTTTTCACCCAGGGTCTAGGATGAGATGGAGAGTTGTTTGGCATGCAGTGCCAAGGAGTCTGAGCAACTTGCTCAGTGCAGAGGCGAGGTTTTCACAAGAATGCCACAGTTTTGGGTTGCCTTTTTTTTAGTATGGGGTTGAACAAAACCACCTACACCAGTGTTTGAATGATGAGAAAAAGCAATTGTGGAGCTAAGCCGGTTCCAGACAAAAGGGACTGATACAAAATTCCTCTCTGCTCATATGAATAGTGGCTGCTTAGATTTTTTTTGCAGCAGATTTTCCCAGACAAACAAACAAACAAACTCCAAACCCAAAACCTGAGAGGAGAGAGCTCCTGTGCTAAGAGAGTAGATTCACATGTAGGGGCATGATTTCAGCTCTGCTCCTCTCACCCTGAAAATTGAATGGAACAAGGGCAACATTGGAGAGGCAAGGGTTTCTCCTGCAAAATCCCCTTCAGGCTCAGGGCTGACCTCAGGTCCGTGTCAGTCCACACAAGTCACTCACAAAGGGCTGAGGGAGAATGAGGTCCTGGAGGTGATGAGTGCATTCCTGGAATAGGAGCTATGGAGGGAAGCCAGGCAGAAGAACTGCACTTGTCAGATGCTCTGTTAGGCTTGGAGTATTTCACTGCTTATTAGGAACTCTCCAAATAATTGCAACACAGGATTAAGTAATGAATTAAATCGTGTTACACAAGAAATTGTCATCAGATTGTGTACCTGATGAATGACTTTCAGGCACTGTCAAACTGTGAGGCTTGGTAACAGCGGGAGATTTTGTTGACTGCACAGCTCCCGTGTCTGTGTTTTTCTTCAAGTGGTTCCTCTCTGGTTCTTGTGACTGAAGAGGAAATTTTGAAAATATAACCCCAA
The DNA here is from genome assembly GCA_034509185.1 of Euphonia xanthogaster. NCBI lineage: Eukaryota > Metazoa > Chordata > Aves > Passeriformes > Fringillidae > Euphonia > Euphonia xanthogaster. Next base: position 8,037,726 of record JAYDZK010000128.1, on the reverse strand, counting down.
ATACCCCTCTGGCATAAGAACTGGAGTGGCTTTTGGGGTGGAAGAGGTGCTCAAGTAATCCCTTCTGGTCGCCTGATGCTGTTTGCTTGTGGTGATGCTCCACATCACGTGTGGTGCCCAGGTGTCTTCTGCAGTTTCAGCAGCAGAATGGTGACTAATACAGCACCAGTGTGCCTGGCTGGACCTGTCTTTGCCATAGAAAATGTTTTGATAAAAACGGAAGTGTTTCACTAGAACCTGTTGTCTTTGATGCTTTTTCTGTACAGAGGGTCCATCACTAGTGGGGCACCCAGCAGCAGCAGGCTCTGTGTGTCATCAGGCAGGGTCTCTTCCCTTGGAACCAGCACCTCATAGGTACCCTGGCTTGTCAGCTTGTCTCTGTTTTGCTTCATTTTTTTCTACCAATATGTGACCAATTTCTGGTGTTCGTGGGTGTATTTCTGGAGCTGAGGAGCCCATTGCCCTGCCCCAGGCAAGCTGCAGCAAAGCAAGCACTGCATGACTCCCCCGATGCTCCCTTGCCCAGGGCCTCCATTTGCATGAGGCGTGCCTGCAGCATGCATCAAGGGCAAGGAGCATCTCCCCCACTCCACATTCCCAGGTTGGAAAAGACCTTTAGGATCAAATCCATCTGTCAGCCCAGTGGCACCACCATATTCATTTTTAAACCCTGTCCTCACCCATACCCACACGTTTTTGAGCACTTCCAGGGATAGCGACTCCACCACTTCCCTGGGCAGCCTGTTCCAATGACTTACAAACCTTTCTGTAATATTTATTTTCCCTAATATCCTGCTTTGTTCTATATTTCCTACCTCCCCAAGCAGAGAACCATGCAGTCATACAGAATGGAAAAAACCTTTAAGATGTCTGTCTTTTCCATAAACATGCTGCAATGAAAACTGGCCTGCAAGACTGTGGCCCTTTGCTGTTCTAGTTCAGGTGAAGGTGAAAAAATGAAAGAAAAGCTTTGGAAAAGTATGGGAGTTTTGTTTAATCATTTTTTTTTTTAGTTTGTTTTAACCTTTTTTTAAAAAATGAGATCAGTTCTATATTGGGGATTTGATGGGGACTTCAGCACTGTAGGGAAAGTTTCCCCCCACAAAACTGGAAGGCAGAAGGCTCCTGACCTCCACAGAATGATGAGACTCCAAGGGGCACCAACAGGAAAAGCAAAAGTCTTTTAGGGAATGAAGAATGTGTGTTGGCTTGGTGTTCAGCTTTGAAATACAGGAGTTCATGAGTCGACGTGGGTTTGTTGAGCTTGGACTTTGTGACATGCCACAAAACAGCAAACTCTGTGGCTTTCTCTGTTGGCTTTCCCCCATGTAAAGGTTTGGTGCCTTTGTAGGGACAGTGACTGCAGGGGCCTTGGCCACCTGTGAGGCTTGGACCCTGGTAATCACCACTTTAAGACCAGTTTATTGTATACACTGCTTAAGATGATACAAAAAATGCTGTAACAGGATTCGCAGATGGCATTTGTGAAACACATTTGGGTAGTTCCTGTGAGAGCATTAGACCCATACCAAGTGGTCCTGAAAATTTGCACGAGACTTCTCAAGTGTCAAGAGCCATCGGTGGGATGGATTGAAGATCTGGGAATTTTGGTGCATGCTGAGAGTGCATTCACCTTTCTGATTCGTATTTCTCCATAAGGAAATAATTGACTGCACTGAGGGTTGTGTTTTCTTTTCTGCACAGTCATGCTTAGCGCTTAAGTGAAACTAGAGGGGCCACCATGATCGAGGATTGTACCTTTTCCCTCCTCCTCTGGCTGAAAATGTTAGTGTTGTGAGGGAGTGTCCAGTTCCTGTCCTGAGAAACAGCATTTTTGAACAATATTTTGTAGCAATTAGAGGCATAAAAGCCTAAATTTTGTGCTGGGTTTACAGAAAGTAAACTGGTTTTCCACGAGGGTGGGTTGTGCTGCGCTTATTTCAGTTTTGTGTCTCAGGCTTTACTTTGATTGGGTGCTCCTTTTTAGCATTGCACATGGGATGGTGGAGGCTGCTGAGAAAATTCCATTGGTGGTGGGGTGAGAACAGGCGCTGGGGAGAGGGAAGGAAACGTGGGGAGAAGAGAAATGCCCCATATAAAAGTCCGTGGGGAAAGCAGAAGAGGGCAGCCGTGGGAGGAGGAGGAGGGCTGGAGGACTGGAGAGAAGAAATTGTAGGGGGTTGGGGCACTTGCAGGCACTGGTGTTGGACACTGAAACTGGGAGCAGGCTTCTGCAAAACCCATTTTGGAAATTCTGCTTTTCTCAGCAGAAACTGAAGTGGGAGGCTCTGGCATGGAGAGAGAAAGGAAGAGCCTGTGCAGGATTGGGCAGTGCTGGAGAGGGTGGGTGCAGGCTTGGGCGAGTCATCCTGTCATTTTGTGTCCTGCAGGAGACACAGCAATTTTTTGTGTTAAGTAGAGACGTGCTGGAGTTGTTGAGGATAAATATATGGGGTGGAAACTAGTAAATGCTGGTGGAAACAGAGGTCGGCTTTGGCACTGTGGTGCTGTTTCTGTTTCTGTTCATCCAGGTGCTTGTCAGTGGCCTGGTGAGGCTGAAATCTGAAAAGCCACCTCAGCTCATCCTATATACTTACCACTCTTGGGCTGGCCTTACATGGTTTTCAGTGGAGGCTTCATTTTGTAAACTAAAGGAAGTTTATGGCTCTTGAGGACGCAGTTTGGTGGCAGCCTTGGCAGTGTTGAGTTCACAGTTCAGTGATCTTAGAGGGCGTTTCATCCTCAATGGTTCTGAGAGAGTCCACTGGCCATTTCTGCCCCTGCAGTGGCCCATGGAGGGCTTGCTTGGAAAACACCCATCTAGGCATCTGCAGGTCTCTGCTCTCACCATCAGACCTCCCCAGAGTTCCAAGGACAGCAGACATGAGGGATTGGCCAGCAGGGATTTGGCAGACTGACGGGTCCATCGAGCACATGCCCAGGTGCTGCACACACTACTCAGGCGTTGCTTTTGTTTAGCCTGCTACCTCTGACTAAGAAACAATATTAAAAACATATCCAGCAGGCAGCATGGGCAGTGTTCTGTGCTGCTGCTCCGTGGGGTTTTCACCGTGGGCAGCCTCACTGGCACGTGTGTGTGTGTAGGGGTGTGATTTACTGGCCTGTGCAGTGCCACATGTCTTTAAAATTATAGTGCCCCGTTTCCTGCTGAAATAATTTCTACATAGAGAGGCTCCTATTATAGCAAGAGGAGCGTGGACGTCATGATTTATTATTATTTATGGTCCCAGGGTCTTGTTTATGCACGATGGGTTAGGTGCTCAGGATAGAAATGCCATTATGCAAATGACATTGAATGTCCTTACTGAGCCTAAATAATTTTTGTGTTGGACGATTAAACCTCATCTGTTATTGATATGGGCTGCAGTCGGGCTATTAAAGAGTCCCAACAGTACTTACTCCCAGTAATGGGAAAATTGAGAGGAAGAGGCTAAACAATTGCCTCAAGTGTGCTGTGATTGTCTGGTAGGAGTGGAACATAACAAACCCCCTGAATGGAAAGCGTGTTTACTACTTAGGGATAAATAAAAAGAGAGAACAGGCCATAAATTGTGCTTTGTGATCTGAATTGGCGCACCAGAGAATTTGCGTACTTTCAATTTACTTATTTATTTGATTTTTTTCTTTTTTTTTAATTTATTTTTTTTTTCCAGGGGTGGAGGGGGCAGTGTGATTGGGATATAGATACTGCAGGCAGCCAGGAAGGATTCCTGCAGTGTGTGCCCCTGGCTGGGTGACTGGGGAGAGCTGTCCTCAGAGCTGTGCCCGTGCTGCGCTGTCCGCTTTGACACAGCTGTGCAGTCACATTTTGATCAGTGTTGATAGCTTATGAATTCCAAAATTGACAAAATTTACAGAAAAATGAGGATAATCCATCTTCCTTAGCAGCCTGTCAGGAGCTGGCTATACTTCATAATCTTCAATTACAGATGCTATTTTCAGACATTTACATGCAGATATTAGAACAAAATGAAAATGAGAAACAAAGAGCGAATGGAAATGCAGCTATTTATATGTATAAAAGAAAAACAACAGGTAAATTCTTGGCATTTAGATTGGATTTGGGTGTCCCTTTGGAAAATCTGAGAATATCTGCACCAACTTAGGAATTGTACTGTGGAAATGTAAAATGTATTATATCATTTCCCTTATGCAGATAATGTGAAGATTGGGTCAAAAACAGGTCAGTTATTTTGAAGTATGAGGGTAAATGTGTTCATGGCAGGGTGCACAAGCTAATTCTCACTGCCTTCAAAGGAATGTCTGGGGATGTGTACAATCCTAATTGGATTTGGGCTAAAATGAAGCACAGCTGTTAACTTTTTATAAATAATATATGTATTGTGAAAGGGAGGTTCAGAAATACCCGGTTTAAAGTTAGGGAAAAAGGTTGTACCACTGAAACCAAACTTGGACGTTTTGTGAGACAGCAGTGAGCTCAGTGTGGCTGAAAACAGAGAAAGTAGGTCCCAGTTAGACATGTAAATAACATTTGTTCCAAAGTAGGATTGGGTTTGGTGTCAGCAGTGCCCAGTGCAGGGAGTATCATGTCAATTATTAAATGGGGGTGGTGGTTGGAAGGCAGCAGTGGTGAGACTTTGATGTATAAGTTTCCAGGAGCCTTTCCCACCCATATCTTGGGTGGCTGAGTAGGAGGGCATTAGGCTGGATTTTCCATTCCCTGGAAATTCCAGGTGGAGCAGCAGTGGTGCCTGCAGCTGCAAGCCCTGCTGGGTTTCTGAAAGCCTGGGGAGGTTAATTACAGCTGCTTTGGATTAAATTCTTCAAACCATATCCAAATTTTCCCCTTTGTCAGGCTGCTGTGTGGGTTTCTGTGGACAGCCTGCCTGGCGTGTGCCACTTTTGCCTCTGTTTATTAATTAATTAAAAAATATTAAGATGTGATAGCTTGGAGATATTTGGTGTGAGGTCTGGCTTGCTGCTGCCAGCAGGGATGACCAGGGGGTGTGGTGGATGTGATCTGGGGGACAACAGAGTGCCTTTTAGGGACCTCAGTGGTTTATTTGTCAGTGAAGGCTCTTGATGCACCATCTCTGTCAGGAAGGAAGGCAGAGCACATGGTCAGTGAGGAGGCAGAAAAAGCCCTGAAGCCCCAAGCTGGCACCTTGCACTGAGGGTCTCAGCTCCTGTTTTGCTGCTGCTGCTGCTGCTGCTGCTGCTACACACTGAGTGGCACTGGGGGCAGCTGTGCCAGTGGCAGGAGAGCACAGAAGGTGTTATTTCATGCCTGCCTGGTGTTCTGATTTGGAATGTATAGCAGACACAAAAAAAAAAAGCAACATGTGCAAGTCCCAGTGGACCCCAGCTGGCTCAGTTTAATGGCTCTTTGCCCTGTGCAGCAGACAGCTCTTCTCTGTCTTTGCTTGGTGCACTCTCCTCAGCAGCACTGTGAGGTCTGTGCCCCACAAAAGGGATGAGGTGAGAAGGGGATACATTTGTCTCACATCTTATGGGGCTCATTCCTGCCTCGGAGCTCCCTGAGATTCCCACACTGGTACCTAAAAGCCAGGCTGTTTCAGGGAGCGGCCTTGTTCCCTGCTGTGTGTCCAGCTTTTCCTGCCACTTTAGGATAAAATCCCAGGTAAATAGCAAAGAGACAATTTCTGTACAAGGAGGGTAGGTTGACTTTTCGGTGTGTTAGATTCAGGCATCTTCACCAGAAAAAGTGCAGGGTGAAGCTGGTTGTGATCTGCCTCTCTGCTTTACTGTAGTGCAGCAGGTTGGAAAACAGTTATGAAACCCTCCTGCACCCTTTTCCTTACCATTTGCCTCTCCCAATCACCACTCCAAGGGATTAATTAATTTATTTCTAACTAATTAATTAATTCATTAGTTAGAAATAAAGCTTTTGCAGTGGAGGTAGATGTAAAACTTTACTTAGAGCAGAATATGCTTTACAGTGATGTCTGATGGGGAGGCACTGTGCAGACCCTGCTGCTGCTCAGAGGTGCACAGAGATTACTCCTCTCCTCACCACTGCAGCCACTCCCCCAGCTCTGGCTGCCAGAGTCGAGCCAGGGCAGAGTAGGATCGGGCAGGGGAGCACCCAAGATCTGGTCCTGCCCCTCCTTTCAGTTTGTCCTTCTCAGTCTCTCTTTTATATATCCCTGGTTTCACCTGTCTGTGTTTTCTCTCCTCCATGCTATGGCAGTGGTGCTCCATGCTGATGAGACAGTGCGTGGCACAGCCGCAGGCAGTCATTTTGCAGGTAATTTCTAGGGTCATGAATGTCTTTGCTTTTTCACCTACCAAGCAGAAGGTCAGGCTTCCTGGCTGCACAAGGAGGGACCCCCCTGGCCATGATGGTCATTCTGGGCTGTTTCTCACCAGCAGCTCACTAGTGCAGGAGCCAACTCTGAGATCCCTTCTGCTGCTCCCACCCCAATCAGCTGGAGAAGCTCTTAGGAAGGGTCAGCAGGAGGGTCTCAGTGAGGCTGTGGGGTGAGGGGCTGCTCCGTGAGTGTTGCCTTCCCCTGGGGTTTCCTTTTCCTCTCTGGATGGGGTGCTTGAAAAGAGAGAGATCTGCCTGGGGAAATGGGAAGAGGGGACACCACTGTACCCCTCATGAGTGGTTCAACACCAAACACTGTGACCCCACAGTGTGAGAGAGGTTTTTGCTTTTCCAGAGGGTTCTGGAGTCTCCTGACCCCTCCATGGGAGTGAGGAGAGCTGCAGACAGTACCCATAGTGTGGTTTGATGGGGAAGGCTCCTCTGCTTTGCACTCCTGATTGCCCCACTCCTTGGGGGCCAGAAGATGCCTCTGCTGACAATCCCCTCTCTGCAGTGCCTTGCTGTTGGCAGCACTGTGTTTCCTTTTCTGCCCACAGGCAAGTGCTTGCTCCGTGTGGTGGCTGATAGTGTTCAGCTGATGGTGGTTCCAAGAAGGGGTCTGGGCACAGCAAAGTAGCTGGGAAATCCCTTAAAATCAGAAAATCCCTTAAAATCCCGCTATTCTTACCTCTGGGAAATGTTTCTGGGCCATGGCAAAAGACATGCAGCTCCCATCTGCAGGAAGTTATTGGGACCAAAAGCAGGGAAGACCCCCAGATCTGCATTTTGCACATCTTCAGTTCATTCCTACCACAGAGCTGCTTGTCTATGGGCTCTCCATCCACCCTGTGGTGAGCAGCTGCAATGCTTCCAGTCCCTCCTGCAGGTGTCATTCCATGGTTTGGGACTGCACCACTGTCTATTGCACCAGCTATGGTGCTGTGACATGGAAGAGCACAGGCTACCTCTGCTGTGACCCTTGCCAGGTTATGCTCCACTCTGGTTGCTGCTTGCTTGACACTAGACATGGTCACTTTCTCCAAGCTCACAGGGCTACTCAGAGCTCATTTACATGGTGCTTTCAGGTCATTACAGCTAAAAGTCTTAACTCTGGTCCTGTTTCTCCCAGGGTCAGTTCCTTGGACTCCTGAAGGGAAGAAAGCCATGGAGTTATGCATGGAATTATGCATGGAGTTATGCATTCCTGTGTCTGAGAATTGCAGTTGAGGGCTTAGGCTGGTCCCAGTTGGGTTTGTAGTTTGGGATGTGCACCTCCTTCCTCAGTCCCCTCATGTGACCCAGCCTGTGGCAAGGGTCCCATTCCAGCCAAATGCTTCCTCCCAAACTACAGGTGTGCAGCTCTCACTTTGTAATTGGGAAACCACATTCACCCTCTGCCTGTTGGGAGGGATGGATCTTCCTCCTGGGAGGATCCAAAGAGATTTTCTAGTCTTCATATGGTGTGGTTATGGCTTTCATAGAGCAACGTGGGTGAATTCCGGTATCCCCAGGGATTTGTGTGTGCTCTACTGGAGATACCAGAAATTCCAAACAGCAGCACACAAGGACAGGTTTTTTCCTCTGCTCTGCTGCCAGCCCATCTGTGCTTGTGCATCCTCAGCTGCTTGGGATGTCTCTGCAGAGCTATTGTTTCTCTGATGTTTTGCCAGATTAGGGTTTTGGGGAAAGAAAAAAATCTAGCAGTGTCTCCATATGTGCATGTACCCTGCATTGGGGAGAGGTGGGCTTGGAGCCTCAGGAAAACATGGAATGGTGTGGGAAGGCTGAGAAATGCATTGTGGTGTCATGCTGAATGAGGAGAAGGAGCTTTGATTCCACTTCTAGGGAGGAAGGAAGGCTGGGACCCTTATCAGCATCCTCTTCAGAGGGGGGAGGTTCCCAGGGTTGTTCTCTCCCAGGAGCAGAAGGGGTGGATGAGTCAGAGGCTGTCTTTGAAGCAATGGTGGTGGACAAAAACACGTAGGTGAAGGATGGCAAGGCAAAAGTGAGGGCACAGAGGGTGTTGGAGGAGGCATGAGCTGAAAGAACTGAGGAACATTGCAACTTTAATGCAAAGGTTATGTAGGATCCTAGGAGACAAATCAGAGGACTCTGATGCATGGGCTGGGAGCAGGAGAAGGGTGGCCAGCAGCTGGTGCCTGGTAAAATGCATTTTCCATGCTCATCTGCAAGAGGTTTGTATGGGGGATCTGTACGCCTACCTCATGCAAATGGTGTCTGCAGAAAACCATGGTTATTACACAGAGCTGTGAATACAGGATTATCCCTGTAAATTACCTTCTGTTTGCAAGCTGAGCTGCAGAGACACCAGCATGGCTTCCTGGCTAAAGTATTGAGTTAGTGGCAAGCACCAGATAATGTGCTGGGTTGTCAGAGAAACTGGCAGGAAGGAGGAGGATGCATTCATTCAGATCAGCTTTTGTTTCTTTAAAAAAAAAAGGTAACTTATAACTTATTTTGCTGTCGCATCTCTGGAGCTGTTCAAGGCCTAGTTGGATGGGTCCTTGAACAACCTGGTCTAGTGGAAAGTGTCCCTGTGCATGGTAGGGGGCATCTATAATAAGTTGGTTTTTAAGGTACTTTCCAATCCAAACCTGTCTGGGATTCTGTGTTTTTCTGAGTTTTGTTTTGGTTGCTCAAAAAAACCTCCATGTGATCCTGGGTTCATCTGCATTTCTTCATCTCTGCATGGCTTCTGCATTGACTTAATCTTCAGGAATTCATTAGAGAGTGGCATCACAGTGGCTGCTCTTCAGTTTACCTGTTCCCACTGTAGTTCTTTATTTGAAGTCAATCTCCAGTTGATATGGGCATGGCTGCTGTCTCACAAATAAGGGATTCAAACTTAAAGGGCAGGTAGCAGGGAACAGAGGACTTTGAAAGAAAACTTCCCAGATTTGTGGGAATGATCCTGACAACAAGAAACCATTGAAAAAGGGCAAATGAAGATAAGCTGTGTGCCGTGTACATATAGATGCATGCATTGGACTCCTTGGCTATAGAATGCTGTAGCAGTGGAGACTTAAAAACAGAGTTATAGGACACAAACACTCTGCTTTCTGAGATCTGTGCTTGCTAACTTAGCCTCTTTCAGGTAATGAGATTAGGAAATTCTTTGGAAATGGCACAGTGTTCTTATTACAGTCAGGTGCTTTATTTTGAAATAACTTCGATTTAGAAACAGTTATCTACAAATGCATCCATTCAGCAAACTCTTGGTAGATACATACCTTGTCTTTTGGGTGAAATGAAGAAGAAACGCAACATTCCCAAGAAAAGGGAAAGGGAAAACCTGTTCACACCTTCTTGTTAGTGCATGTCCCCTCAAGTGCCAACACAGAAATGTGGAGTATGGAGGTTAAGAGGCATGTACATTTTCCTAACAAGAAAGTAGCTTGCACTAATCTACACATTTCCCTCTTTCAGGAAAGCCTTGTTACATATTAATGAGTTTGGCTTTGGTTTTATAAAGAAAACCTATTTTGGTGTTCTCTGAGAGCACTGGTGATAAGCACAGACCCGCTTATTGAACAGTTTGAATGTTGAGAAGCCCAGTGTAAACGGGCATTGCCTTTAACACTGGCTGAACAAAGGATTTTTGAGTTCTGTCTTGCATCTACTTTCTGTTGGCACAGGCAAAAAAAAAAAAGTTCTTGATTAGCAAATTTATTTCCACTAAAATGTCTTTGGTTTCTTTTTCCAGGCAACAGAATACTCAGCCATGGCCTCACTAGCTGGTGGATTGGATGACATGAAGGCCAATATAACCAGCCCTACTTCTGCAGATTTGGGAGCAAGTGTTCCTGGGCCTCAGTCCTATCCTATTGTCACAGGTAAATGATTTTCAAGCCCTGGTAAGTAGTGTGAATTGTCTGTACCTTCGTATTGCATGATGAGGTCCTTTTCTGGAAGATTTGTGTCATCTATGGAGTAATTTGCTCAGAAAGTCTCTTTTTGAATGTGATTTTATAGGAGCTCTTGTTGAAAGAGAGCTGAATGGCTTGTGTATGTTTGTAGCTGACAGATGGAGCTTCCATCCCTCTTGTTCAGGAAAGGATGTGCCCCTCCACCCCAAAAGTACATCTTGAATACCACTGCATCACTGAAAAGCAGAATGCTTGCCTCTGCTTTTGGGCTTTGGAGCTATTTTTTCATAAATGCCCCTGGTATGTTTGACTGGATGGAGTTTTTATGACAGTTCAAACTAGCCTGAATTTTGGAAGCTCATTTTATACCATTTCTGAATTGTACCCGTGCACTAAAGTTGAGCATTTAAATGAAAACCAAAGGCTGTTTGTTCAAGGAGTGCCAAATCATCTGCATTTATTCAGCAGCTGTAGAGCAAGAGTTGAGGAACAGCTAGAGTCTGATAAATGCTTTGGTCACTTATTTATTTGGGACTGATCCCATTGCTTGCAAGGAAATTGGCCAAATGGTGAGCTAATTATTAAATTGTATCCCAAATTAGTTGTGCAAGTCAGAAAAAAAGGAGGGCTTTTAAAATTGAAGGCTCTGTGTTTCATAGGAATGTTAGCTCAGTGTGTTACTTCTGTGTCTAATTGGTGCAAATTTCATCTGTTTTGACAAAGATTGGACATAATGCTTTATTTTGTAGCTACAGTGGAAGATTATACTGTTTTTTGCAAAGTATTGCTATGCCTTTAATGCCTTAAAATCTCATCTAGCAGAGGAGAAGTTTTGAAATCCAATGTTACAAAGTTGTTTTAACCCAGTACAGTATCCGTCTTCAGCTTTTCTTGACAAAGTTTAGGAGGATTCAGAAGAGATTGGAGAGTGAAAGAAATACAAGTTTACCTTGAAGTAGGATGGGAGAGATTTCTTTCAATGTCTGTATGGTTCTGAATGGGTGGTTTGAGTGTTGGACTCGTAGATAAGCAAGGTGTCTAGGCGTGGGTGGATGGACAGAAAGAGGGACTTCTGGAGGTGTGAGGCTTGTAAGATGTAAGGAGACAGAGCATTGGTACAGATATATCCATGGCCATCAGGGGTCTGTGCTGGAATCAATGTTATCCAGGATCTTCATCAGGGATACAGACAGAGGGGTTATGGGCACCCTCAGCAGATTTGCAGGTGACAGCAGGCTGAGAGTGCCATAAAAGCCCTGAAAGACAGGGCCATCCAAGAGGGACTTGGAAAAGGCCTAGAAGTGGCCCATGGGAATCTCATGAAGTGGAAAAAGGCCAGATGCTGATGCTGCACCTGGGTTGGGGCTCCTCCCAGGATTGATCCAGGCAGAGGAAAAACAGACTGAGAGCAGCCCTGAGAGAAGGACTTGGGGTGCTGGTGGGTGAGAGCTGTCCCTGCCCTGGCCGTGTGTGCTGGGAGCCAGAAACCCCCCTGTGCTGGCCTGACCCCCCAGCGTGGGCAGCAGGGAGGGAGGGAGGGGGCATCCTGCCCCTCTGCCCTGCTCAGGTGAGACCCCACCTGCAGAGCCACCTGCAGCCCCGAGGCCCAGCACAGGAAGGACCTGGAGCTGCTGGAGCCAGGCCAGAGGAGGCATCCTGTTTGATCAGAAGGCTGGAACACTTCTGCTGTGAGGAAAGGCTGAGAGAGCTGGAATTTCTGAGGCTGGAGAAAAGAAGGCTTTGGGGAGACCTAACTGTAGCTTTTGTCATCACCTAAGGGACTGCTCATCCAGGATTTACACCTGGCCAAAATGAGGTTCAGCCATCAGCTGTTTTGGCTGGTACTTCTTTCTTTCCCCTGCTTCAAGCACTTCTTACACGTCTCACTTTGCTACTTCCTTGGAGTGTTGAGAGCTGATTGATCACATTTGTTAGAGTAAAACCTATGACAGAGATGATGCTGCAGAGTTCCATATGGATTTCACAGAGGTTCTCCCTGTGATGTTACCTACACTTGAGCAAAGGTTCCAAATGCTAAATTCTCTAGTTCTCCTCAAAAACATGGAGCAGGCTTTATGAACAGCAGGTTCTAGAAAAATCACCTGCCATTAGTCTTGAATATGCCAGAGTGACAGCTACAACAGAATGCATTTTTCAAGATGCAGGCTATTTATATCTTTAATTTGAAAGTACTGTAGAGTTTTCTATCAACAGCATTCATGAAATGTAGATTTACATGAGCATATCAAGAGTCTTCTGAAACCCATGCCCTTTGATATGTTTTTAGAGGAAATTACAGTACACTTGGTGGTGCATTTCCCACTGTAGTTCTGGACAGGTTCCTCTATTTTCTTCCCTAATATAACTCCTCTTTTCAGTCACAACTCTTTTTCCCATCCTCTTTCCTTGGTGGCACAGGGAATTTGGAAAAGAAGACACATTTATTGACCCTATTTCCCTTTTAAGCATAAGGTGCATATTGCCATGGGACCTTAATCTGTGGTAGGTATCTCTGAAAATTGGGAACTGGGAAATGGTGCACAACAGTGGTTACGAGTGCTAGGTCCAACAAATGTCTGCAAGCACACCACCTGTTTTGCCTCTTCAGAGCTTTTTTTGTGCTCTGTTGCCTGACCAAAACTGTGGCTAAATCCATTTATTGGTTGAGTGTTCTGTGTCTGGGATGGGCAGGGGATGACAGGCCATCAATAAGGTTACAGTCTCTGGAGAAAGGGCAGCTTTGTAGCAGCCCCACTTCAGTGGGAAGCCTTTATTCATTAGAGAAATCCTGCCAGAACCACCTCCTGGTCCTTGCCCCACTCAGTTCACAAGAGCCTAAGCCTCACAGATCCATGATGGCATTTTCAATGTGAGCTGCTCCTCACTGGAGGAATGGCCAGCCTCACCTCTGGTCTTCTCTTGAGATTCAGGAAGTTGCATTGCTTTGAATTTATTCACCTTTTTTTGAGTGTTGCCACCCTTCCTTGTTTCATACAGGCTGCCCTGTGATGTATGTGAGCAAACTCAGAGAATGAAGTGGAAAGCCTTGGGGGCACCATGTTTTAGTATGCTAGGTAGTGTGTTTTCCACTGTAAAAGTGAGGGTTAATTGGATAAAAGTCCAGCAAATGTCCTAAGTCTGTGTTTGGTGGTGTTATTGCTTTGAGGATGATCTCACTTCTGTGTTGGCATTCCAGATTATAAACAATTTGGTAACAGCTTCAATAGAATGAGACCAAGAGCTGCTTAAAACACTGTCAAATGAGTTATGGTAGCCAGAGCAGCATTGGTGGGAAACATCTCTTCTGCCAGGAGCTCTTCTGGTTGTGTGTGTGGAGCAGAGCTGTGAACACAACTGCGTGATGTTTCAACACAGATTGGGGCTACTGGTAAGGCTGAAAAGTGGGTGAATAACTTGAAATATGAAAAACGTGAGTTTGAGCCAGGAGCACTTGGGTCTTTCTATAGCTGTATCTGCTGTTCAAGCTTAATCTTTTTTTATTGAAAGTACTGAAGTAGTCTGGGCTGCCATATGTGAAGAGAACTTAGTCTCTTTCATGGTGTCAAGATTATAAAATAATTTATTGGAAATGTGAAAACAGAACTATGATTACAGTTTGTCGTTGCTCTTCGTTGCACCTAGGTTGTGGTGTGGGTGGCAAAGCATTGTTGAGATTTAAGATGGCAAAGATCCTCTGTGCAGTTGTTCGTGGAAGATGCAATATATTTCTCTCTTAGCCAGCTGGCAGATCCAAACACGTGGGATAGATCCTGAAAATTAAAGGATTGTCTAAATATTGATTGTCTAAATATTCATCCACCATCTCTGTTGTGCTGTGGATCACCAGCAAAATCTCTGATTAGAGAGCCATTTGCTGTCTTTGCATTGTTTTTATGCCACATTCAATAGTGAGTTTACAAAACCCCTTCAGTCACTTCGTGCTGCCACAGCCTGTAAGGACTCTCTCCATTTACAAGCCAGTGACACAGGTCCAGCACATTGCTGCTGTTGTCAGCAGTTTCCAAGCAGTCTCTGATTGTTGCTAATTACCTCCAGATGCATTTTTCCTGCTTTGACTTGCTGATTTCAGCGTGGTTGGTGTCACTCTGAGAGGATAAAGCCACGTTAAACTGAAATCTTTATATTGCTGTCCAATGCTGCACTGGCAGCATTGATTGATGAACCTGCAGCTGCCAGGCTGTGTCCACAGTGGAGTCAGTATGTTCTTACAGAGCCAGGAGTGGCTGCTGACCAGGCTCACCTCACCCAGGGACAGAGAAACATCATTTCCTGGACTGGGATGTGATGGGAACTCTGCATCACTCCATTAAAAGAAGTGTCACAGAGGAGCCTGCTCTTCTCCCATGTTGGGACATCTCTATCATCCTTGGCTCACCTGCTCTTCCTCACATGCAGGGAGAGACCAAGACTCTGCCAAGCATGGGCAAGTTATGTCTTAGGCTCTGCATTCAAACTTAGAGCCACAGCTTGGAGTGTTACGTTCCTTGCTTCTTTTTGTGGTCAGCCTTGTGGACAATGGCTCTGGAGAGCCAAATCCATGGACTTTGCTGCCCATTTTGTATGCACATCAAAAAGGTGAGAAAAAGAGACCAAGAGCAGGATCAGTGTCAGTTTATTATTTGGAGAGATGGAGAAGGAGAGCCATTCCCAATGGCTGTCATCTTAGTTACCTGCTCTGCCTTGCATTGCTGGACTCTGCCACTAGACACAGGTGATCCCAGATGTGAAGCTGACCCAAACACAGAGCAGAGTCCTCCTCCCTTGGGAAGAGCAGCCTGCCCTTTTCATTACTGGAGATGTATCCAACATCTTAGGTGGAGTACATTGTGCCAGGTAGTTAGTTGTTCATATGTGGCACAGATCTGTGGCTAATGCAGGTAACAGGGATATGTTTAGCAATCCATATTCCTGGAATAAAGTTCTCTTTTTGTAGCTAGGGAACACAGTTGCTAAAATGGGATAAATGCAGGCCAAAAGACATTTCTTTCTACTGTTCTGCGGTGAATTGCAGTGCTCAGTTTGCATCTCAACATCTGTTTCCTTAGGAGTGCTCAGTCTCATCTGCTCCCTGAGTCTTCATGGCTGTCTTAGTTTGGAAAGACAGGTGCCTGCTAAGGAGGGCAGGAGCCTCCCCTGAAATGGAGAATGCAAACCCTGCCCACCCCTCTGAATTGCTATGAATTTCAAATTAAGGGGCTCTCAGGCAAAAAAAATATGGGAGCAGGAAATAACAG
>JAYDZK010000128.1:8011752-8022171 GCA_034509185.1 Euphonia xanthogaster | reverse complement strand
CCAGTGGGAAGCTGTGCTGGTGTTTCAGAATCTCCAGATTATATCTGGGTAGCAATGCTTGGCTCCTCCCTCTGGGCTCACATCTCCCAATGGGATGTTACAGTTCTTATCAGTCATGCAGTGACATTCAATAGCTCGTTATCAGCAGATGTGATCACTCAGGGAGAGAGATAAGGAGAATTGCCCACTTGACACAAGACAACTGCCATGCAGATGGTGACAGAATACAGCCTGCCCTGCAATCTAGAACACTGCTACTTTGTTTGTGCCATCATGATGTAAATGCAGTTTATGAGCAATAGTTTTGCCAGGTTTTGTTAAATGGAAGGTATTATTTTTTCCCTTCTGAAGCTACACATGAGATGGTGGGACTGCATGAATTCTGATGCCTTCAACAGGAGGAAAGCAGTCACTACTCTAAAGTCTCAGGCTGAGCTCTTGCCAGGATTAAAGACTATGGCCAAGTTATGGACAAGTATTTCAGCATTTAGCTCAATGCAATCCAGAAGGACTTCTTGTTTTTTTAACGAGGAAACAAGTGGCAATAGGATGCAGATCACTTCCAGAAGGGTGCTAACAGATCATTCTCAGCCTGTGGATGGAGGATTCATCTGAGCAGCTCCAGAAACCAGACTTTGGCTGGAGGGGTCTGGGGAAACCCCCTGACTCCACAGGCTAGAGTTAAGGTGTTGAATTTGGACTCAGCACCTACTTTTTTTGCATAGCCAAGTTAGCTGGGCTGGGCAAACTCCAGAATTTCTTTCTAATCTCAGCTGCCCCGTGTTTCTGTGGCTGGGTCTGTGCTTCCATGCTTTTGGGTAGAGCTCTGTGCCATTGTTTCTTTGGTGGGGTTGGGCCCAGGGTGACTGTGGGACAGCCTGCAGTCCATGTTACTAGGAGCACTGGTACCTGCTGGGGGTCTGCCTGTACCAGCCTGGGCATGAAAATGGAGTAGGTGGGTAAGGAAGCTTTCTCATGATTTATTTTGCTTTTTGTGCATGATTTTAAGGGAACATTTTAGAGATACCACAAAACCTGGAAGGAAAATATGGAGATTTTGCTTTCCATGGTTTCATTTTTTTGGGGTGGTGGTTTTGAATCTTTGTGTCCTTTTCTTTTTTTTCAGTCATAGAATCATTCAGGTTGGGAAAGGTCTCCAAGATCATCAAGTCCAACCCCTAATCCAGCACTGCCAAGTCTATGATTAGCAATATCTCCAAATGCCTACATGCCATTTAAATCCCTCCAGGGACATCACTGCTGTGGACAGCCTGTTTCAGTGCCTGACAGCCCTTTCAGGGCAGACAATTTCCCTGATGTCCAAACTAAGCATCCCCCTTGCTGCAATTTGAGGCCATTTCACCTTCTCCTGTTGCTTTCTAGTGACCAGGAAAAGATACCAGCCTTCAAACTGCTTCCCTTGGGATTCTTGACCTGACTGAACTTCTTTCGTGAAGATTGTAAGGGCTGGGAGAGTGTAAGAAGAGGAGAGGACATTTGGGTTGTGTAAACATCTTGACATGTGGCCTATTTCTTTTTATGCCTAGGTGTCTTAGGGGGTACTCAAGAAAATCTGAGAGTTCAGTCTTCAAGAGTATGTGGTGAGGTGTGCACATCCAGGTGGAATATTTAACCAGTCTGGATAAGGTGAGGTGGAATGTGGTCACAGAAGAAGGAAAGGCTGCCTTTCTGTGCCAGGTCTTGGCTGGATTCTGGGTACTCATCCCCCATCAGAGCAAAGTTGCAAGCTCTTTCCAAGTTCCACTTCTCTTTTCATTTCTACTTGTGCTGTGCTCAAGACTAAAGTTGAACTCTGCTTTCTGACTGTAGTGCTGGCAGGAGCCAAGGAAGGAGTGCTTTTCCTCTGTCTCGAGCTGAATTTGATCTGCCTTTTATGGACCATTTTTGATGGGCATCTGAGACAACTACTTATTTTCTGTGTCAAATTGAAACAATACTGTGATATTTAGAGGCAAAAAAAAAGCTCCCAATAGATGCCTTTGAGGAATAGACATTGAACCAGAACTTTTCTTTCCTTCATGCACACCTGGTGTTTAGAGTGAAGACTGCTATTATTTCAGAGGTGCAAAAGTGTGAGACAGGGTTAGTAGTTCATTAACAAGAAGTACAAATGTGCCTTAATAATGATGGGAAAAGCATTGTGAAATCTACTGGAGGCAGTTCCTGGGGGAGAAGGGGGGTGTTTATTTTAATTTGTATGTTACTGCAGTCAAAAAGAATGAACCTAAGAATCGCCTCTCTAGCTGACTCAGCAGTTGTAGGTTGTTTATTGGCATGAATTCAGGTCTAAATCCAGATCTTGCTGACCACAATGAGAAACCTGGTTTCATTAGAAAACACTATTTGCCCGTTAAACAAGTAGCATTTACTACTTTGTATTTTAAGAGTGACTGGGACAAAAGTGTTGTAAAATGAAGATCTGTTGAGGAGGATGATAATTTAGGTGGCTTTGCAACTGGAAATGCCAAGGTCTGGAGAATAACCGTGTGGGAAAACCTATGTTATGCTCTTTATCCTCTGTCTTTTCTGAGAAGTAGAATTTCTGTGTAGAGATAACATTGGTGTTTATAGAGACTTGGAGACCCTCTCTCAGACATTTTTGAGCTGCCTCTCTTGGGAGAGAGAAAAAAAAGCAGAGATCACGAAAGCACAGAGGAAATTCACAGGGCAGTGAAGTGTTGCACAGGCCTGTTGACACGTGAGGCTGGGAACAGCCACACACTTTTTGTCCCTGCTAAGATGAAAGCTAGCAGTGTATTTGTCCCTGTAGTGCCAGCATGGTGATGGAATAAATCTGCTTTCTACACTTCAGCTGTGGATTCTGGCCCCCTTGGTTACCTGCAGATATTTGATTCTCACAGTGGCACAGCACTGGACTGTCTTTGCTGATGTCTCACCATTTTTAGGAGGTCTGTGGTTGGTCATCCCTGTAGCAAGAGCTCCAGGTGGAAAGAAGAAAACACCTGCAGAAGGTGACTTGTTGAAAGAATTTCTGTGTATAAGGTTAGGGATTCTCATCAGAATGTGCCTGTTTCTTTCCAATGGCTATTGAGGGAAGGAGGAGTGTCCAGTTTAAGCTGGAGCTGCACATGGAGAAAGAAAGAAGGGTCACCTGAAGATACTGGGGAGAATTGTTATCCAGCTGATAGTCAGCAGCAGTTTTACCATTGTGCTTTCCTATCAGCTGACTGAAAGGAATGAAATTATTTTGATTTAAGATTAAAAAATATTTGCATTTTTTCAAGGAAAAGTTATTTCCATTTGTACTTCCTGTTCTCTGAAATAAGAGTAATGTAACTTTTCCACACCTCCTTTTCTCCCTCTTTTTTTTTTCCCCTCCCATCCCTATCCTCAAATTAGAACAGTTTTGAAGGAAGTAAAGAAAAGATTTGGATTTGTTAATACTACATTTTTCTTCTGGAAAAATGCTTTGGTGGTTTTTTTTTTTTTGGTTGTTGTTGCCTAGTTGTAATAACAATAAAAAGTCTTCTTCTGAGGCTATATGCAGGTCATATAACCTGTCATATAACCTGTCCCTACCTGGAAATGTTGATCTTGTTAAAACATCATCACAGAATTTACTTTAACTTCTGCAGGACTGTTTTGAAGTGCAGGTTGGTGTCAGTAGATGGGTGGTTTCTAGTGAAGAGTTATGCCAAGAGTTACAGTTTAGCTTCTACTGTAATGGGTAGAAGTGCAAATGCATTTCCCAATAATCTCTTCATCACTTGCAATAGGATCTGCCATGTTGAAGACTTGAGGAAAGGCCACATCAACTCCTGTGGAAAGCAGCCAATCTGCAAAACAAAAGTGTAATTTTGAATGAGAAGACAGAGTTGAGTTTTTCCATTCTTATGAATTCTTAGCTTGCTATTAAAGAAGAAGTGCATTTGGGAAAGCAAACGAGGGCACTTGTACCCCGCTAAGACCCAGGCTATTAACTGCCTCTTTTGATGATGTACAGCCTGACTCTGTTGGGAGTTTGGCTGTGGATTTAAGTGTTGAATTTAACTATGGGAAACGTATTTTGGTGCAAAGCATGTATAATAACAATTTGCATTTACATTGCATCTTTTACTTAAGGATTTTGCAATGTCTAATTAATTAAATCTCTTTCCCCCTGCCCCAAATACCACTGTGGTATGGATAATAAATACAATTTTAAATCGAGCAGCTATAGCAGGAGGATTAAGACAAGAGGGTGCCTTCGTGGTGGTCCTGATTGTGGCAGGCCTAGGGCTTGCTCTGCAGACATGCTGAGCAGCCTCATCTTGTGCTCTCAGTGGTCTGAAGCACCCTGAAAAAAACCAAAAAAGATGTCAAACCAGCTCCACATGGGTGGGTGCAAAGTGGTCTGCAGGCTTCCTGCACAGTGTCTTATCCTGGGGATGCTCACCCACACAGCTGTGCCAGCCACCCCATGGCAGCTGGGGGGTTTGGGTGCTCAGGGCTGGCTGGCCACTTTTACAACAGCTAGTTCAGTCGACAGGCAGAATTTCTCCCTGACAGATAAATGCAGAAATCTGTTTAGATCTCCAATTTGGAAATAAATAATAAAAATAAAAGACAGTAAAGAAAGAAAAGGATACCATTCTAATTAGCTTAAATGCTTCCTTAATTGCTTTTGCTTTTGGCCCACAGCAATAACAAAACATCTGAGCATTTCCATGCAAGCCACCAAAATGATATTTCCAGGTGAGTAGCAGGATGCATTGACATCTGTGCTCTGCACACCAGAAAAATAAAATAATCTAGTGGCAGTCTGAGTCAGGCTGCAGAAGATGTTTCCAGGACAAGGTAATTGTTTTGATGACAGTAGTTGAAGACCTCTAAAAGATATTGAGGTGCTGGAATGTGTCCCATGGTAATTAATGGAGCTGGGAAGGGCCTGGGGCACAAGTGTTATTAGGTGTGGTGAGGGAGCTAAGGGGCTCATACTGGAGAAAAGGAGACTTGGGAGTCCTCCTGTCTCTCTACAGCCTCCTGGCAGGAGGGTGGAGCCAGGTCAGAGTCAAGCTCTGCTCCCAGGGGATGAGAGCAGGACAAGAGGACACGGTGTCAAGATCTGCTGGGGAAGGCTCACACCTCATCAGAGGCACTGGGAAAACATCTTCAGGGAAAGGGCTGTTCAAGCCTGGCACAGGCTTGTAAATCCCTGGAAAGATTGACAAGCCATGTGGATGTGGCACCACTGCTGGGGAATGGCTGGACCCGGTGATCCTAGAGAGCTTTTCTGGTGTAAATAGTTCTGTTATTCTGCCACTGATGATATGTGGCCTTTATTTGCTTGATAGGAATTCATTCTTGAATGATTCCTGACAGGTTGGGAGATTATGTATTTGCAGTGAATTGACTGTGAGTTGTCAGACCAGTAGTTTTGGGAAGTGAGTAGAGGAAATCATAGAAGAGACAATTCTGGGTCTTTGTGCACCCCAGAGCAATGGAGAGCTTGCCAGGAGGATACTTGCTCTCTGCTGTGTCCTCACACCTTCCTACCATTCCCTAGAAGTGGGAGCATGATTTAATTGTTTTAATCTAGGAGAAATTTGGGAGAAATCTAGGTGAACCTTAAGATGACTCAAGAAAGGAAAATTGTGAAGTGTAAAATGTTTGAAGTCACGTTTTAATAATGCTGCTGTGTATTTTTTGAGGAAAGTTCTTGCTTATGTTCTCTGTTCTTTGAGAGAGCTCTTCCTGTAGTTCTGTCCCTGGAAAACACTATGTTAGCCAAGAATAGAGATTTTATAAGCCTATGGGGTTTTTTTGTTTTGTTTTGTTTTGTTTGTTGTTTTTTCTTTGTTTTGTTTGCTTAGTTTTGGGGGTTTTTTTGCAATGAACCATTGTTTCTCTATTATTTCATCTTACATTAAGGCAAAAAAATGTGTGAATTTTGGGCTTCGTATAATTTCTCCTAAAAATGTTGAACAGTAATTAAAAGACATGTAAAAAGAAAAATGAAGTAGAAAAAAACAAAGATGTCACTGGCACTTCATCAAAATACAAGTTGCCTGGCTTTGAGCTGCTTGATGGAATTGGCACATCTACCAGCAGGGAGGAATATCACTTGTGGAAATCCCACAAGAATCAGCAAGGATGGGGACTGCCTGTGCTGCCACAGACTTGACACCTGGCTTGGGATTTTCACACAGATGTGGCTCAAAACGAAATTCAGTAAAACGAGTGAAAGGAGTGCTGGGGTCCCTCTGGAACTTCCCTTCTTTTCATTGTACATTCGTCACAACAATCTGAAATCCTTGAGCACAGCCCTGTGATATTACAGCTCTTTTGAACACTTAACTCCTGAAAAAGGCTCAGGTATCAGCCTCTAAAGAGGGATGTGTGGGTTATCTGCTCTGGCACTTTGGAATCCAGACCTTGTGGTGTCCCCACATGTAAGTGTCCTCCTGGGGGAAGGATGGTCCTTGACCACTGGGACTTAAAGACTGCACGAGTTGGTGGTGTGTGGAAGAGTGTGATGGGGAGGCAGCAGATGTTGCTGCAGCTGCAGTAATTGCAAGGTCCATAAGAGGTGGGGTGATGCTGGGGGCTGTGGATAAGACACTCAGCAAATCAGGTGTTCATTGCTAAACAGAGGCCTGGTATTTGCCCCTTCTGTCCTTGTTGATATAGTCATATGGCACATGGACACAAGCTATTCCCAGGCCTTGGTGTAGCCTTGAACAGGTCTGGTAGCTGTTCACACTGTAGGAAAATGGTGTCCTCTGTTGCCTAAGCTGTGTTTGCTAGCCAGTAAAGGCAGTTCCAAATGCATCCAGGCCCAGCTTCACCCCCATGCTGCTGCAGAGACAGCCAAGCTGTCTGGTACAGACACTGAACCACAGCAAGCTTTGCCCAGCCTAGCCTGGATGATGAAGCTGCATCTGGCCCCTGAGGTCTCTGGAGAGCACTGTCCATCTCTCCCTGTGGGTCTGCACTGGGCATGGTCATCGTAGGAATAAGGGAACACTGGCAGTAACAGGGACACAAGGGACACACACCACACCTGGTGCAGGAACATGGGGCACACTGCTGCTTTGTGTGTCTTCACCTGCAGCTGCTGAGGCCACACCAGGAGGTGCTCCATGAATGCTCCTGTCCTGCCCCAGAGCATCCCAATGGCTTTGTCCACTCCAGAGAGACCAGTGTACATTCTGCAGGCAAATGTTTGAGCAGAAGAGGTACAGCTCCTGTGGCCTTCCACTGGAAGGATGTGCAAGGCTGCAGAAGTCACATCAGATCTTATGGGGACATGGAGAGGTGGGATTACCACCTTATGGCCAGGTGCACCTTGTCCATTGTATAAGGGCTCACTTAGCAGGTTTGGGGATGCACTGCTGCATCCTCCCTGCTCAGGAGACAGATTTTATCCATCTCTTCTGGGGACTTCACTACCTTCAAGTCTTGATACCTACTCAGGTTTTAATGAGACATGATCTTAAGTTCTTAACATATAACTAGGGCATCACTGGGCCCTACTGTGACATGCATAAAGCAGCTCTGTGGTGCTCTGTGTGATCTTGCCTCCCTGCCCTAAGCAGCATGTGGTAGACAGGAGTGCCTATCCTCTGTACTTGACCACTTGGGGAGATGGAAAGCCACTGGAGGAGATGGAAAGCCACAAAGGAGATGAAAAACAACTTCTGGGCATTTTTAAAAATCCAAACAGTGGAAAAGAAGAAAAGGAAAAATGTTTTATTTAAATATCTCTTGGTAACTCAGTCCCCCTAATGCTTTTACTGGGGTGTTTAGCATCTAGCTGTGTATTTACATGAACAGGGATCTCCCAGACCACAAACTTTTCATGCTGGTGATCCTCTTGGTCATCCTCCATCTTTCCAGCAGCACAGTGATTACTGTGGAGACAGTCTCACCAAGCCTGCTGTGCATTGTGTCACCCAAGGGCTTATGGACCACAGAGCTACTTCTGTGCTTTCCTCTGCAAGACACTGCCTGCAGCCCCTCAGCAAAACTCTCCCTTCCTGTAGGGCTGCTCTGTAGCTGGCCTCTGGTGCAGCAGAGGAGGTCCCTCCTGCTGGGGGGATACAGAATGAATTTGCACTCCTCATGGAGGGGAATGCACTGCCATGGTTGTGGGCATGGTGCTCCACCAGTGCTAGCTTCTGTCAGCTCCTTCATGCCTCTGGCCCCACTAAGTGGCATGAAGAGGTTGGAGGCAGCAGGGATCAGCGGTGGCACCACAGGTCTGGGAGAGTAGGGAAGTGAGTGTGAAATCTGGCTATCCCTCTGGGATGCTGCCCCAGCCTCTCCTCCCCATGGATCCACTGGGGTGGTTAGGGGCACATCTGCTTTGCTCAGCATCACACAGAGCAGCTCTGCCCCCATCATCCAAAGTGCTGTCCTGAATGTCCTCCTTTCTCTGACCTTTCTAATTATTCCTGCCCAGTCTTTCTTGGTGTTTTCTTTAAAGTATTTTCCCCTTTCTTCTCTCCCCGCCTTTCTTCTCCCCTAAAACTCTGACACTCCTCTCTGGTGTATTGAGAATGTGAGTGAAATTGAAGGCTGGAACGTCTCAAGTCTTTATGATGATGAATTACTTTCACTGCCAAACCTTTTATTGTCTGTGATTTGGAAAGAAGGGAAGCTGATTTATCGTGGCCAACTGTCATGCCATTTAATACAGTTATCAATCCTGACACCACGATGGCTGCTGTTGGCCAGGGACCCCCTCTGGCCACTCTCCTGTCCTGTTTTGGTCCATGATCGCTGTCTCAGCCAAGGAGCAGGCAGGTCAAAATGTGAGCTGGGAGTTCCCACTTGAAGGGTAATGGCTGAAGTGTCTCACCCAGACACAGGAAGGCTGCACAGCCCCCAGGTCTTGGGGTGAGTGGAGATGTCCCATGGTCCTGGGCATCCCTACAGCATCCCCCCATCCTGGCACTCATGGATTGCTTCACTCCTCCTTGAATGTGGCAGAAGGGAAATACCACACGGGGCTTGGAGCAAGATTCCTTTCCACAATCCCTTCTGGTCTCTGGCCTGAACTCACTGGAGGCTGCTTCCCATAAAGTAATCCACACATTTGTTATTTTTTAACTACATGCTGCATCAGCTGAGATACATATCTCACTGTTATGAGATGCTGTCTACCCACTAGAAAGCTCGGAAAGAGGTGGGACTTGGAAATGCCAATTTGGTTCTGATGCTTGATGGGGCAGATGAAAAATGCAATTTTGTCTCAAAGTGCTTTCAAATGAGATGTTTCAGGTTCCTTCAGCTAAACAGAGTAAAACATTTCAAACTTGACAACTGAGAATATTTGGTGGAAAATACTGAAACCCCCAGTGCGTCGACATTTCCATAGCTTCACTCTTTCCATCACAGAATCTAGGTAAAGTGCCTGATTTCAGCTTTTCATCTTATTCCAGGATTAAAAAAAAAATTACTTCAATAGCAGAAAAAGAGCATATAGGTTGTTGACTTGGACTTCGTTGATCCCTATTTAAGATGTAAAATTGAGGGTGTACATATTTGTTCTGTGAGGAGTAGAAAACCACTCATGACGTTAGCAATGGTACTTGGATTGGAAATGCCTCAATCTCAGATGAATTCCAGATGCAGATCATAAATATTGATCTTTGTGAGATGAAACATTTCAGCATGGGTTTAATGGGTTTCATGGTTTAATGTCACTGCAAAACAGACTGGTGGAAGCTGTTGGATTTTCTTTTCCTCTGTGCTTATGTAGCAAGCTGAATAACCAGTTGTCAAGATACCCATGTCTTCCCATTTCTGGATGCACCAGCAGGCTGCTGGGTCGTGTTCACCCATGTCAGCGTGGGCAGGGCTTCCCTGCATGGGCAGGTGTCTGTCTGGAGGGGAGCAGGCAGGCCAGTGAAGCCCTGGCTCACCTGGCATCTGGCTGAGCATTGGCAGCCCCTGGCACAGCAGCACCCTGAGCAGGGATGTGATCTGCCAGAGCATCAGCAGTCCTTGGGTGCTGGCAAGGGGTGCAAGGGTGTGGCTTGGGACCGAAGGGGTTCTCCTCCTGCTCTTGCTGCTTCCAAAAGCTCTCTGAATGTCACTGCTGTCCTTTGCAAGGTCCATGGAAGGCCATGTTGTCCCCTCTCTCCTGGTTGCTCAGCTGGGTCAGCTTACCTGCTTTCCCACACGTGGCTGGGAATCCTGAAGCTGGGGATCATCCCAGCCCACCAGGACATGGCAGGGACCCAGGGCTCTGCAGCCTGAAGGCCTGCCTGGGTTCTAGTACCCTCTCCAGGCCACCCTGTGTAGTTCTCAGACCTGGGTGCAGTGTCACCCCAGCTGCCAGGCTGGGAGGAGGAGGAGGAGGTGAACTGCCCTGCCCCTCTTGATATGACATAATGTGTCATATCATATCATGATATCATCATATCATATCATATATCATATCATATCATA
>JAYDZK010000128.1:7996065-8011652 GCA_034509185.1 Euphonia xanthogaster | reverse complement strand
ATAATATCATGTAATATCATGTGATATCATCATATCATACCAATCATATCATATCATATCAATCATATCAATCACATATCATATAATAATATAATATTATATCATGTAATATCATGTAATATCATGTGATATCATCATATCATACCAATCATATCATATCAATCATATAATCCCATTAGTCCTACAGATGCTCTGGAGCAGCACCTGTACCAGCAGGGCCTTTTGGTGCAGTTCATGTCACAGCACTCACAGCACATCCCAGGTTGTGGCAGCCCCATCATGGTGCACGGGGTATCAGGCCATCAGCCTTTTCAGATGCCCTTCCTGAAGTGGCCATGGTGGCAGCTGGTGGTTCAGAGGCCATCTCCATTTCTCCTCACACACTTTTCCAGTGCCTAGGAAGGTCCCAGAGGTGACTGCATTTCCTGGCATGAGCTCTGCGAGTTGTCTATAGACAGCAGGATCTTTTAGCAGGTCTGTGGGATGAGTTCTGAAGATCTGAGCCCTGCTGAAGGAGCAGTGTCTCTGCTCCCAGGGCAGCTACCAGCCTGAGCCAAGGCTGTGGACCCCAGTAATGTGCAGGAGCACTCCTCAGGGCTGGCATGTCCCTTTTTGTAACTGTTAAATGTTTGTTAAATGGGCTGCACATGGGGGTGTTGGCAAAAGTCTGGATGTCCATTTCGTGATGAGGCAGAGGTTGGAGGCCAGCCACCTCTCCCAATACATCCCCATTCGTTTTTGGGAGCATCCATGTGTCCTGGTTCAGGGCAAATTTGGGAGAGAACCCCCCCACCACTGTAAAATGCTAACAATGCTACTTTGCATACTACAGGTCCTACTGTTTGGTTTTTCCCTTGTAGCTCCAAGGAGTTGTCTGGAGCCCTGTTATTACAGTGAGAAGAGTTCATACTTCTTGACATACTGATGGTAGTTTCCTTCTTGTCTTCTTGATTGCAAAGAGAAGCTGAAAAACAACTTCTGGGCGTTTTTAAAAATCCAAACAGTGGAAAAGAAGAAAAGGAAAAATGTTTTATTTCAATAGCTCTTGGTAACTCAGTCCCCCTAATGATTTTAGTGGGGTGTTTAGCATCTAGCTGTGTATTTACATGAACAGGGATCTCCCAGACCACAAACTTTTCATGCTGGTGATCCTCTTGGTCATCCTCCATCTTTCCAGCAGCACAGTGATTACTGTGGAGACACTCTCACCGAGCCTGCTGTGCTGCTCTTATTAGAAGCATTGCTGTGCTGCAGAAGGAAAACAACAATAAAGGGAATATGTTGCTGCTGCATGCGTTAAGAGCACTGATCAAACCACAAGAGATCCCATTTCAGACATAATGTGCATTGGAGGGCAAAATTAGATTGAGGAGTAAATGGAGCCTAAAATCTCCATAGCTTTATTGGTCAGAAAGCTGTTTCATTGCGTGGTTTAATTCTCCTATTTCTTTCATTCACTGCATGGAGCATGCTGACTAGAGTACATTTTGGAAATAAGGCAACAAAACCCCCCCTTCTTTCATTTGGCACTGGTTGTGAGGTGTGTAAGGCTGTTCAGAGCAAAGATGTAAGGTGATATGAAATGCAGAAGTAGGTTACTCAACAGCAGAAAACCAGCCAAACTGGCACTTTCTACATTTTAGCAGGAGGAGGTATTTTGGTTTGGAATTGTTCTCTTATTTTGGCTTTTGGTTTTGGTTTCTTTTGCATTTATTTAATTCTGAACTCTTTAAAGTTGGTTTTATTAGTTCTATTTGAAAGTTTTATTTCATTGCTGCTTGTGAATTACACTGCATGATGAATGGCACTTCACCAAAAAATAACATTTTGTAGGCTAAGACCTGCCGTGATGGTAAGGCCATTTTTTTTTAATGTGGGATTTCTTTTCTCTCTGCTTTAAAAATGTCAGTTTGACAGGAGGAGGCTAACTGGTCTCTCAGATAAGTAGACATGGGGTTTTTTTGCCTTTGTGGGCAGCACATGATGTCATTTTCAAACTAATGCCAATTGCCAAGAAGAGCACTTGGTGTGCAGTGAATCCCTTCTGAAACACTGAAAACTGCAGATCAGTACAGCTGGCACCAGTGGAATGACCAGAGCAGAAGGATAAGCCCATGTGTGTCTCTGTCCTGTACACACCTTTGTGTATCTGTGCTTCCAGTCCACATTCACTGCTCCATTTCTTTTCCAGAACCTCTGGAAGCTCACTTGGCTTCCCTCACACTGCTTCAGCAGTTCCCACATCCTAACTGCCTGCAATTTGGGCTCTTCTTGCCTTGTACTGTGAGCCATGGAAATAAGAAGGGGAAGAGGAGCCAATTTCAGGCAGCTTTCCAGTGAAACTTGGACCAGACCTGAAAACCTCCATCAGTTTCAGTGTTACCTAAGCAGAGTCTCATCTTTGAGATCTCGACCAACAGAAGATCCCATCCTGTCAGGGCCAGAATGAGCTGCCTTCCCCTGCTCTTTAAACTTTAATATCTGTAAAGGTGCTTCTCTGCCACACTGGTGGGGGGATGGACCCCTGGACCAGGGACCAGTGGGAGTTTATTCCAGCTTAGGCTGTTGGGTCCTTGTGCCTCTGTGGTCTTTTCTGTGGGTCCCTGCTGAGCTCATGAAGGTCCATCCTTTTGGCTGTGGCAGGGGCCTGCAGATCCAACAGCTGGAAAATAGTCAAGATTTTGACTTTGTTCAGGTCTATTTCATAAAAATAAAAAAAACAAAAACAAACCAACAAAACCAAACCCACAAATAGACAAACAAAATACCTCCTTAAAAAAATTGAGATCTGAAGAAAGTTTAACAACAGGAAGTACTAAATAAGGTAAAACCAGCCCAGAGCAGTGTGCACTTCTTGGCTGTCTTTGTGACACCTTTTCTGTCAGCCCTCACTCAAATTTTACATACCAAAGTAATTTTAATCTTGAAAATGAGATTTCACTTCTTTTTAAAAAGGAAAATCAAATGTTCTAGCATCTTCAGAACTTTTTCAATACACACCCATTAACTTCTTGGAGTTAAAATGCTGAATGAACAGCTCTCTGCTTGCATAAACTCCAGGTTTACACAGTTCAAGTTGTTGGGGCATTTCTGTCTCTTCGTGTAAAGGTTTCATTATTAAAGGTCTTGTCTGGCACTGGCACAAAAGCAAATGTGACGTGACCTCTGTGCTGTGCCACCTCCTCCTTTTGAGAGGGACTGTGCTCTTCAGGATGAGAGCAGTTCCCAGGATTTAGGGATTTGCAGGCTGTGCCAGGCAGACTCAGCCTCCCCCAAGGAACCCCTTCTGCAGGGTGCCCCGTGCTGCTTGTGATGTGCTGCTCCTCTGCTGTTCTCCAGGCAGATGTGGGAAGGAAAGGGAAGGAATTTCATGGATCTAGACCACCATGTGTCTGCCCACAAGATCTCTCACCTCTGTCTGCCCTCCCTGCCTTTTGGTGTCCCCTTGATGGATGATAAAGTTGTGGTGGTGTGTACATGTAACCTGGTGGGATTGTTTCCATCATTCCACCATGAATCCCATGCATACCCACACTTGCCCACATCCCTCCACATGCAGAGCTGGGAGCACCTGAGATCCAACTTCTGGTGGCCCTGCTGGCATCACCTGGGCTCAACAAAGAGAAACCTTGCAAGGCCTGAAGATGTCATTTATCATGGGCCATGGAAAGGCTAAATTATGCAGGTGCATTTTAGTGTGTGACTAGTTGTTGGCCACACAAGAATTAGGGTGAGAGTGGGTTCTTGCAAAGATGTTGTGTGCCTGGGGTATTTTTCCCTATTTTCCACACAGATGCCCCCTCCAATGCATTGTGAGTGGGTGTGTTGAATGAAGGGGTCAACCCATGGAATTCTGGCCTTGCACGTGTTACAGGAGGGACAAGAGAACCAGGTAGTCTTTGAGGATCAAGGTGGATGATGGTGCAGCTGAGATCTGCAGAATCTCATCCTATCAACCCTAAAAAGTATGTGACAAGCTGGAATATTGAGTGGTTTATAGGGTGCAAGAGCTTTGTTGCTGCACAGAAGAAGGAACAGGAGTTTTATGCAGCAGCACAGAAGAGATTGTCCAGAGGAGATGGGACTGAGGGCAGAGCACTCTGTGGCTCCAGGACTCTTTCTTAGGAATCACAGAGAAAACTTACTGGGGTATTCATCTGTACTTCCTCACTGTATTTTTGCTCTGACAGAAAGCATCAGTCTTCCTTCCTTTCTCTTTTACCTGCCCTGGCTCTCTTTTAAAAGTGTAATCGGGTCAATGGAAAGAGTAACAGAGACACCTGCAATGAAAGGCAGCTTTGGAGTCCTGTTAACATCTGCTGCTGCTGCTTTGCAGATGAGGAGAGAAACAGACCCCCATCTGCAGCCCCTGTTTCTGTGCAGTGTGCTTAATCTGAATTTTATGGCTCTGATAGCAGATTACAGTGCCACTGTCAGGAGCCCTTGCTGCCCCAGTCACAGTGGACACTGTGCCTTTCAGTTCCTCCTCCACTAATCTTTCCCCCACTGCTCCCATTCCCTGGCTGATAATTTCACGCAGGCACTTAAACATGATGGATAATTGTGTTCTGCTTATCAATGTTTAATTTAAGGGCTGTTCCATCTGACCTGAATGCCCTCTGCAAGAGCTGTGCCTCATTATTGATTTCATGGTCATACCTGTGACATTACCTGCTTTGTAGGAAGTAGACTTTGACATTCCTGTGAGGCTTTGGCAGCCAGAGCTAATTGTCAGAAGAATAATCGAGTCAGCAAAATCATTACAGGTGATCTGTATGTTACCACTGTTTTATCTGCCTCTAATTAGGTGCAGGAGAGGTAACTCATCACAGTAAGCACACCACACTGCTTTGATGTCCACAAATAGAGCAAGATGAGCACAGGAGGGGAGTTATTCATTAACAGCAGCCATTCAGTGTGTTGGAATCCTGTGCTGGTGACATCTCCTTTCCCAGTGGAATGGCATGAAATGCTGTACTGCAGGCATCCGTGGGATGCAGAATCTGAGTGACTTTGGGGCAGGACTTAATGTTGGGGCTTGTGCTCAGTGGCTTTGGACCCGAGGCAG
This sequence comes from Euphonia xanthogaster, assembly GCA_034509185.1. Lineage (NCBI taxonomy): Eukaryota > Metazoa > Chordata > Aves > Passeriformes > Fringillidae > Euphonia > Euphonia xanthogaster. Next base: position 8,006,584 of record JAYDZK010000128.1, on the reverse strand, counting down.
TACTGAGTGTGCTGCTCTTTGGAGCAGTATTTTGTGTGTGATGAAACCAGACAGCTTTTTTAGAATGTGCTTTTCTCTGGTTTGGTTCTCCAGTGCCCCGTGCTGCTGCCCTGGGCACACCCTTGGTGATACACACACATCCCCAGGTGACAAAGGGAGCAAGAGCCAAGTGATGGAACTCATCAGCTCTTTTCCTGATAACAGCATTGTGCATTTGACCAAAACATTTTCTTTGGGGGTAACAGTTGAAACAACTAGGTTAGCATGATCAAACTCTTCATTGGGCAGAAGAAAAAGAGGTTTTATAAGTGGGAACCAGATTTTTCAGAATAAAAGTCACTGTTGGTAACCAATTTCACTGAAACAGGCTAGAAAAGTTGGGCTTGCTGTCCAGACATGAAGTGGTACCCAAAATGTATCTCTGCCAATTACTTTTCCTCCCGATGTTAAGCAGTGTCATCCCTTCCTGTAAGGCACCACAGCTTCCTCATATCTGGGGTAGCAGGTGCCTGCTATGGCAGGACAGCTGCCAGAGCCCTCCAAAGAGAGAGCAACATGTGCAGGCTCCTGGGGCCAGCAGTCCTCTGGGGTCCTGGCAGCAGAACAGCACCAGTGCAGGTCCCTTCCTCTGCCAGCAATGTTTGAAGGCACCTGACGAGGGAGGTGCTGTGTGACAGGACCAGGAGCACGACCACAGCAGGGGTGCCATCCTCCTCCCATCACCATGTGGAGTCTTAGAGACCATGCAAGGTCATTGTGAAGGGAACACAGTCTAAAGCCAAGTGAATCCATCTGGGAGGCCTTCTGGAAGGGGTTTCTCAATTCTGCTGGAGTCTTGCTGCAGCTGCTGTGTGGCATCCCTACATGAAACCAGCATATTCCTTGCACACAGAGGCTGCCAGGCAAGGAGCTGTAGAACCCCAGACTGAGTGGGATGGTGCTTGGAAGCACCTGCCCAGCTCGTTGCACAATTCTCTGGGCTGGTGTGGCAGCATCTCTTCATTGCCACTTTGCCTAGTGCAAACCTGCATTTTTAAAAATAGTTGTCTGGAAAGACATGAGGAGTCAGGTGAGGCAGCAGCCTCAGTGTGGATCTGGGGGGTAGGGCTCTGATCTGTGCTGTGCACAGGTCTGTGGGGGATCTGGTTTGGGCAGGGATGCCTGCCCAAAGTGGAGCCTGGGGCAGTGCTGATGTGGGCTGGGTGGTACCTTGTGTAATTCAGGCAGGGCTGTGTGCTACCTTGGGTGGCCGGTTCAGATGGTCTGATGTCTTGTGATGATGCCTGCAAGGAGCGTGGGAGGATTCTCTGACACTGCTGGACTGACTTTCTCAGTATTGCTGACCTCTTGGTCTTGAGCCTCTGACCCTGAAGAGGCGGCACTACCCCATTAACCCAGAGTGCTGCCTCATCCTTGACCGTGCTCCTGAGCTGGTGGCAGTCACACACCTGCTGTGAGCATGGGGCAGGGGCAAAGGCCTGGCTTCCCTCAGTTCAGACCATGGTGCATCATGGAAAGGAAAATCACCAGCCCTGCTGGTGGTTGTGAGACAGTGGCAGAGGGGCTCTGTGAGCCCCCTTCCCCCACCTGAACCCCGTACATTTCCTGATGTATCCTTTGCTGTAATTAATTCCGTGTCCAGTGGGCTCATCTCTTTCATACTGTTACTGACAATCTGTTAGAGAAAGGGAAAAAAATGCGTTGGTGCCCTGTGGTATTGAAAGTGAAGGGTTTTCACACTGTCAGGGTAATGAATTCTGCACGGGTTTGAAGCACCTGAGCTTGGGGGAGTCCTTGTGTCATGTGTCTGGGAGTGACAACCCCCAGTGGTTAATTACTGCCATGGATGAGAGCTGAGCTGATAGCAAAATGAGATAATTTCATTAGTAGTTAAATTTGAAGTTAATTGGATTTATGTTTACACACAGTAGTGTACAAAGACACACTTGGAAATGCTTTTTGCCACCTTTTGATTTTTTTTTTTAAAGAAGGTAGATGGATTGAGAAATGCTTCTGAGCTGCTCCCTCTTTTTTTTTCACTGTGGTTTGGGGAGAGGAGAGCCCTTTGCTGCTGCAGGCTGCTGTCTGTCCCAGGGCTTTTGTCCTGGAGTGGGGACATGTGCTGATGCCCAAGTGCTGCTTGCTTCATCTGTGCAGGGGTTGCTGCTAAGCTCTCCTGTAGCTGGTGGCAAAAATTTTTTTTATGAAAGAAAATTACTTATTTACACTTTCTTTGCAAAATGAGAATTTGCTTTCATTGTGAGTGTTGCCAGCTCCTAGTGAATGCAGGGATGGCCATTTGTTGACTATCTCCTGTGTGCAGAGCCTTTGGCACGTGCAGGGGTGTCCATAGCAGAGGTGTTTGCTCCACTCTCCACAATGACAGCCCTGGTGCTCCCCCTAAGACATTTTCTCTCTGGAAATCAGATGAGTGGTGGCTCAGCATTGCCTTGGAGGTGTTCACCAGGAACCTGAAGGAGCCTGGTGAAGCAGTCTGGAGGAGGTGATGGTAGGGTCCAGGCTTTTTGGGCACTAGAGCTGCTGTGTGCTCCTTCTGTCATGGAGGTGTTCCAGTTTCAGGTCAGCAGATATCACTGAAGGTACCAGTGCTGCTGGGGCTACCAGCCTCTCCATGGGGAGGCCACTCTAGGAAAGACTCAGAAGGGTATTTCGGTGCTTGGAGCTTAAAATTGTTGGCAGAGGTTGTTGGGAAAAGATTGTTGGTTGCCTTGGAAAATCCTGCTAGGCTCTGCTCTGCTTGAGCTTCTCTCCAGGCTGGAGCTGGCAGCTGAGCTGAGCTGTCCTGCACAATACCAGCCCAGCAAGGCAAGGAGGCAGCTCTGCCCACAGCTGCTCCTGCCCCATCTTTAACTTTATGTACCTAAAATAACCTTCAAAAAGCACTGGACAAAGACATTCAGGAAAAAAAATACTTGTTGAAGAGACCTAGGTTCCTATGTCTGTGTGGCCCACTGCTAAAATGCAGATATTCATTTCCTCTTGGGTGCTTTGCCTTTATGTCCTGGTTCAGGGCAAATTTGGGAGAGAAACCAAATTTTGGCAAATTTGGTTCAGGGCAAATTTGGTTCAGGGCAAATTTGGGTGATAAAAGCATCATACAGTCAACCTAGGACACTGTATGAGAAAGGCAGAACAGCCTGGAGCAGAGGCTGCTTCTTAATCTCTCTTTGCCCTAGGTGGCTTAGTGTTTTTCTCTTAAATCAGTTGTTTTAGTGCAGTTGAAGTTTGCCAGCACTGGGGGAAAATCTCATGGAGAATGGGATGCTCCAGTTTTTGGTTTTTTTTACAGTGAAAGCAAATTGGAATTGACAGGATGAGGTTGGATTGCAGCACTTGCAGTTTTGCCCTTGGTCACCTTTGGCCCTGCCTGAGACCTGGCTGTGGGGACCCTCCAAGGAAGATTTGTTGACACGTGACATTTCATTCACAAACATTTCATTTGGAAATGGGGTGTGATGGAGACCAGCCCAAACCTGTGGAATAGGTCATGAGTGGCATTTTCTTTATTGCCTGAGGAGCAGAAGTCCTACTTGTTGTACTGTTGTTTGTGATAATTATGTTGCTGAGTACCCTTGACAGTGATCCTGGTCATTCTGAGCGTGGCAGTGGTTTGGAGAAAGTGAATTATTTGTAATATTGCAAAATACTGAAGGAAATGTCAAGGTTTTTAGGAAAGTGAGGAGTGGGGTGTAGTCGGTGTGGGGCAGTTGGGAGGGGGAGCTTGCCCACAGGTCAAGGCACCTTTGGGAGCTGGCGTGTTGTGCCATTCTGTGGTGACACCACACAACCAAGGGAGGGAGGAGTCCTGGTTTCCCTCCTGGCTCTCGGGAGGGCTCCTAGATGGCAGTAGTCAGCCTGTGGAATGTTCATCTGCCTTAGGGACAGCTGGTAGCTGAGTCCCTGCGAGCGCTGGCGGTGAGCTGAGCTTCTGAGAGTGACTTTATGTAGACTGCAGATAACTTTTGTATTCTCCAGACTCTAGAGGTGACATAAAGGATTCAATTTTGTGGGGGAGAGAAGGAAGCAGGGCAGTGATGAGGGGAGAACATTTTAATCTAAAATAACCATTTTCTGCCTGCATTGAATAATTAGAATTCATTATGCCCTTCCGTAAGGGACGTGACTTCTCCCTAGCACTGGAGAACAAATTAATCAATTGTTTTGAACCTTAGATTCTTTTAGGATGTGAATGCACCATAAATATTCTATAAGAAGGGCCTGAGAGGAACAGCTTGCATCCTGATTTGCAGACACTGAGTGTGGAGGAAAGTGGGGCATGTGCTAAGAGATCACTGCAGCGATGCTGGAGTTTTGGCATGTGCCCCTTCATCTGAGGGTAGGGGGAGGCAGTCTTTGTGGCCATGACCCAGAGATTGTGAGGCACAATTTGCAATTACTTGTGTACCTGTCGCTGGTCTCATCAGATGAAGTCTCATTTCTTTAAAGATATCCAAAAAAAAAGGAAGATTTTTAAGTTTTATTTTTAGATCAAAATAAAATTATGGCTCAAAGTCTTTACCAAAAAAAACCTTATAAGGAATTGTTTTGGCTTTTGTAAAAATGTTCCGTTTCAATCTCTCCAAGCTCTAGAGACCTGAAAAAAGTTAAGTGTCTTAAAAACAATTGCCTACAGAACACAATGTGAGAAAAGAAAACCTGAGCTTCTTTTTCTTGTCAGTAGTGCTAAAATCAACACAGTCACATAACTTCTGCTGATCCAACATGCTACCTTTTAAGGAAGGAGCTTGATTTTTGCTAATGAGCTGGTTTGGGACAACAGCATCTTGGAGCTGACTGGTGCCAGAGTGGTCCCTGTCCTGTAGAGGCTGGAAGAGCAGAAGAGCCAGGTGTTCCATGCAGCCCAGAGTCCCTTTCTCTTAACTAAGGTGTACACTCAGCTTTTCAGAGCGAAGCTCTCATGCAGTGCCACTGCCTCTGAGCTGTGCTTTGGATCTGATGGACCCCTCATTTCCCCCTGGCCTTGGAGGAGCCCCTTTGGCAGGCTGGCAGAGCCAGGGGGGATTGGTTTAATTTGATGAACTAAAGTGGTGTGCCTCAGCAGGGTGGGTGATGTTCACACTGGGAGTGGATTGCAGAGCCCACGTCCAGCTGCTGAGCAAGCCATGGTGTTGCAGGGTCAGTGCTACCAGGCACACCAGAAAGTAACTTCTCCTTGGCCAAGTGTTGTGCCCAGGGATGCCATGGCAGCCCAGAGGACCGTGAGCAGCCTCCCGGATTTCCTCTGGGATGAGGGATGGATCCTGCCTGATGCAATCACTGGAGCATCCCTTTCTCCTGGAGGATCTCTTGTGGCCACAGCTGACACAGTGGTTCACCCAAAATCTCATTGCAGCAGTGTGAAGGGATGGTGGCTGTTCCAGAGCCTCCACACGGGAGCAGAGTCCAGGCATGAGTGAGGAAACACTTCTGTGGCTCTTTGTGAGCCATGATATCTGACTTCCTTTCCTGTCTTTGCACTGCCAGCAGAAACATGTCCTCAAAGGAGATAGAAGATGTGTTTGGGAGAGGGTGAAGGAAAAGGGGGTAGCCCAGACCCCTGGTCCAGGGGCAGGGAGAGATGGAAGACATCCCACTTCCTGCTTTTGTGGGGTTATTTCCATGGAAGTACTGTGGGTACTTGACTATAACCCGTGTTTCTGTGGCTAAGGAAAGAGCAGTGCATCAGGCTGTGTCTGTAAATCTAAACTCTTCCTCTGGCGCTGTGACAAACTATATTTTAAACCACCTTCATGTCTCAATGACTTGTGTTTGTTCCTTTTTTTTTTTTCTTTAACAAGAGATAAAACAAATGCCCTGCATTGTATTTAGATCTCAAACAGTCTCAGCCTTTGCATGTGATTTTCTAGGGAGTTTTCTGGCAAAATGTCATGAAGATCTGTGTTATTTCCCATTTCATTGCTTTTGACTTTACAAATCTAAGCTTTGGAGGAATTTGGGAGTAGGGGTGAGGAGCTGGAGTTCAGGCAGGCTTGTTCCTCTTCTCCCTGCAGAGCTCTGCTCTTCCCCTTCCAGTCTTGCACTTCGTTGGAGCTTTGTGGCAGCTTATAGAGAAAACAAAACTGTGCCTGCCCTCCCTGCTAGGCTGGAAATCCCATGCTGGTCCTTGCAGAGCAGTGATGACAAATGCATGGCTGTGTTCTGGGTGCTTGGGGAGATGTAAAACCATGTCTGCTTGTCGCAATGCTCACGTGGTGATTTGTTGGTTTGATTCCTCAGGTCGTGAGCTGGCAAGTACAACCCTCCCAGGATACCCTCCACACGTCCCTCCTGCTGGACAGGGCAGCTACTCCGCTCCAGCACTGACAGGAATGGTGCCTGGTGAGTCTTCAGAGCAGGGGAGAAAGAAAACACAAATGGAAAACAAATAGTATTTCAGGAGAGAAACATTGTGGGCTGTAAATGTTCTGCGCTGAGGTAGAAGCCCCAGTGCTGAAGGGTGGCTGTGGAGGGATCCTTAGTGAAGCAGGACGAGTGTGCAGAGTGCCAGAGCAAAGTGTTGGCACTGAAAGGCTGAAGGAGCTCGAGCCTCCCTTCTGAGGAGCCTGGAGATTGCTCCATATTTGGCTGCACCAGGCTCTGCTCACCTGACTCAGGCTTTGCTCTAACTCGCCAGGTTTCTCCCAGCACTGTCCCTCTGTGCTGCCCCAGTAGCGAGGCCATTGGCCCTGAGGACCTCAGACTTCCTCCATGCAAACCTGACTCAGGGGGACACCAAGTTTGGGTGGGTTATTCCCAGGACACTCTACTTCTGTAATTTCCCAGGACACTCTACTTCTGGGATTCCCAGGACACTCTACTTCTGTCATTTCCTTCCCATTTTGGAGGCTCGCAGTCAGAAATGCCAGGTGGCATGAGCCAGCTGCTGGCTGCTGCTTCCCCTGGGTGGTTGTGCAGGTGCTTGGGGTGGGCAGAGCAGGTTCTGCAGGGAATGTCACATCCCTCATGCCATCCTTCAGCACTGTTGGCTGCAGATCCACACTCAGTTCAGAGTAGGACGGTGACTTCATGGAGCGGTGTGGCCACAGCACTCCTGTCTTTTCTGGGGAATTACCAATTCTTTGGGAGCACCTGCTGGGGTGGGTTGGCAGAGCTGCAGGATGTGGGGCTTAATGGTGCTCAGCCAGAGGAGGTGCAGTGCAGGTTCAGTGATGTAGAGTCATCTGAGCTGATTTTCCCAGGTAATAGATTTTATTTTTAACTACATAGAGGCTTGTGTGACCCATTATATTGAATAACTGCACTGTTCCTCTCACTGGTTCCTTTAATAACAACCTTCTGCTCCAGCTAGTGTGAAGGTCAGCTGCAATTCCTGTAGGTTCTTCATCTCATTTAAGTGAGAATTTGCTAACTAGCATCCCAAATGCCTTCTCAATCCTTCTTTGACTCCTGTCCTTTGCAGGAGCAGTTTTAGAGCCTTGCTAGGGTAAGCACCACAGGTGACAGACCCAGCCTGCTACCATTGGCACATCTCTGCTTGTTCCAAAATGGCCAAAATTGTTATGCCCAAGCACAGGCATGTGTTTGTTCTGCTGGCTCTCAGGAATTCATCTCTCAACCTGCCTCTGCCTTGTTCTAGTTTTTGGAGCCTTTGCTAGAAATGTGTTTCCTTGATAAGATTTGTAATCATTAGCCATGAATTTTTGCTTGTAATTAAGCAATTGTGTGAGTTAAGTGCTTAGAGACACGGGAGAAATGTGTACATGATAAACACAGAAGCAGTGTTTTGTTGCATGCTCGTTGCTCCTGCCATTGCCCCTGCTGATGTGAGTAAAGCCAGCCCTTACCATGGCTGGGTGTTTGTCCCACACCTGCTGGGTCTGCAGCTTGCCTGTGGGGCACGGGAGACCTTCACACTCTCCTGCAATTGCAAGATGTGTGGATTCAGCTTCGTGTTCTGTCCTTATCTTTTCTCCAGCTGCCATCACTGCTCATCCTGACGGGAACAGTTTTGCCTCCTGCCAGACCCTGATCCTTCCTTATCTCTCCCACAGGCAGGGAGGTACACAGGAGCTTGTTTCTGCTGCATCTCCTTGACTTGCTGAAACACATGCTCAAAATTTCACATTTCCTCCTTCCTTTCCTGCAAAACAAGGGACTTGCATCTCAGCAGTGAATTTCCATTTTTATGTGGCTTGTCTGCTGTGGCAGAGAAAAACCTCTTCAAATGTTTTTCTCTGAAGGAACCAAACAAGCAAACACATGGCTCAATTTCAGTCTGGAGCTTTAGGGACTGACAGCTGGCATTGTTCGAGGCTCCCACAAATGTGTTTCCTCTGCAGGCCACTGGCCCTGCAAGCTTTTTCTGCCTTTTGGTGGCTGTCACCCTGTAGAATTGACTGGAGGGGAGCTGCCTGAGCTGTGCTGAGGTGCCAGCAGCCACAGTGCTCTGATGTCACAGGGTGCAAGTGGAATGCCAGGGTAAGTAGGTGGAAAACAGCTGGCTGGGTGGTCAAGCTCAGAGGTAGTGCCTAGGAAACAGGTGGGTGCTGGTATCATGCACAGAACTGCAGGGTAGGGCTGGAGGTCTCTCTTGGCTCACAGCTTCATCCACATCTAGAAGAGAGCCCATCTTATCATGTGTTCAGAGGGTGCCAATCTGCATGATGCTGTCAGGAGGCTCTAGTGATGTGGAGGCACATAGACAGGCTGGGGAGGAGTAGGAAACCCAGCCAAGGACAAACCAAATGATCCTGCACCAGGAAAAAGGAGCACTTTGCTACAAAACAGGCTGAAGTCTGTTTAGTTCCTGGAGGGGCTCCAGGGATGAAGCAGACTGAGAGCTGAGCATCAGTGTGCTGCCTGCACTGGCCGTGAGAATGGTCAGCATTGTCCTGGGCAGGAGCTGGAGAGAAGGAGTTATCCCCCCTCACTTGGAACTTATGGACCCACAATGGGAATAGCTCTGGTTTGAGCCCCCTTAAGACAAATAAATAATTGGCAGAACTCAAAATAAGAAAGATGCAACTGGGCATGGCAAAAGTCTCCAAACTTTCCCCCTAGGAGATAAACCCAGAGGTGGAACAGGTTGCTGAGTGGTTCTGCAGTCTCCATGCTTGAGGATTTTCAAGGCCACGGTGGGTGAAGCCCTGAGTATCCTGCTCTGGCCTTATTGCTGATCCTGCACTGAGAGTGGTATTGAGACTGCCTGCAGACATTTTCATCCTGAAATTCCATGACTCAGTGTTTCAGCTGAGGCTCTGCTGGAAATGTACTGCAGAAATTCAGATGCTTCTGCCTGATGCTGTGAGTAGGGATGGAGTCAGGAAGCTGTTTGCAGATGGAGATCAGGCCCCTCTCTGTAAAGGAGTGGTGCCAGCAGTCCATGACTGAGCCATGAATCCCACTTTGAGGCTGGAGGGAGCCCTGTAGACCCCTTTTCTGTCATAGGGAAGATTCTAATGTCTACACAGAGACTGGGAAAAATCCCTTTCCACATTCCTCTTCCATCCTGTGACCATGGTCTCACCCTGCAGCAGTCCAGTGGCACCTTCTTCTAGCCCCTGGCTTGGCATCCAGTTTGCCTGTGCTCCATGCTCACCTTTTCCTCTGGGAGACTGTTAATGACAGGAGGAAGGCAGGTAGATCCAACATAAGATTGGTAACTATTGGTAAATATTCCTGGACATGCTGGGAGCAGGCATCAACATTGACTCTATCATGTGGTATGTCATGGGGAGCCACAGGATCCCAGGAACAGCGACCAGCCTCACCTGGGGAAGGGGACTGGAACAGCTTGCACAGAATGAACACTTCTCTTTAACCCTCATTTTCTGGTGGCTGATGCTTTGAAGCATGGAAGTTTCTATTCCTTGTAAATGTCCATTTTGTCCAGTGCAGCTCTCTGTGGATTTTCATTATCTGTTTAAAGCTTTAATCCACTGTTGGTTCCTACTAGATTCATGGCCTCAGCATCATCTTGGGGCACAGGATCCCACAGGTTACTGAGATGCTGTGTGCAGAAATTATCCCCAATAATTTGGTACTGTTGTCACTGTTTGTTCACCCTGTGACTGTTCCCCTAAGGTGCTGTTGCTTTGGAAACATGGAGCAGTGTTTTCCCAGCAGCCTTTCCTTTCTGGAGGAAAATCTCTGGGGAAGAGCAGGCTGGAGCAAACTGCATCTTCTCCACCCAGTCATGTACTCACAACATGAAGCCTTGTGCCACCTGGCAGTGCTTGCTCCGATACAGAGATATGGTCCTGGGGCTGTTGAAAAAAAACAACAACAAGCCACAGGGGCTGCTTCTAGCTGGATAGATGGGTTCCTCCAGGGTCAGGGTGTCCCAGGGAGCAGGCAGGCTGGGGCTGGATACTCCAGCCTTTGGGAGCTGGGTGTCCCAAACCCAGGGTGCTGCATCCACAGCTGCCTTAGCAAGCTCAGTGATCTCAGCTCTCAGTGATTCTCAGCTCTCAGTGATTCTCAGTGATCTCAGCTCTCAGTGATCTCAGCTCTCAGTGATCTCAGCTCTCAGTGATTC
>JAYDZK010000128.1:7983030-7995965 GCA_034509185.1 Euphonia xanthogaster | reverse complement strand
TCTCAGTGATCTCAGCTCTCAGTGATTCTCAGCTCTCAGTGACTCTCAGCTCTCAGTGATTCTCAGCTCTCAGTGATCTCAGCTCTCAGTGATCTCAGCTCTTTTACAGTTTCAGCTCTCAGCTTGCTAACGGCGCTTTGGCTTGGCAGTGGCTTCAGGCAGCAGACAGTGAGAGAGATGAGAAGGCAGCTTGGGCTGGTTCCACGGTGGTTTTTATTGAGGGGTTTGTGAAGGGTCTCGAGGGCAGCTCTTCAACCAGAGTGAGCTAAAGTAGCCCCTTATATAGGGCTAGGGGGGATTGGGAACTGACCGATGGTAAGGGATAGGGAAAGGAGCCCGTGGGGTCACAGAAAGATAAGCTGGCCTGGAGGACCTGGGTGAAGACTTCTGCCTCAGTTCCTATGGCTTGGCATTTCCTTATCTCTAAGCCTCCACCCACCACGGGGCTTTAGCCAGCCCCGTGTCTGCCACAGGCTGTTTTCTTCTTTGGGTGGAGATGGTGCTGTCTTTCTGCTTGCAGTGTCTGCCTCCTCTGCTCCTTTTACTGCCTCAGACCTCACTTTGGGAGCTCAGCAGGAGCAAGCTGGGTGCACAGTAGGAAATGCAGTATTTGCAGGGGGTTTACTCTGTGGCCAGTGTGGGGGCCTCAGAGCCCTTTCCTGAGGTGAAGTGTTTGAGTGGAAGCACAGCTTCTGAAGCAGCTGTTGGCTGGTCACAGAGACCTTAAAATTGCCATATCTCCCTCACCTCTGGAAGGCTGGGCTTTCTCTCCAGTGCTGTTCGTCCTCCTTCGTGGGCTCTGCTGCCCTGCTGGTTGGAGCTGGCATGGTGACAGGGACCAGTGCTGCTTGCCTGGGGTCTTTTCTTGCTCCTTTGTAGCTTCACAAGCCACCAGCCTGTTTCCAGCACCGGCTCAGGTCTCTCTTCACAGATCACTGCTTGTATCCGTGGGTCTGCTCCCAAGATGGATCTGATGTGTGATGGGGCAGATGGTGGCCATCAGCAAGGGTACAGAGGGGAAACATGAGGAGCTGCAGTACGTGTGCCTGCTCCAAGCAACCCATCCCAGAAGCTGTGTTCCATTTGAGTCCTGACAGCACTGGGGAAGAGGGGCTTGTAGCAATTTCATTGCTGAGGCAGGGGTTTGGACAAACCACACCTGTGTTCAGCAGCATGTGTGTGCCCTTGCTCTCATGCTTATGGTGCTGCAGCTGAGCTGGACGCTGGTGATATGCAAGTAGCCATGATAACTTGCTTAAATCCTTATTCCAGTTCTTGTGTTAGAAGAGCTGGGACAGCAGCCCCTGTTTCACCTCAGTTTCTGTCTCCTTCCCCCATTCCTTCTTCACAACTCCAGGGTTGAAGCCCCTGCTCTGCCACCCCTTTTCCTCTCCCCAGGGCTGCTGTTCACCCCATGCCCTCCTCTCCTGGCAGGCTCAGCATACTGGGTGACAGGAAAGGGTAGACTCTCCAGAACAGTGATGCTGAGAATATAGTCATTAATGGGACTCTTGAAACCCAGATGTCCTTTCTGAACACCGGTAATTTGTTTTTAATGAAAAACCATGCAGTGACCCTGAACAAATGAATTTCCTTTATAAGAAGTCTATGTGCAATTACCCGACTAAAAGGGACCTGAAAACACTGACATTCAAAACTGGGCTTTGAAAAGAAAGGCATAAAAAATAGCAATGCTGTCATTAGCAGTCTTTTATCTAGGAGAAGATGCTTACTCTAATGTGTGAAGGGGAAGGAGATGATGTTGCAAACCAAACACACGTGGCTTCCAAATGCATTTTTTAATTGTGGCTGGCAGGTATTGAGGCTGAGGAGCACTAAGGCTGTGTGGACTTCTTCCTGTTCAGGCTGTTCCTCATACTAAATCTGCAAGGGATGGTTCCCTTCCTCAGTCCATTGGCACCCAGCCTGCAGCAAGGGGTGCAGGGGACCAGATGCCAGCCTTGTGTCCTGGAGGGGTTAGGAGGCAGACATCTGGACGTAGTGGGACTATCAGGATCCAGTCTGTAGAGATTGGTGGAATTTGGATCCACTGGTCCACTGAAGACTTTATTAATAGTTATTTTTTTTAGTTATTTTTTTGATCTGGCTCTACCTTTGCCAGAGTTTGGCAACAGCATGGTGTAAGCTCATGGCAATATTTAGGAAATAAATGAGAAGCAGCTGAGAGATAAAATGCCTAAAACCAGGGGCAGAAGAACCAAATTACAGTATGTGGGATGTCAGAGGGCATCAGAGAACCAGGTCCTCTTCTGTTGTTCAACATAATGCTGGAACTTCTCAGTTATTTGAATACTGATATTGTTCTGGCCAGGGAGAGTAAAAGGAGATTCTGGCCCTTTATGTTAGATGGACTTAAAGCAAATGAGGAATAAACCTTAACAATTTTTTGCTGAAGCAGAAAGTTTGCAAGTTACCTCCTCAGAGCTTGGAAGTGATGCCCAAGTGTGCCATCAGTTCCACCTGCTCCACGCTGCTGTTGTGGCTGGGATAGGTACGTGTGTTTGGTTTATAGCCACCTGTACCTTTTTGACAGCTCATGCAGCTCAAACCCAAACCCAGATGTCCCTGGTGCACCTCTTCAGCCCTTGCAGATGCTCACAAAAATATCCAAGGCTTCAATGCCACAGTCAGAAAACCTGCTGCCAAAGGGCAGAAGTGCTGATGTTGCTTTCTCTGGTTGGGCAAACTTTTTGCATTTTCCCCCAGGTCTGACGCTATTCCATAGAAGTGTCTCCCCACCCTTTTGTAGTCTTGGAAGACAAATCCCAGAGAAGTTTCATCACCTATGATGGAGTATGTCACGTGCCATCACAAATCTCTTGGGGCAAATTGCATGCCAGCTGATAAATGATTCCCTTAATTAATAATGAAACAATCAGGTAAATGGTATATGTTTATCCTCTGCTCATGTACAATTTGCATGAGAGTCTGCCAGGATAGAGAAACATTTTGGTTCTCATCTGTCAGGAATGTAATTACTGTGCTTGCACAGAATATAGATAAAATCTATGTTGTTTTCAATATGATGTGGTCAAATATTATTTCATTGAATCGACTTGGAAATTATGCTGAAGAGGGTAGGAAGATGAAATGCTGGAAAGCCTACAACCTTTGGATTTTCTGATCCACCTTCCCCTGGCAGAGCAATCCTCACCTGGGGTCAGTTAGGCTCTGTGCTCCTTACTCCAGCTGTGGATGTGGTCCCCAGTGTCCCATGTGTGGCAAAGGCAGACCACTCTGCTTTGCTGGCCCTCTCTGCTCTGTCCATAATTTCTGCCTCCTCCTGTTGAGGTACAACATTGTGCATATCTCAACATAAGGAAGCAAGGTGAAGTGTGTATAAACAAAGAGGTCTGTATTTAGGAGTGAGAAGGAGGAGAGAAAACATTGCTCTACTCTTTGGAAATTTCTATGCATTTGTAATACCAAAATTACCATAATTTGCTTGTTAACGCAGCTAGATCAGTCAAGCATTGTTCCAAACAGGCAGAGGCTGCCTCTCGCTCTAGGTCTGCCAGTGAGTTAAGCACGGCAGAAATTAGCATGCAAATAGCCCTAATTCGGCCGAGCTGTCAGGTCCCCACTCAGCTGCTCGTTCCCTTTGAAATCCCTGACAGGAGGGGCTCAGGCAAGCCCATCCTCCAGTAGATCCAGCCAGCAGAGTACCGAGGGGGCACCTCCTGAGTGACAGTTTGGCTGCCTTCAGTCAAATCCATCTATCTCGTCAGCCAGCAGTGGTGACATGAGGGGCTGTGGGTTGGGGTGCATCTTCCAGCCAGACCTCCATGCCAAAAGTGTTCCCTCCCCACCCCAGGATGGTGCCAGGGTTTGGGGCTCCAGCAGCTGAGTGATGCTCCCTTGGGATAGGGGAGTGCTCTGTTCAGATACCAGTGTTCAAGTTAAGCTGCTCTTTGGATCAGAGGGTTGAGGTTGGGGTTTTTTAGTATTGAGGGATGGAAACTAGGGCTTGTGGTAATTTCTTCTGGAGCTTGTCTGTGGCTGCAGAGCTCATGGAGCATCTCTGCAGAGGATGGTGCACTGGACAGTGATGGGATGCTGCTGCACAATATCTGCCCACGGTCCCTGAAGATGGGAGGAGAGAGAGAGGCGTGCAGCTGGTGGCACAGGGCTCTGTCCTGCCTCCCCAGAAGGGAACCATGGGACCATTCCCTCTCCAAGGTACCCACAGGGAGACCCTGGTGGCAGATGGGAATGGTTCTCTGTTAGTGATCGTGCAGTGTTACAGGTCCGATGTGTTGCTCACCTTTAAGCAAGATTGGTGGCTGTAAAAGCAATAGTGAGAATTTACAAAGTCTTTGCCTGCTGGTTTGTTTCTTTTCTTTTAAGGGGAGGTTATGTTACTAAACAGTTTTCTGTCCTCTACAATACAGCAATTTTGAGACCCCTTATGCTGGCAGCTACCATGAACTGCCCCAAAATATCTAGGGACAGAAATATAAAGATGATGTGTTAAAAGCTCAGTAATATGCTGTGTAGGACCTGGCACAGGGATCTGATTTGAAGAGTTTGCAACATGCAGGATCAGATCTACCCAGGCAGCTCCCAGGATCCCCTCTGGGCACTAAGGATACTGGGGCAGGGACACTGCAGTCCTCTTTTGCAAAGGCAGGAGCAGCTTTACAGAGGGTTTGCTAATAGATCATTGTTCTGCTGGCTCTCAAAGACAGCAGTGACAGTGGCTGCCCAGGTGATGCATCCCCAATGTGCTGGCTGTGACAGTTTGGTGTCCAGCCAGGTGTGGCATGCCCAGGGTGAGGCACACTGCTGCATCGTCTGCATTTCATGGGCCCAGTCCTGTTTGCTCTTGTTTCTTCACTACAGACAGCTGTCCTTTGGTAAAAACGCAATAAGGAAAAGATAACTATAATCAGGAAGCCATGATTTTGGAAAGCTGCAGTTTGGATTAGTGTAGCAGGGCTATGAGAGTGGTAAGACATTGCACAGGCTGCCCAGACAAGCTGTGGCTGCCACATCCCTGCCACTGTCCAAGGCCAGGTTGGAGGGGCTTGGAGCAACCTGTGATAGTGGAATGGTATAATTCCTGGGGTAGTTCCATAGCAGGTGTTGGGACTTACATGAACTTTAAGGTTCCATCCAACTCAAATCATTGTGTTGTTCTGTGAGTCTATGATTCAAGTGCCCAGTGTTCTGAACCTCAGGCAGGCATTGCCTCTGAGCAAGGAAGGAGCAGCTAGAGCTGACCTGGCCTTTCAGGGCTGAGTTCAACTGCCTTGCACGTAGGGTGATTTCTCAGAGAAGAGAAATAGCCCCATGAGAGCACACAACACAGATTATAATTTCTGAGCATTCTGGTTTTCGTGCTTGTGTCTCCTTTGTGTTACGTCTGCACACAGAGTTTAAAGAAATTGGAGAGTACAAAAATGTCATATACCATCCCCAGCCTGGGTTTCTGTATGCACTGAGTAATGTGCCTGGCTCAGGGTGACAGGGGTTCAATATCTACCCAGCTTCAAGGTGTCAAGAAGTTGTCCTGTACTGAGATGGAAGCCTCCTGCTTCCAGCATTTTTGTGGCCAAGGGAATGCTGCAGACTAGATCCTGAACCCAAGCAACCCCAGCTCCCTGAACATTCCTCTCTGCCATGAGAGGATGACCCCTGTAGAGGTTTTGAGGGGACTTAGCAGCCCTTCTCCTGCAGGCTGTTGTTTATGAATTCAGTATTTTTGCTGCTTGCTGGACTTCTTTTCTGAGATGGTAGGTTTGACTTCTTTCTGATTGTTCCTGGAGAGGGTTTGCTTGCAGTTAGAACTGTCTGAACATAGAACATCTGCTCTGTGGTGAACTGCAGTTCTCAGAACTTATGCCTATGGCACAAATTGAAATGCTATGATAATAAAGTATTCTCTTCCCAGGATTTTCTGGATTCCTCGAGACTTTATCAAAACAAGTGAAAATGCTTGGACGTTACAATAGATTGCAGTACAGTGCAATTCAATGTAATGTGATCAGTGCAAAAGAAATAAAATGGGGTAACAGAAAGAAAGAAAAATCAAGTGAGAACTTTTAATCAAAATTACATACTGTAATAAAAATGAAGGAAGGTGCTCCAAGAACTGCCCCTTTTCCACAGCAGAAATTTCCTCTGAAAACACAGTTTAAGGCAGAGGCTTTTCATCTGTAGGAAGCAGTGTTTGTGTTGGAAACCTATTGTGTGATCAGCTGTGTGAGGCAGGAGGAGTCGAGAGTTGGAGGATGTGTCTCCTACTCATGGGATGCATGTTCTGGGCCAGGAGATGAGGGGCAGTCTGCATGAGGAAGTGAGAGGTCTCCAGAAAGAAGTGTGTGTCCATTTGTTTCTGGCAGCAAATATGGCACTGGGGCACTTCAGATGAGAAAAAGTCATTTGTCCCTTATGACCTCAGTAGGTTTGGGATAAGGCTCTGCAGTGACTGTAGAGTAAGCTGGGAAGTTTAAATATCACTTCCTCAATTACTACATAAAAAGACTAAAAGCTGCACTCTTGTACTGCCTTGATGTCCTTTCAGCAGCAGTTGGCATTAAATCCTGTCAGTCTTGGGTGCTTTACCTGACCAACAGCTTGTCACAAGTACCTGCTGGTTGAACATGGATGTGGAGATACCACAGACTCCATGGTGGGACAAACAGTGCCCAGGTGGGGGAAGGCCTGCTTGCTTTGTCTGTTAAAGGTGTGGGCTCAGGGTGTTGGTGTGGCCCCATCTTTTTCTCCTGCTAGCCTTCTTCAGGGTGAAGGAGCCATCTCAGCTCAGGCTAGCTTGTCTTTGATTCTTGCACATGTACTAAAGTCAGGAAACATAATGCCAGGTGGCAAGGAGGAGCCTGGTCCTGGTCAGGTGTGCACGAGGCTGTTGGGAGCCATTGGTCCCCTGGGGCATGTGCCATGACAAGCCATGATGCCCTCAAGAATTGACTTGCTATGTGTGGGAGGAGACCTCCTTCTCTGCCAGTGTCTTCTCTTCCTTGGCACCATTTTTGGCTGATTCTGCTGGATCCAGTCAGGCTAAGCAGCTGCAGACATTATTTGCAAATAGCATAGGCTACAAAGCATTTGCTAGCACAGTGTCCCATCCGTTGAGCCAGAGGACTGAGCTGCCACATTCCCAGACACCTGAGATCGACTGACAAGATTTTATTCTTTGCCTTTAATGGATGACTGTAGTGTGGGGATGTGGTGTAGAACCAAAGCAGTGCAGTGGAAATTAAGTGAGACATTAATCTGTCTTCTGTCACTTCGGCATTCATTTACATTGTCTCTGGTGTCAGAAGGAAGACCTGACATCATCTCTTCCAGGGATGTGTGTCTGTATTTCAAACTTCCTACAATCAAGTGGGGAAACCAGACCCTGCTGGTGTGCTAAAGTGCCAGTCCAGGCATAGCTGAAGCCTGCACTCCAGCTGAAAACTTGGTCTTGCAGAATAGCTGAGAGGCTGAGATGTGTGTGGCTCAGCTTGCACAGCTTGTCCACACAGGAGGTGAGGAGACTTTTCCATCTCTCAATGATTGCTGCCACCTTGGCAGAAAGGGCAGGACCTGGCCCTCTCCTGGAGCTGCTGTCTTAGTCCCAGGTGAGCCATGGCCAGTCCATGATGGGATCTGGGAGTCACCAAGGACTGGGGCTCCAGAAGAATGCCTGAGACCGTGCTGATGTGGGAGGATGCTCTCTCAGCCAGGCAGATGCTTTCCTGCTCATGTTCCCACACCTGCTCTGGAATATAATTGAAGACAGCCAGCAGCAATGTGCATCTACCAAGCTGCCAAAATGTTTAATTTCCAGGCTTTACAATATTTGTAGTCTATGTTACTGTGGCTTGTAGCATTATATCTTCTGCTATGAGGTAAATTATTGTGTAATTCCTGGAGGTGGCCGCACATTGCACTGTCATTATGAAGGCTGAAATGATAGAAAAGGCTCAGGTCAGGATGAAGCATGGAGTGGGAAGTTTTCACCTGAACCAACTGCAATATTTCTGCTGCCTAGCTCAGATATTTTAATCCCTCAAGATAGTTCTTGCGACCTTTTACACCAATTTGGAGTGAAACCATCTTGCAAAACTTACTTTCTCTGAGTCAGCTGTTTACCTTTCATCCCACCTGCACTGCCAAGATGGTAAGTCTGGGTGCTTTGAGAGGGTTGCAGCAGCCCCACCAAGCAGGCTTAAGGAGAGACAGTCTGGTATGGGCAGCTGTCACAACCGGACAGAGCAGCAGTGTGTTCCCAGCCCCACGTCTGGCAGCACTGGTGCTGAGGCTCTGCACATGGCCAGGTGTGCCTTGCTGATCTTGCTGTCACTGTTGGCAGTGCAGCTTCCTGCTGCTAGGTCCACCTGGGATCCCAAGAGTCTGCATGCCAGTCTCTGGTGGAGAGGGGAGATGACTCTGCTGAGAGGGAAGGGGCAAACCCCTCACTGCAATTAATTGCAATGCCATCTTATATTCAGATGAGTTGGGCAATTGTCCTCTGGTATAGAGAAATAAATCTCCCCTAATGCAGTTTTGCTCTGTGGCACCACCTAGCTTTGTTGTATTAAAGTTAAATACCTTTGTGTACAAAAGTTTAAAGTGCATGGCTAAAACCTATGTGCTTGCAGTAATTGCAGAGGTAAATCTTTTTGTCATCCTGCAAAGACTAGGTGAGGTATTTCATAAATATGTCAGAAGCAGCATTAAAATTTTATGGCAGGCAGCACGGGTCGAGAATACTACAGTGACTTCTCAGCAAGGTACGTCCACCTTAACCCACAACTCATTAGTCATGGATGGGATTTCTGTGCCTCAGAGCTTCTTGGAAATGCAGTAGTGTTGCAAAAATCTGCATGATACTGTTTTCTTACAATATGACAGCCCACTCAGAGCTGTTAAAATACTACATCTTTGACCAGTGTTGGCTAATGTAAAGCTAAAATAAGGGAGAAAGACTGGCCAAACTGTGTGATCACATAATTATATTCAAATTCATTCGAAGTGAATTGGCAGTCTTGATGGAACTGGGAACTTTGGAGAGATGCTCTCTGAATGTAAGAGAATGTTTATTCTCAACTGCAATAAACTTCTCCTTGGCTGATGTGCAGGAGCAATTAGCCAAAGTAGGGACTAATTTCATTTTGGAATCGCATGGGTGAAAATTTAGGAGATGGCTGCACCTCAGCCACTCTCTGAAGGGTTAATCAATGACTTCAAGATGGGACACACATGGACTGGGTGTGCTTTTGCTGGGTGTATGAGGGGTCATAGATAAGTGTTCTATTGATCCACTTACAGCAGATTTGCCAGTGGATTTACAAGCCTGCATGTGTAAGGAGCATGCACATATCTGTGTGTCCACGTTGGCAGGTCCTCTTAGTGTGTGTGTGTCTGTCTGTCCTGATATGTGGGCTGTGTTTCTGTACGTGCACCCTTGCTGCTGCAGCCCCTGACACCCCAGGAAAAGAATGCCTGGTCCCCTTGCCAATGGCTCTGTGTGCAATACCCCACCTGCTATGGGAGCAGACCCTGGCTTTAGCCCCCAGCATTTCTCCAGGTGGTATCCAGCTGGATTGCTGTGATAGTGTCTGTAGGTAAATGAACGTGAAGTGTATAGTTCTGTAGATGTATTTATATTTTATATAAATGCATATATTGTTTCTTCTTAGGGAAGAAGAAAAGTGTGCTGTTCCTCATGTTTTTAGGAGAGAAAATAGTTCTTACAAACACAAGTATTCCTCTGTTTGTTCAGATTTGTTTAAGGAGGATGTTGCAGATGCTCAGCAGCCAAAGCAGAGTCTGGCTTGTACCACTGGCCTCTGTAATTAACAGTTATTGCCACATTTTCTGGCAGTTATTTGTACAGGCAAAATGCTGTCTAATTATTAATTCAGATTAGTGGCACTACCTGGGATCCTGTGAATGCCAACATCTCAGGCTTGGCCTGATGGTTGCAGCACAGCACAGCTTCAGACACTCTGTCTTGGCTAAAGGTGGATGAAATACTTGATGTAGTTTTGTCATGTTGTGTTGAAAGAACATGGGTAAAAGGCTTACTGCTCTAAGGACTCACTGCTTGTCAGGGCTTTTTTTTCATTTAAGATCAAGAAGTGAAGGTTTTGTCCTGTCTAAGGAAAGTTTGACTTGAAAAACATTCGTGAGGGCTGTTCTTCTGCTGAAATCTATGATTTTCCATTCCATCATTGGAATAAAAAAGGCTGCTGGTAGGATATTAATTGTACAGAAAGCATTTCCACTTCTCCATTATAATGCTTCTTTCACTTCTTTCCTGTGAGAATAAATAGATTGCTTGATGCAATGCCAGGTAAGTGCAGGTTCAGTCAGAGCAGCTCCCCATTTTGATGCAGAGGACCTCAGGTGTGTAGAACAGCAGCTTCCTTTTTTTGAATCTGCTCACTGGAGAGGTTTTCCAAAATAACATTTTTCAGCCCCTTTTGGAAACGTTTCTTTTTATTAAAGGGTCTTCCCACCATGACCCATGCTAGCCCAAGTGCCATGTGAGCTCAGGGGACTTCCATCATGTGTCACTCTGCTCAGAGGGAAGATATGTCTCTTTGGGGTGGCACAAGAGTGGCATCTGAAAGGGGGGTATTGGCCCCCCCCAGGCTGCCAGACCCTTCTGGGGGATCTGGCTGCAGCATCCATGGCCATATGTTGGATGTGTCATTCATTCTGGCATAGGTTTCTGGTTCCACAATCTTGAGAACATTCCCCAAGCCTGCCCTTCAAAGATTCATCTGTGAATCCCACCAGCTTGTCCTGGATGATAGTTGGTTGTGACCACCCTGAGTATCTTCATTGAAACAAATTGGATGGATCATGGAAGGCTTTTTGGTATTTTTCTGCTCAGCTTTTTTGCAGGGGTTGGGGGGACACTATTTTGGAAATACCTGCTTTGTTACAGTAGGAGTGTAGTTTGGTAATTTTGCCCCATTTTTTGGCACTTCTGCAGCATGTCCACTGCTCGATCTAGAACAGGCAAGTTGGCAACCAAGTGTGCTTGGTCTGCAGAGCTGAAAGCAGGGTGATCCATTTCCTTCCTCCTCCTGTGGGACTTCTGCACAAAGAGCAGGTGAGGGACCAGAACACCTGGCAGACGACTGGTGCTCAGCCCGTGGCATGCCCTGGGTTGCTACTCCCCCAGGTTAAATGCAGCTGATATTTTTAGATTAGAGCAATGTGTATCTCTGATCCTGCTGTTTGCTAGTGAATGCTGAAGTTAGAAGAAAGTCCAAGATTCAATCAAAACAAAAACCAACAATAAAAATTACTGTGGACTTTCCTTCAAAGATACAGTTCTTTCTTCCTTTCACAGGTATGGTTAGTTTACCACTGAGATGTTTGGCTAAGTTTTCTGGTTTTTTTACCCTCACTGAACTCAATTTTAAAATTCAGTATTTCTCTGAATTTAAAAGGAAAATATTTGTTTGGAAAACAACTGATTAAGAAAAAATCCAAACCCAAATCCATGACTCTCACTGAAGTATTTTGTCTGAATTGCCAAAAATATGTTAGTGATGTGAAATAACATTTTTTTCTTGTGATGTGTGGTATCAACTGAAAGGTTTTTCCCAGCTCTCCTGTTCATGGGGGAAACTTCTAATGGAATGACTCCTGTGAGCTTCAGAGGCAGCAGCTTCCCACACAGGACTGCAAACCTCATTCTCTCTCCCCTTAAACCACTGCAATGGCTTGATGTGGAGAGGAAAGTTTATTTTACTGAGGGAAGACCATGCTGTTGTTCTCTGCTGAGAGCCCAGACCCTTTGCCTGCCCTTCAGGGTCCCCCACAGTTTTTTGTCCCTGTGACTTTATGGGTGATGTTGCTTGAGCTGGTGGATCATGAAACTGCCTCTGGAGTGGTGTTGGCCCAGGGTGACAAGAAGCTTCTGCTTTGATTTCTGTCCTCCAGCTCAGGCAATGGCTGGTCCTGTGGCCAGCAGAACTTTGATGTAACAGATTTCCACGCTGTGTTTGGATAGCTGCTGCCTCCCAGAGTCAGCCAGGGATGTGTGGGTGTGAACACATGGCTCAGTGCAGTGCTTATGCCTGCTCCCCATGCATTCAAGCATGTCTTTGCTTACCAGGGTAATGATTGTTTTTGGAATTCGCTGAAGCAATTTATGATCCATGTGATTACTTCCTCAAAGTCAAACAATAGAAAACAAACAGAAGTCGTGAGAATGTTGATTTTGAAAAGTTACAGTAAGATCTCTCAGCAGAAGGGAAAGGTAGAGGCACCAGGAGTTTAGACATACAGGGAGATGGGTTTGTCTGCAGGAAACCAGCTAGGGACAAATACAGCAGATAGTTTTTAAACTTATTCCCAACCCCCCAGAAGGAATGTTGAAGATACTGTTGCTCTGGCCTAACTCTGGATTTTGTCCCCTGATCTTCTGCTCTTGTCTCTTAAGCAGTTGTGTTTATTGAATACCATTTCTCCTGGTTTCTTTTCATTTCTTGCCAAATGGAAGGGCTGAGTAACCCATTGTCCTAAATGCAGAGCTTGATTAACAAAAAGGCCCAGCAGGGGACACTAGTGGAGAAACCAGCGGCTGCAACAACTCTGGCTGGAGAGAGACGGCATGGCTGCCTGGTCATGGTCACTCTCCCTGTTGGGCAGCAGCTGGGAGCTGTCACCTGGCTGTGGCAGGGAGGAGAGTCCATTGCATCACCTTCATCTTGTATCACCTGCAGTTGCATAACCTGCATTACTAGTAACCATTACATGGATAACAAACATCTACCCCCATCTTCCGGATGGCTTCTCCGTGTCCCAAATGCTTGTGCAAAAACCTGGTGTCTGAGACAACTCAACAAAAAGTGTCCAGACCTGTGTCTGTCTGCATTTAGCTGGCTCTGTCTTGGTTTGAAACACAGGTGTCTGCCAAGGAAGGCAGAAACCTCCCTTGG
>JAYDZK010000128.1:7961151-7982246 GCA_034509185.1 Euphonia xanthogaster | reverse complement strand
GCTTCCGGAAAAGGGGCTTCCATAAAAGGGGCGTCCGGAAAAGGGGCTTCTGGAAAAGGGGGCTTCTGGAAAAAGGGGCTTTTGGAAAAAGGGGCTTCTAGAAAAAGGGGCTTCTGGAAAAAGGGGCTTCCGGAAAAGGGGCTCCAGAAAAAGGGGCTTCTGGAAAAGGGGCTTCCATAAAAGGGGCTTCCAGAAAAGGGGCTTCTGGAAAAGGGGCTTCCTTGGCAAATGCATGGGAGCAGCCAGTCTTCGTGCCTCACTGGCTGGTGAAGTGCACTGTAGCAGGAACCTCAGGCTGGAACAGCATATCTAGGGCGGCAAAACAAAGTGCAGCAAAAACTTGGAAGCCGTGCCAGGAGCTGTGGGGGTCTTGGCAGACACAGGGTGTTGGGTAAAGTGTAGCACAGAGCCCAGATCAGTGGCAGAAAACAGCGGGCCTGGGCAGTGGCAGCCAGGCTCCTTCTGGAAGGGGGACGGGTTGGAGTCCCAGATTTTCCCCTGAGGCATCTGAGCAGATGGGAAGGGTCCTTTCCAGTGTTGAAAAGGTCCCAGTTCAACCGCGGCTCCTATGAGCAAAGGCTTACCGAAGGGAAGGAGAAGCAGTGAAGAACAGGACTCTGTAGTGGTGGCAAATTCTCCCCAGAGCAGCAGCCTGGCACCCAGACCATGACCGTCCCTCCTCTGATCCTGAGAGTGAGCGAGCCAGCCAAGGCCCTCACCCCCCAGCCAAAATCTTGCAGTATCTGTGCAATTCCTAAGAGAAAACCCCCCAGCTTAGAGATGGTAGTAAGCTGCACCCTTCCCCCTCCTCCTCCTCCTCCAGGCCACATCTTTTGTCTCTTAGGTATTGTAGTTATCATCTCAGAGGAAACAAATGGGAGAAAATTCCCTCAGAGAAGAAAAAAAAAAAAAAGGAAAAATCCTAACCTCCAACATTCCTGTTGAACTGTACTGGCTCTGGAAGCTTCTGATTTGTGAGGTCTTTTGAGACTTAGGTGTTATACTTAGAAGTGGCGTATGAAACTCCTTTGCAGACTATTTGCTCAAATTCTGCATTTCTATCCAAAAGTACCATCAGCTGGACAAGAACATTTGACTAATCTGCTGTTTTCTGCTGGTGCTGTCACACAGTCCCAGGACTCACGACTGCTGTGCTTCCTAGGGCTGCAGTCAGGTACTCTACATGTTGAGTGATGTAGTGTAATGACAGTGGTCAGGCTTTTTCCATCCTGGGAAGTTTCCACACCTTGGCTGAACACGTCCTCTCTCAGAACTGCTCATGCTTTCTGCCTTTCTGCAGGGCAGGAAGTTTTCCTTTATCCTCCTTGCCCGTTGCCAGTACTGGTACGTGGATGTGCCTGCAGCAGCAGTTCTCTAAAGCTGCAGGAGTATGAAAAACTTGGTGATATTTTTTCATTTGTCTCTTTGTTCGTGAGATTTTTACACTCATGCTTTTCAGCTTCTCTGCAAATCAGAAAGAAAACTTCCAGGAAGCTTACCTTAAAATCAAGAAGACTGGTAAACATGGGTTGGTGGTCCCCAGAGAAAGAATGCAGCCGAGTGGACAATACTGTTTTGCAGCTGCAGAAGTCCATCCACCACCATCAGACTGTCTGTCTCACTGTCTCAGGGTGGAATGCATCTCCCAGAGCTTGCCACTGGCTTGTAGCAGCAGAGTTATCGGGAATCAGTCTTTGTTCTTTCCCCTCCTTACCTCTACTTCTGGGGAGATGATGGAACAGTCTGACCCCTTTAGGGCTAAAGCTGTATGTGGAGTGTAGAGTCGGGTCTGTGGCAAAGAGGTGAGCTAACTCTCACAGGAATCCTTTGTTTTGTGTTTGTCTTTCAGCGAGGTGAGAACTACGGAGGGGAAAGCTTACCTTCATATTCCAGAAAGGAGGGATGTGTGTGATTCCCACCCTTCCCTCATGTTGTGGCAGTCAGTGTGCACAGCATACTGCACATGTGCATCCTTGGATGGCTGATCTGTGGTGTTTGGTTTTGAATGGGGCCAGGGCTGTCTGCTGAGAAGTGCTGTCAAGAAGTGTAGTTGATGGACGTTGGAATATCTGGTGAAATTTGTGAAGCACTCATGCAATGTTCATTCATCTACCTGAGTTTTGCTTAGGGCTGTACCATTTGTCTGCCCAAGTCTTGTGGTGGTAATAGCAGGGCTTGAGATTTTCTCTCCCACTTCTCTTTTCCCCCTCCCTTCTTCCATGTTTCTATGTTTCTTTCATTTTCCTTCTTTCCCTCCTTCTCTCTCTCTCTCTCTCTTTCTTTTCCCCCTCCTCCCCCCCTCCCACCCCCCCTCTGCTGATGGATATGCAGAGTATGTTAAGAAGCGAGCAATACTGTCACTGAGCTGATGGTGCTCAGTGACTCCTCGGGCTTCTGGCTGGTCTGTACTGCAGGAGCTTGACACCCTGACCACTGAGGCATAAAAAACAGAGAATTGGAAGCCTCAGCCTGACAGGCACTGGAGCATCCCCCAGAGAGGGTCCACGATATGTGTCTGTGTGTGAGTGTGGGGAGGAGGGCAATGAGGATGGTGGGGGAGGAGGGCAAGACAGGAGAGGATGAAACAATGAAATGTCAGCCCATTCCCACCCACAGCCCTGCTGCAGCAGTGATAAACGCTTGGAAAGTGCTGCTGCCCACTCCATGGCATGCACAGCATCAGCATGGGATGGACTGTGTCTGTGCAGCTCCAGGAGAATAGGAGAGGGGAGGGAGAGAGGGATGGAAGGAGGGAGGAAGGGATCAAGGAAAAGAGGCAGAGCCCTGGGAGAGCTGAAAATGAGGTGTCACGTTGTCCAAGGGGAGAATGCTTCCCCTTGGGATGAAGCTTTTGCAGGCATGAAACAGCTCATTGTGAGCTTTGTTTCAAGCCTGGGGTGCTCCTGGTGCAGGAATGACAGGACAAGCTTTTCTGTGCACTCTGTGCAAACAGCCCACAACAGCGAGCTACATCTTCTGTCCTGTCCACTCTGTCCCTGGGTCCATGCACTGCAGAGCTCTCAGGAAGGATGTAGCAGCAAGGCTCACTCCCATCTGCTTTTGTGTGTCATGTCAGTCAGGAAGCACAGCTGTTTTGTGCAACTAAACCAGGGCTAAACCTTTGAAAATCTCACTTCCCTGTTGAAAGGAAGAAATGCAGTCCCTGGGGAAGGTGGTGTGTGATAGCCTTCATGTAGAACAGGCAGCCAGAGAATGAAAGGATTTCAGTGTGCCACACACTGGAGGAGAATGTGACCATGACTTCAGGCCTGGGAAACCTTGTGATTCTTGCAAGTGAAGTTCCCAGACAGACCCCTGCCTTTGCAGGCTTGGGCAAATACCAGAAATACAGGCTGGGCCAGAGACGAGCAGGATGCCCAGGAGCTACAGAAGCAGGGAAAAATCAGGGAGGACTCTGGGTGAGACAACAGGCTCAATTGTGTTGATGCAGAGGCAGAAAGGACCTAAGAGAAGCTGCTGTGTCCTTCAGGAGAGAGATGGATCCCTGTCTGGTGGAAGGCAATGGGGATGCTCTTGCCACTGGCTGCCCTGTGTCGAGTGGCTCCTCGCAGCTCTTTGGGCATTGTCAATTTTGCTATGCTTTACTCTTTTAGAATGAGCACTCTGACAGAGGTAACCTTCAGGCATTGAAGTCATCCATCAGCCATAGGGACAGGAGCAGAGAAGAATTGTAGGTCCTGTGTACTTCCTGTGAAGAAAGGTTTGAAGCAACTCTATTTTTCCTGGCTCAGGGTGAAGTAATGCCATTCCTTAGAGGCAATAAGGAAAACCCTACTCTGAGCTTGTGAAGAGTTGTTGGCACAGCAAGGTGTGCTAAGTGTGGAAGCGCTTGCTGCTGCATACTTTGGACCTTCTCTCTCTGGAAGCTGTGTTGGAAAGAGAGAGTAGGTTGATCCTAGTGTGTCATGGGTCCAAAGGGCTGCAGAAAACAAGCAAGGAAGAGATGCAACCAGAGACTTCCTGTAGCAGACTAGTGTTGGGCTGGTCCTGCTGTCAGCACTCTCAGTCTGTCAATCTCATGATGCAGGCAGAGAGGCATCTTGTTTTCACTGAAGCAGAATCACATGGAGATCAAGCCATCCTAGACCTGGCCCTGTGTTTTGGTGACCAGAGCATTATCCCCTCTTCCCTAGTGCCAGCAAACGGCCTAAACCGTGGCCACTGCCTGGCCAGGAGACCCATATGTGGTTTCCAGGTTGGGTCTATAGATTGTACAGGGCAAGGGTGCTGAGCCTGAGATGCTCAGGATGCACTGTCAGGGGTCCACTACCTAGCTGGGGTTATGGCAGCTCCTGGGTATGGGGTCATGGCTATGCCAATGCCAAGGACCAAAGCAGGCAAAGGTCATGGCAAGCATCTGCTGTGGCCTGTCAGCCCTCAAATCTTGCCTTAGGAAACGTACCCTTTCTCCTGCTGTGCTGTGCTTGTATAGATTTACATGTGGGAGAGGGAGAAGGGAAGGAGGAACAAAGAGAGAGAGGAGAAATCTGTAATTCAAGAAATATTTCCTCATACAACAGCAGCAGTGTTGGCATTTGTGTGGTGGAGGGGCCAGGTCAGAGCCCCATGGTGCAAGGCTCTGTTCTGAAGAGCTTGCAGCTGAAGTATGAAGCAGGTGACATGTGCAGAGAACAAACAGATGGGAAGAATGGGAGCTGATGAGGAGATAAATAGCTGTAATTTTTCAAGTTTTTTTTTTTTGCCTTTGTCTGGAGGGTTCAAATCTGTCTGAAACTGAAGCAAACATCCATCTCCTTGGGTTACAGTGTTGGAGAAATATCTGGGACCATGACAAGTTTTCCATGAAGGGTATCCAATATCTAGAAATTGTCTGGTTCATCTTCTCCTGCAGCAGAGACTTTATCTGGACAGCCCTGTGCTTGTATCGTGCCTCTCACCTGAGTCCTGTAGGGCTGGAGAGGCAAAGGCCAGCCCCATCAGTGTTTCCCAGAGGCTTCTCCATCTCTCCTTATTTCCTTGCTCCTGCAGCAAGTTCAGGAGGCCTGGGGTGCAGCACAAAAAAGACACGTAAAAGATGTTTGCACCCATTTACTTAATAATTTATTCCATATTCCCCTTCCTCAAGGCAGAGTGTCCACCAGTGCTTTTACTGTGACTGTCAGTGGAGCAGAGCACACACTGGAGAGCCCCTTTACCTCAGAAAGGTAACTGTCACCTCAAATCAAATGACCTTTTATTCTGTCTTTGTCTCTTTAACTTAGGGAGCGAGTTTTCTGGGAGCCCATACAGCCACCCACAATATTCAACATACAACGACTCCTGGAGGTTTCCCAACCCTGGACTCCTGGGTAAGTGTTCACCCCTGTCTTGAGAGATCAGTGCAAGGTGTGCAGTGTTTGTCCAGCCCTGGGGTGGGCAGAATGTGTGTCCCAGCTTGTCCTCAGTCGTGTTTAGACCCAGAACGGGATTGCAGGTCCTCACTGGGATGCATGATTGCTCTTGGTTCACTTTGCCAACAAGAAGACCTGGCCCAAATGTCTTGTCTTCCTGCTTCTGATAAAAATCCTCCCAGAGACATAGGGTATTGCTGGAAAGCAGGGTCACCATGTTTTCTGAGGGTAAGGGACCCTATTCAGATAAAACTTGTGGTGCCAGTTTGCTTGCAGCCAATTGCAAGCTCCACTGCTTCCTGTGACATTGCTGCTTGCTTGTGCGTGTGCTTTGCATTTCTCCCTGATCTCATGTTGTGTTTGCTTCCCAGTTGTGTGTATGCCCACTCCATCTCTCCTCAGCAAGGGACCACTGGTACAGCCTCACTGATGCCAGCATAGTCCTTATGAGCAATGGGAGACAGAAGCCCTGTAACTCCTGCAGGATCATGGCCCTCATGTGAAGGATAAACATAATCCATTTTACACCCCGTCAAAAGCTGGCCCACTTTGACCTTATATACATGTAGCATGCAGTAATTAGAATTTTTCCCTGCATAATTTGCATGGATGAGGTAAGTAAAATACCAATTAATTGTCATCTCTCAACACAGGAGTAGCATGCCTTAGAGATTTCCAGATTTATGGATGACAGGGCTGTTATATGTGACCTCCAGCAGCGAAATAATTCTGAATTTTTGTCATACTTTTTTCATCCAGTTTCTTTGTTTTAAGTAATTGAGTCCCCATGTAATTGAACCACCCAGGCTGTATTCATCATGGTTCTTGTCCTTAAACAAATCCTTCGGGAGCAATAGACAGCCTCAGCCTCTCATGCCATGGTGCTGGTATAATGCTGTTATTTGCTGTGCCACATTTAAGGGTTTGTTAGTGCTTCCATCATAAATCAACAGACAGATCTTCAGCTAATATGGATGGGCATAGCTGCACAAAGCCAGGGGAGTCCCCGTGCTTAAACCCACTGTTTCCATGGCCACAGCCAGTGGGGCTGGCAGAATTTTGGTTGAGCAGCATGGGGAAGATCCTTTTGCCAGAGGCAAGAGCACACACCATGCTTTCTTCATTTCTCATTTTGCAACTCCTTTTGAATCAGGAAAGCTGCTTCAGCAAATGCTCTGCATCATGAATAGGCCTGGGAAGCCAGGTTTTGTGTAAAACAACAAAAAACAACTTAAAAAAAATTCTTTCTGAAGTGTTAAAGAAATTGGCATGATACTAAAAGTAAATGACAACCCAGCTCTCATCCTGCATGAAGACAGGACTTCTGGAGAGGCTTCTGGGCTGTTGACTATGTTCCTGCCTGTGGATATTCACTGCTATTAGAAGGGTGTGCACTCTATCTGGGGCCATCCCAAAGCCATTCCTGAGCAACCCCACAGGCGTGGGCAGTGGCTTTTCCATTCTGTCAGCAGTAGGTTGCAGCCATGGCCTGCTCAGCTCTTTATTGAAGGCAGTGGACCTGTACCAGCTCTGAGCAGGCTGTACATGGTGCTGGGCAAGGGAGGTTCCTGTTATGCCCTGAAGATACTGAAGATGGGTAGGTCTGGGTCAGCAGAACACTTTATACAGAGGCTAGTCATGAGACAACTGCTTGCTGCCAGGACTTTTTACCTGTGCCATATTCTTTTTTTCTACATTCATCCTCTTTTTTCTCATTTCCTTTTCGGATCATGGATTTTGGGGGCAAATTGCGACGCATCTTTGACATATGAGCAGTTATGGGGATGGTGTACTCCTTACAGCAAAGCTTGTTCTCTGGCTGGAGGGGATTTCTTCAGCAGTATTTACCCAGCAGCATGCTCTGAACTTATGTTTAAATGGGGCAAGGGAATAAAGAATCAGAGGCTATCACATTTTTCCAGGAACTGTAGCTTTCTTGAAATTGAAGTGTTTCATGCTATAATGTCAATGCTGATTGGTTTTTTTCTGTTGGAAAATGTAAAATATATAATCTTGGCTTCCTTATTTTTGTCCTCTTCAATATACTTTGTTTAAGCATTTAAAAAAAAAAAAAAAAAGAAAAAGAAATGTGAGTTTTTGTTCTGCAGCAAGTCCTAAAGATGAACTTACCATTTCAGTTCAGTCTGGTCACAGAACTGGGGAGGGCTGGAGTTTCCTGGAGAGGGAATCCTTCCTGTCTGACCATGGGCAGGTCCAAGTACCGTGGTATCTTGATCTGATCAAGAATGTGTCTGCAATCAGCCACACTCTATGGCTCAGATGTCTCTTGTGCCTTACAGAGATCTCCTCTATCCACAGCTCTACCTTTGTCACTGGAAGCCTGATCCTACAATCCCTTCTCCCTAGTGCCTGCTAATCCTACTGGTAGTTTAGGGCAAGTAGGAGTCTGTGGCAGGGCCTTTAAACCTGCCCCAAGTCTCCCTGCACACCCAGAAGGTGCTGTGTGATGAGCCTGGGCACACACAGTGGAGAAGAGGTTAATTTGAACTATATCCAGGATGCTTCCACTCCTCTCAGGAGTATACGTGAGTGCATTTAGTAATTCTCTCCTGAGAACAAGCTCTGGCAGTATCGGTCTCAGAGCAGAAACCTTGACAAAATTAATCAGGACTGGTCCATTACCTGACACAGTTTGTTTTACAGAGTCCTGCTCCTTTCACTGAGATGAAAGTGTAATACTGTAAGCACTTAGCAGCACCTACATTCAATTATTCCATGTGCCGGCAAGGAAGAATTGCACCACAGCAATCACACGAGTCTGAGACCTGTGAAAGAGGAGCTAAAAGGAGAAATGCCATGATTTGCAAGTGGAGGGAAAGGATACTTGGATTGAAAAATTATATTTGGGGGAGAGTAAAAGAGAGAGATGAGAACAGCGAGAAAGCTTTGGTTGTTAGTCCCCAGTCTTTGTCCTGTATGTATGGAGCAGCAAGGAGGGGTGTGTGCTGGTGTCTTCAGGGGAAGGCAGAACCATATTCATGCAGACACTGGGAATTGGTTGTCTGGCCCCAGCAGAACACCAGCTACTCACCATTACCCTGCTGGCTGCTCTGCCCTTGCTTTGATGCTTCTCACCTCTGCAACAGACACCCAAGCCTCTTCTGCCCCAGCTGTCGTGAAACCAGTGCAGAAGGGGGACTGTGCTCCCTCCTCTCTGGGGCAATCCCAGATTCTGTGGCCCATGGCTCCTGGGGAAGAGAAGACAATCAAGCCACGGTCCTTTAGAGTGGTCAACAGAAGCAGGGGCAGAAGTCAGTTATCTGCTGCAGCTTTGCAGTGTCTCCATGTTCTTGCATCCTGCATCACCCTGGTGGCATCCACACCTCTCTTGGTGTCAGAGACATGACCGGCTTTGCTGTGGGGAATGACTCAGTCCCACCTCAATCACAGCAAGAGTGAGGACAGTCCCCAAGTTCCTGGAGGGATGTGCTGGGAAGAGGACATAAACCCTGGCCACTTGTGTGATCTGGCTTAGTGGCTGAAGTAGGTATCTCCTTCTCATATGCAGACGAAGAGCTGAGGGAAGGAACATCTTTTTCCTTTCTTTTTTTTCCCCCATATTGTCCTGCAAATGACCTGCAAAGAGTACAGTGCAGGGATGCAGATGGAGGCACATGCATGAGCACATGAGAGGCAAACCTGCATGTCCAGGGCTCAGGCTGTTGGCACATACTGATGCACACCAGCACAGGATCAGCTCAACATGTGCATGCTAAGGCCAGATAACAGCAACACTGTCTAATGAAAAAAAAAAAAGGAATTTTTTGTTGGCTTGTAGTATTTGTCTCAGTCCTGCTCACTTGATGCAGATGTGATCCCTGTGTGCAGGCAGGGAGGGTTTGGCTGCACCATTGCTGGGCCACGTCTGCCAGTTCTGGCAGGGCATCATGCAAGGGCAGGGCTTGGAGCCTCTCAATTAGGATTAGATTCAATTCCTCTGTGGCATTCTGTGGAAAGATTAGAGAACAAGTAGGCACTAGAAATGACTGTGTCAAGAAATAAATTGATGATAGCATGAATTAGAAAGGAAAAATGACAGAAGGATGGACTAGTCTGTTCTGGATGGGGGCATGGTGACGGGAAGAGTGAGTGATTTCATTTTTCACTTTAAATTCAAGCTTATTTGATTGCACAGCTGAAAGGCAAACTGGCAAAATCTAACTTGAGAGAAATAAACGTAAGGCCTTTGGAATGCATGGGAGAAATATTGGGCTTTTTGTAGCTGCACTGAGTCAGAACAGATGTAGAGGAAGAGGGAGTGTGAAAATAAAGGCCCTGACCTCCAAAAGACCCCATTTACCCCAAAACCTCAGAAGGCACTGCATCCCGCTCTGGTGGGACCCACACACTGCTCCATGACTCAGGGTGAAATTGTTTGGTGCTGCTGGATTCCTGCTGTGTCATGAGTTGCCATGGCTAATGCTAACGCTGATGCCAGTGAGGACTGGGATCTCTGATGAGCACCCTCACTGCCTGCTTCACACTGAGCTCCTGGTGCTGTGACGGGTGAGGACAGCAGTTCTACCTGGCTCTTCACTGGCCTGTGAGATGTTTTACCTCAAGGTACTGCCTGCCATGATCCCCAGGGACGTCTGTGCAGCTGGATTGGCCATGAGGAGACATGGGCCAGCAAACTGGGCAGCCCAAGAGGGCAGCTCCCAAAGAACATCCTCAAAACCCCAGCTAGACATGGCATGCACATTTCAAGGTCTGATCAGCTGTTAACTTTTGCCTTTACTCGTTCAAGAGTGGTCAGTTCAACCAGAGAAGTTTTCTCTGCTTTCAACGGCTTGAGTTTGGCTGGGATACGAAGTATGCAGCATTTAATTTTAGGCTACCCATGAGAATGGTTTTCATTGTCCTTGTGAAGCTTCCCAGTATTCTCCAGGAAATATAGATCATGGGGCTCTTTAACCTGATGTCAGTTACCTGGAAGAAGACTATCTGTCCAGCCCAGGATAGCAGTTGTGGTGCCCTCAACAGATAACACAAGACTACACTCGTGTAAACATAAGTGGAACGATGACCTGCTGAAGGGATTTGCTTTAACGCCATTGACTATGGCTTAACATTTTTTTACTTTTCATAAATAACCTCGGTCAGATTGGCTCCTGCCTACGAGTTTGTATAAAGACATCTTTGCAAGTGTTTATGCTGGCCAGTGATTTCATGGACTCTCTTGAATTATTCTTGTGTACTGTCTTTCTAGTCAGCTAGGACCACACTCCTGAAGATGCCTTTACTTTGTTTAAACCCTTTGCAGTGGGTTTGTCTGATTTTGGACATCTGGATCAGTAAGGATGCAACCCACACGCTGTGTACAAGCTCCTGTTTTGCCACAGCACTGTGCAGGACACACATTCCAGTAGCCAAAGTCCTCTGTTTCTGACCCCTCAAGGTTCCAGAAGCAGAGTGCCACATGCTCTAGTAGGATACTGACCATGATGAAGTTTTCTTCTCTGACCAACTGTGCTGAGCAGCACATTGCACATATTGGGCAAGAGCAAATGCTGCCTGTGCTCTGTTTTTTGGATGCATCAACGTGTGCTTCCTTGGAAATGAAAAGCTGGAGGCTGGTGATGAAACCTGAGCTGATTTCCTGATGTGGCACTCTGGACACAAGCAGCCTAGAAGGAGCAGCTGGGCTTGCCTGTCAGATTGAGCCTGTTGGACCCACAGCAGTGAGGTAGCACTGCATTTTGGTAATGGTTAACAGCAGCTGTCCCTGATTTTAGGGATTAGGGTAGCCTAAAATCTCTGTGTGATTCTTACTCTGTGCCTGGGCTTTTGAACCAGCAGCCCTCAAATAATCACTCAGGTCATTTTGGAGTGAACAGTAGGAGTTTCTCCAGCCTCCCAGAGGGGAAGGCTTTTGGCTCAGCTCAGAGCATGTTACCAACAGTACCAGGCATGCCAGCTGGGTTCCCCTTCCAGCTCCAGAGGGTGTGCAGGGCCATGGTGGCAGAACAACGGGGGCACTGCTACACTCAGGCTATGCCTAGGGGCTGGGCAATCATTGGAGCTGCAGGAGCAGTGTTTGCTAGAGTCTGGGATGGGAGGTGAACAACCCAAAAAGGCACCTTTGGCTTTACTGCCACTGATGCTTTCCTAAGGGGTCCACAGTCCCTACTGAGGTGGTGGCATCACCTTTTCCTGGTGGGGCCAGCTCCTCTGTGTCACTGAAGCAGCAGAAGTCACTACCTCTGCAGCAAGTCACATCCAGGGCTGTGAAGATCCTTGACAGTGTCTGATAGACTGCTGTCCCATGTGTGTTGAAGGCAGGGAGCTTAGGATGGAAGGCAGCTCTCAGACAGGGCCACTCATGAAAACAAACCCTACAGCCCTTACTACTCCAGAGCTGTTTCTCACACTGGTTCATTGTTGCTCATCCAAACCCCCCCGATGGTCTCAGATGCATGTGGCTGAGTACGAGTCCTTCCAGAGGGGTTCTTCCACACTCTGATGTGCCTCACACCCCGTGTGTGTGAAACTGGTGACTTGCAGACAACCTTGAAGAGAGAAAAAGTCACTTCTTAGGATGGATTGGAGTTGCTTTCATTGCAGGTGTGCTTGGAAGGTTTCTTAAAACTGGTGCTGGCTGGACAGATTACCGGTCAAAGACTCTTCCGCATTCAAACAAATAGTCCATGTTCCTGGTGATCCTTGGGATCATAATCATCCTATCCACCAGTGCTTAGCCCTGCAGGACAGAGAATTTTCACCAATATTTTTCAGGCCTTGTCTTGGTAAACAAGTGCTTTCATTGAAATACTTCGAATGCTTTGGGGTTCAACCTCCTCCTTTTAAAAGGAAGGGGAAAAAATAAAAGAGGTCAGAGTATGGTAGCGTGTTGGGGTTGGAATATCTTGACTTTCTGTTCTGAAAAGTAATTAACTTCTTTTTGTGAAGTAAAGAAAGTTGATGTTTTGAGTGAAGGAATGGAAGAAGGGATCAAATGGCAAGCAGCAATGCAGAGCAGTGGTAGCCTCCTTCTCATGCAGAAGGCATGAACGCAATTTTCATTCTGTTCACCCAGCCTTTACTGAAGCTTTGGCTTTGCTCTGTGACACCCATTGCAGAACACTGCAAGCTGGCCCCTCTCCACCCTTGTCTTCCTCACAGTGGTCTCATCTCTCACAGGCTCCCCCTACTACTACAGCGCTACAGCCCGTGGAGCAGCCGCACCAGCTGCCGCCGCCGCCTATGACCGCCACTGACGCCGGAGCTCGGGGCATCGGCACTGGGACACACATGACAAGTCATCCTGCTGCCACCACGCCAGCCACTCCAAAAGGGAAGGAGAAAGTACCTAGTAGGAACATGATCATTGAAATTTGGCTCTTCAAGCTCGTTGAACTGATTATTGTATTCTTCAATCTGGTTGGGTCCTGAATCAAACAGAGAAACAGGAAGGAAGTGGCACTCCTGAAGCTCTGTGTGCTCCAAAATGTGTGGTAGCTTCATGTTCTTTGCAGCCGGCTGGCTACTGCTTTAATCGCCTGCGGGTGCCATGGCTGTATCTGGGGATAAGGAAGAGGTGTGAGCAGCTCCCCTCGGGGCAGCTCCCTCTTGCTGCACACTGAAACAGGCTGTGAGACTTAAGGCAATTTTCTTTTCTTCTTCTTCTTCTTTTCTTTTTCTTTTTTTTTCTTTTTTTTTTTTTTTTTCTGTGTGTGGCAAAGAAAAAATCAGTCTGCTCAACTTTACGCAAGCACACCACTGTAAATATTTGCTTGTTTGTATTACTGTAAAAGTAGCTTAAGCATAAACAGTAACACTGTACAAGAATGAACTCAAAACACATCCAAAAGTGTGTTTTGAAACTGATGCACTGATTCAAAGAACTCAGTGAGCTTTAAGCAACTTTGAACCAGGTTAACACTCATTGTGGCTGTATTTTGAGCTGATGTTGTTTCTATATAGAGCATCCTATTTGACAGCTGTGTGTGATCATGCTATATGCTGGTATCAAACACATGGGCAACTGAAAGACATAGGCAATTTTGTGATACTTTACTGCTTAATATTAATTTATGTTCATTTGTCATCATACTAAACACTGGAACAAATTCACTGGTTTCAAGTTAATTCCAGGAAGGAATTCCTAAATAACGGTTGACACCTTACATATATCTCTACAGATTGTGTGCTAAATCCCAGTCATGAAAACCCCGAGGGGAAGGCAGAGAAATACTGTGGTTATGATTTTTGTGAAGTGCATATATTGAGTGGGGGCTACCAGGCATGAGGGCAGCTGCACTCACTTTCCAAGCCAAGCTGAAAGGGAAATTACTTGTTTCAGGGTGTTTCTTCATTTCTGTGAAGGCATTGCAGATTCCAGCCCGGTAGTCCAGACATGCCTGAGGGGACTTTTGCCTTGCTAATTCTGTGTTTCTTCCCTCCTACTTGAATAGGAAGCACTAATAGTCACATGTTTCAATATGCACCTTGTGGGGGGCTAAATTAAGAGAGCAGAGCAGCTACAAATGACCACTAAGCAGCTACACCAATCACTGCCTCTCCATGGAGCCAGGAGAACAGCTGATTTCTCCCTGAAGCCTCCCCCTAGCCCAGACCAAGGCACAGACAACCTCAGCCACATAAGGATGATGGGCACGACCCCCATCCCTTCCCTCCGGAGGGCAATGGAGAAGCTCCCTGGCCCTGCTGAGATGAAGACCTGGCTGTAGCCTCCTCATCCACCCAGAGCTGCCTGGGCTCTTCTGTTCTTTTCTCACAGCCTGCAGAAGAAAGGCTGTTGGTGTCAAACTTGAGATGCACTCCCGTGGAGGAACATTCAAGCAGGTATTCACCAGGTTCCAGCTGTACAAACCTTTCTCTGGCAGCTGCTGAGTTAACACTATTCTCTCTCTTGCCTTCCCACCTCATCACTTGTGCTGCATGTCTGGTATCTGTAGTGGCCACCGATCTGCTGAGAAATTCCCTCTCCCCTTCCAGTGGCATCTTCTCATGGTATGGAAACGCAGCCATCACTTCCAAGTTTCCAGGGCAGATGTGTTCCAGTCCTCAGCATGGAGACATCCAGGTCCCACCAGTTCAGTAACATTTCAGCATGATGTTCACAGACCCCATCAGGCATTTTAGCCTTTTAAACTAACCCAGAAGTATCAGTGAAATGAGTGCCACTTTTATTCTTTCAGCAATTAATACTGATACAAACCTGTTTTTAACAGAAGACAACAACATGGAGAATGTATACAGGGAATCTTCTGAAACCCTCCTTTGGGTTCTTAACTCTCTGCATACCCCATGATTGCTTTTTCACTCCTTGGACAATACTGGAAAGGGATTTCTGTCCCTGGGACCCTGTGCACGACCCTGGCCAAGGGTGTGCAGTGTCCCCACTCTAAGCACATGCACCTTCTCTGTGAGCTCAGGAAGGGCTGTGTCTGTCCAGTGCCTTTGCTGAAGAGATGAGAAACAAGGGTTTGACCACCACTGCTGGTGATGTATCTGGAGCAGAGGTGTGCTGAGTTACACTAGCTGTTGGGACACCATCAGGCTTGGCTAAAACAAGTGTGTGCACCCAGTGAGGGAGCTGCAGCTCATTGGCATTGGGTCCTTCACCCACTCTGCCTACTCTCCTGCAATCACATTACTTTTACTTGTTTCCTCAGCAGCACGAATTGTATGGCAGACATTAATTCAGATAACGTTGAGAAGACCAAACATGAGATTTCAGCAGATGTTATATCTATATTCTTGCCAGAAGTGCTTGTAGTTGGGCTGGGGATTTTAGAAAGACATCACAGGTGTGTTTCCTCCAGGTGATGGATGTGTGAATGCCACTGTCTGAAGTGCTCAGGCCTAGCTGGTCTCAAGGTTTTCATCAGGGCAGCCCTTGGCCTGCCAGGCATAGTGGTGGGCTCCACCCCAGGAACTCTGGATGCACAGACAGCTATTGAGGGGAAACCCAGAACTCCCACCCTTGCACATGGGAAGCAGGGACTTGTGCCTGACCCATCTCCCAAAACATGGCAGCCATGGCTCACTCACATCTGCTGGGACATCTTTCTGTCATGAGCAGCTAGTACGAGTTAGACCATGGAATATTCATGCCATGCTGCTGGAAATGGCCCTTTTTGACAGCACTTTCTGGTTTTGGGAATATTTCACCTGAGATTTACAAACTGCTTTCCTTAGAAAGACTTTCTGTCCATAGTCTTCATAGTGGGAATCCTCCTCCTTGGGGGAGCATCTTTGAAAGGCACTATTGCTACAAGGTGGTCACCTGGGGAGGACAGAGGATTGCTTGCCTCCATCCATCCTCTGTGGCCTCACTGTTTCATGGGGAAGGGGCTACTGGGTGAGGTGGAGATGGGAAGCAAATGACCCTTAGGGGCTGCTAGGGGGGGAGAGAGCCAATCCAGTGCTGGGGTGTGGGGTGCCCTGCTAATCCTTTACTTCAGTGCCCTGTGGAGCAGTGAATCATGACTAAACCCTTGCAGAAATCAACCCCATGAAGTGCCTTCAGGCAGTTTCAGCACTGACCTTTGTTACAGGCTTGGTTAGATGAAGAGTTTTCCAGTATTTGACACTCCAGCAATAATTTTATCAAATACATTGCTGACACAGGCTAAGAAATTAAATCTGAGAGGTGAAGAGGAAAAATGCTGCTGTAAGACTAAGTCAGTGGAGGCTAGAATCAGGATTGCATGAATGAGGGGAATTCTGCCTTGTCGAGGAAACCTTCAGTTAAATGCTGTCAGACTGTGACGACAAAGACACAAAATGAGGACACTGAGTTTGTTTATCATCGTGTCTGAAGGTTCAGTTATGGAGATATTGTTAGGCAGCTCTACTGACTGCAGAGCTCTGGATATCTCAGGACTGGATCAACAGATCAAAAGTTTTCTTTGATCACTGGTTGAAGTAGAAAAACAATTGGGTCTCTGGCATCATGGGGCCAGAGAGTGACTGTTCATTCCAAGATGTCTGAGAAGTTCTCTGACTGGTCTGGCAGTTGGCACGATGACATCAGTGCTTGAGGCACTTGGGAAGGAGATGGTGAGGAAAGAAACAGTACCAGTGGAGCTCACAATCTGTCACCCCTCCTTGACTCCCTGTGGCTGATTCCTCTTGGTGCTCCAGTGTGAGGGGAGTGCAATGGGACAGAGCAGCATGGTGGGTGAGAGAGGTGTGATGGCCTCACTGTGCCAGGTCTTAGCAGTTACCAGATGTTGATAAATGCTTTGCCATGCTGGTCTTAGCTAATGGGGTTATATTCCTGGTTTGCTTTTTCTTTAATTGATGTATTTTACACATCCTTCAGTATGAGGAGAAAGGAAGCCATGGAATGGTCTTGCTTATTTCCAGACGTGGGTACCCAGAGCTTCAAGAGCTGTGGCCCGTAGTGGAGTCAACTTGTGTAGCTGTCGTTGGCTCCAACGTAGCTCTGACCAAGTGTCCTTCTCAGTACCATGCTCTTCTCTGCATGCCTCTGCCACTAGGAAGCATGAGGCCCAAGAGGTAGCAGAGCACTGGGATGACCCACCCCATGACTCTGTCCCAGCAAATTCTGGAAAAACCTGGTTTTTCCTTCTGGATTCGTTGATGAAATGTTAGATGACCAGCAGCTCTTGGCTAGCATGCCCTGAAGTCTGGCTAAGCGTGCGTGATGGTCCCAGGTGGGTGCTGTTAGGCAGAGCTGGGCCAGGCAGCCTGCACTGACAGAGGCACTGATGCTTTCCAAGCTGCAGCCACTCTGGAGGCAGAGTGCTCAGTAGCAACACAAGGCTGGGGATGCCAGCTAGGAAGCCCTGTGGTTTCTCAGATCTGCTCTTGTCACAGGTACATGTTACCATGGTATGACAAACAAAAGGATCTGTAAAGATCAAAACCAGTTAGTGTTCTTTTTTTTGGTTGAGCTAATGAGACTTGACATGCAAATGCTGAGTGAAAAGCATGTCCAAGTGGTGCCCAGATTGCTCACCTTGGCATCACAGCTGGCATAGGTGTCAGCTCCAGCAGTGGCCTCCCTCACCAGTCCCGTGAAAGGCTCACAGAATGCAGGAGCTCCGTGGTGGGAGCCAGACTGAAAGGACTGAGCTGGACAGAGCTGCAGCCTTGCTGGGTGAGCAGGCATGCTTGGAGGGATTTCTGTCTACACACCTGTATGTGTAGGCACACTTGAGTATCTCAGAAGCTTGCAGGGGTTGTGGAGAGGTGGATCCTAGTCCTGCATCAGCCCCAGACCCCACCCAGCCAGATCCCTGTGTCCAAGGTTTCTGGCTCTTCCTTGTCTAAATTAGGTGGGGAAAATGGCCAGTGGGCATTTAGACCTGCCTTTCCATTTGCTCAGCCTCCTGCGGGAAAAAAATCTTGTCCTGGTTTTTCACTTTCTGTAGTGGCCTTTGTACATTTTGAAATTACAGAAACTCATTTCATTGCAAATGGAATTCCTTTCCAAGAAAAAAAAGGACAGACTTTTTTTTCTTAGACACAAACAACTATGTATTAGGGACTTCTAGCATCAAAGAAAT
This sequence comes from Euphonia xanthogaster, assembly GCA_034509185.1. Classification (NCBI taxonomy): domain Eukaryota; kingdom Metazoa; phylum Chordata; class Aves; order Passeriformes; family Fringillidae; genus Euphonia; species Euphonia xanthogaster. The sequence continues at coordinate 7,964,350 of JAYDZK010000128.1, read as the reverse complement.
ACATATCTATTGTATCCACCAAAGTCTGCAATGCCTGCATTGAACCTTACTTCTTTAAAAAGAGAGGAAAAAGAAAGAGAGGGAGAAAAAGAAATGCCTCCTCACCTTGAGAAGTACATACAAACAAAAAATAACTTACAAAAAAAATCCTAAAAATAACAGTTGAATTGCCTTTGAAAGTAGGGGATAACATCTGTTGCAAAACAGATGAAAAAATGCTTCTTAAAATGTGTATGTTTTGTATTCTTTTTTTCTAGTAGGAAAAGAACAAACTTGAAATCTTGGTGTTTTTTCCTTAGTGCTGTGTGTTGCTTTTGTGTGTTATAATATTTGAATGTAATTACAGCGGTGCCGATTTGCCAAAGACGTCAAACATTATTTTGGGGATTTTATTTTGGGTTTTGTTTTGGGTAGCAAAAAGGGAGGTGGGCTGGGGACCAGGGGTGCTAAGGCATGGGTCAAAAAGGAGGGGCCATTTGAAGGGGTTTTTTTCTTCCTTTCTTTATTTTTTTTTTTGTTTAATTCTTTTTTCCTGTCAATGCTGGAATCTGTGATTTTATTCTAAGTTAAATGGTTGACTGCAACACTTTTTATTTTTAGATTAGTTGAAGAAACATGCAATAAGATTGGCGTAGTTCAATATCTGTGTGTCTTTTCATGAGAGTGACTGTTACTTGTGGACATTTGGTTTTCTGTAACCTTTATGTGAGATAATTATTTGTAAATATTTACCATAATTTTATTGGTTCCTAAAATAAAAGTAATTTTTTTAAGTTCCAAATGCCTGATTTCACTCTTCTCTTCACCTTGGGTCCTGCCTTTCTAGGGAAAAACCTTCCCTGATTTCACTCTTCTCTTCACCTTGTGTCCTGCCTTTCTAGGGAAGAAATCACCAGGGAGTTGCATTTGAGTGGTACATTGAAGGCCTTCAGGAAGGAGCATCCATTAGACGTGGTCATTCATTGCAGCCCAGCGTCACCAAACACCCACCCCCATGCAGCATGGTTGCACCCAGTGAGGTGCTCCATGCTCTGGCAGAGCCCAGCCCACCACAAAATGATGAGGGCAGTATTGGTGAAGAGTGTCACGTTCTCAAGTGTTCCTGGCCCTGTGGACTGATTGTTCTCCCCATGAAGCAGAGGCACCCTCCAAGAAAGCCCCAGGTGCAAGATGGAAGGGTTTGCTGGGGACTGGAGTCAGGTACTGTTCAGAAGAACCTGAAGGCATCTCTCCTCTCTGAAGACCACAGTGGTTTGGCTGAGACGTTCCCTGCTTTAGAGCAGGGCTCTGTTGTCTTGCCAGCCATTCCTCTGTGGGACAGGGTGTCTGTCCTCTGGCTGCTGAGGGAAAGGGGCTCCCAGGCATGCGGATTTTTGTTCCAAGCCAAAATCTCTTGTAGAGTGTAGGACAGATGGGAAGACCTCACCTTCTGCCCGTGTGACTGCTGGCCACCAGACGAGACAGGGTTGCACTGGGCCCTGGAGGGTGGGAGAACTCTCCCTGCCCCTGCTCTAGGGACATGTTCCACTAGACCATGTTGCTCAAAGTCCCAACAAACCCGTGTAAAAACAAAAAAGGAATGACAGTGAAGGTGTCCAGAACTTTCACCCTTACACGTTCTGAATGCCGAATGATTTACTGATGATCTGTGTACCCCAATTAGCTGGGATGGAGTTAATTACCTTCATAGCAGCTGTATGGTGCTACTTCATAGTATGGTGCCATGCTCTGGATTTGTGGCTGAAACAGGGCTGGTAACACACCAAAAACTGACTCTCATTGAGCAAACTAGCACAGTATCAAGGGTCAGAGAGATGCCTTGGGGGGGAAAAAATGCTGGTAGAGGGGCAACTTGAGGGCTGACACCAACTGACCAGAAGGATAGCTGCAAAATTCAGTGCCATACTCACCAGCAGAAACTGTGGAGGGCGTTCTTCAAAAGCAAATCTTGCCTAGGGACTGGCTATCACTATCAGTCTATTTGTGGGAGGTGGTGAGTGGTTGCCTTTGTTTTTATGTTCCTCCATCCTTTGGTTAACCTGTTTTTGTCTCAACCCTTCAGTTTTCTCACTACCATTCTTCCTTTTTTTCTCTCCCATTCTGTTTAGGCAGGATTAAACAAAAGGCTACCTGAACACTGAGCCTGCTGGCCATGTTAAATTCCCCACAGCAATTCACTCCTTATAATAAACATTGATACTGATTTTGACAGTAAAGTCCTCCAGGAAGCTCAGGACAATGGGTCTGTGTCCCAGTACCAATACATTTCAGTTTTAAACCTGACAAGCAGAACTCACAGAGCTTTTCACAATTCAGTAAATAATTGTAGATAAATGAAATCATAGTCATTGGGCTCACAGACGATGGGCAGTGAGAGGCAGAATCAAGTCAACCAGCAGCATTCATCCTGACCAGCAAGCTCCCCTTTGGGAAGAAGCCTGCAGTCTGTGCTGGCAGCAGAAAGCAGGCATGCTTCAAGACAGTTGTACTTCAGAGTGGAGTGGGTATTCTTACACTTGACCCTGCAGTATAATGGAGTGCACTTCAGAAGAACAGGTGTGCAAAAATCAGTTTCCATAATTGCCAAGTTCATACAGCAGCACTTGTCCAGCCAGGCTGGATTTGTTGCGTTTTGCAGCACCCCTGTTGCTCCTCTCCTGATGTCCTGATGCATTCTCCATGCACCCATGTACACTTTGCAGCTCTTTGGGATGCACAGCTTTTGGAATAGCCCTTCACATCCCCCGCACTATGAGGACTGAAGCAACAACCTCCCAGTGCCACTGCCCATGTCACTGCTGCGAGCTGCTGTTTGCCATGGTCATATTTCACTGCGGAAAACTGCAGGAGCTCTTTTTAAAATGAATGGCCAGGAATGAAATTAAGCCAAAGGAGGCAAGCATTGTATCTGAGAACCGTTAATTTGTAACAAAAAAAAACCCAAAAAGACAAAGGAGTTGCCCAGAACAAAGGACTAGAAAAGACAGAAAAGAAGGAAGGAGAATGAGAAAGGAGTCGGCGAGAGGGGAGAGAGAGAAAGAGAAGGAGAGGGAGACGCAGAGGGAGCGTGTTATGAACAAAAAAAAGCAGCTCCTTTTTTTTAGAAAAAAAGGTTGCAGAGTTCCAAGTGAAGTTGTGAGCAGATTGCTGGCCAAGGAAGGTTATTTGTTAGCTGAATGTTGTAATCGCCTGTTCAGTA
>JAYDZK010000128.1:7939856-7961051 GCA_034509185.1 Euphonia xanthogaster | reverse complement strand
CCCCAGCTCTGCCTCCCAGGGGACAGAGGAGGGGACCCCCAGCTCTGCCTCCCAGGGGACAGAGGAGGGGACCCCCATCTCTGCCTCCCCGGGGACAGAGCTGCACTTTCCTCCTCCTCCGAGCCACCCCAGGGAGCGACGACGGCGGAACCGCGGAGCCGTGGGGCCTCCCAACCTTGAGCTGATCACTTTTAATAAAGGCATGGAAAGGAGAAAGATCTCCTGCCCCGTTTATTTCAGAGCGGTACCACGGGCGGTCGGGGAGTGTCGTGGGGTCCCCGAGGCGGGGCTGTGCTCGCTGCCCGCCCAGGCACGGCTCCCGCTGGAGCGATGCCCGGCCAGGAGCTCCAGCCCGAGGCCCCGAGCCCGGGCAGGATCACGGCGAGGGCTGCTGCAGCTCGGGGGTTGGTGGAGTTGGACACGGGTGGCTCAGGCAGAGACACAGAGATGAAGCAGACAGGACGTCGGTCAGGGACAGGGGGAGGCAAGACAGACAGGAGAGCGAGCAAGACCCAAAAGGCAGTCTGGGGCCAGGGACAAAGGGACAAAACACGGGCTAGGGCCAGGGCAAATGAGGAGCGAGCCAGTGGGCAAGCTGGAGCCAAAGGAAAAGGCACAAGACCCAAAAGGCCCCTACACTCAAAAAACCCAAAGCCAAAAAGTCTCCAAAAAGCTCCCAAACAACAGCTCTCAAATAAAGGCCTCCACTCAAAAAGCAAGCTTCAAAAAAGCCCCAAACCAAACCCTCCCCAAAGCAGAAAGCACAGTCTCCACAGCCCTAGGCCTTGTGGTGCAGTTACTTTCCCTGCCCTGGCCCCTGCCAAAGCCTGCCTGCTGGGGTGACACCATCAGCCCTGCTCCATGTCCCCTGCAGTCCATTGGTACAGATCTTTTGCCATCTGATTGGAGAATGTCTCTGGGGTACAGTGTCCTTGCTGATCTCCTGCTGACTGCCTGTCCCATGTGAGACATGAACTGGTTGCCAGGCAAAGTCCCCTGGAGACAAGGCTTTCCTCCATCTTCTCCTGGCTACCTCCTGCATGTGGCACTTCTACAACCCCTCCCCCATGTGCCTCTGATGACCATTGTTAAGGCAAATCAAAATGAAATTGGCTTCTCACAGGCACCCGCTGGCCCCTGTCAAGGCACTGGTGCCCTGAGGAGCCCAGGATCACCAGACAGAGCAGGCATCCCTCGCACTGCCCTCTGAGTCACCTCAAGAAGGTGGGAGACTCACCTTCTTGTAGGTAACAGGGGTGATGGCTTCTGGGGAGGAAAGCCATTAGACCTTCAGAATCCACTGCATCACAAGGCGTGTCTCACCTCCCAGGCAGCACGGTCCCGGAAGGTTCTAGAGCTTGGAGACCACTATCAGCATCTGTGCATCATCATGAGGGTGCCAAAAGAACTGGAGCACCTCTTCTACAGAGACAGCATGAGACATGGGGTTGTTCAGCCTGGAGAGGGGTCTCCCTCTTTCTCCTCAGGGAGACCTCAGGGTCCATTCCAGTACTTGAGAGGGCTCCAAGAGAGCTGGAGAGGGACTTTGGACAAGGGCCTGGAGAGACAGGACAAGGCTTCCCATTGACAGAAGACAGGGTTGGATTGGATATTGGGAAGAAATTATTCCCTGGTGAGGCCCTGACACAGGCTGCCCACAGAAACTATGGTTGTGGTGTCATGGGAAATGCTCAAGGCCATTGGATAAGGCTTGGACTTTGGATCTGGTCGAGTGGGACGTGTCCCTTCCCATGGCAGGGTGGGAAGCCAGATGAGCTTTCAACTCTAGCTCCTTCTAACTCCAACTTTCTATGGTTCTAAGATTGCCTTAGTGCATCTCACAGCACTTTTTGAGGATGGCAGAGAGTAGATGAACCAAACTGACTTTTCCTTGCAGAGCCTGTGCCAGTGCCTGGTCAGCTTTCAGTAGAGATTCATGGCCTAGCAGCAAAGGGACCTTACAGGAGAATACTGGGAGCCATGTCGTGGCTGTCCTGTGCAATGGTAGGGATTGCCATTTCTTGCTCTGTTTTTTATACTTTTTGTACTTCTGCTGTCTTTCAGCCTTGTTAGGTTAAAAGAGAAATGAGTCTGTCCTGCAGCAGGCAGGCAGTGCCCGGTCCTCATTAAGCCCTTCCACGTCTGGATGTGAAATGCCATGGCAGCCTGCTGGTAGCAGAACAGTGGGATTAGACCTGACAAAATTGCAGTGAGAGCCATGGAATCCTCCTGTCTCTTCAGGTGTTAGGCCCCATACTGCTTTCTTCAGTGAGAATGCCCTTCAAGGATGCAAATATGGTTTTAGCTCAAACCTTCATACAAATGGCCATTGTTCAAGATGCCCGGGAATTGTCATCTATACTTTTAATGAATAGAAAATGCAAACCCTTGGTTAAGCAAAGGAATGTCTCTGTATTCTAACAGATCCTGCAGACAAGGGCAAGAGGCAGTCCAGCCAGGAACGACAGGAGCAGAGATGGTGGGTACACAGGAGCTGCTACAAAGAGATCAAAGTGACAGCTCCTTTGCCAGGATTCCTGCAGTGGGCCATGATGGCTAAGAGCAGGAACATCTGGAAATAATGTCACAGACAGCTGGTGAAGACTTATGGCTTCTGTCTTAAGATTTCATAACCTATTTTCCTTCCTTAAAAAAAAACACCAAAAAATTTGAAATGCCCTAGGAAGAGAAAATTCCTTATATGTACATGCACTTTCTTGAAGCCTCTAGGAAGTGTCTTTTTACAGCAGTGTTTCCAAAGCAGTGGGGCTACTGATCATGCCTGAACAGTGAACTGACAAGCATGCTCCAGCTACCACTCAGCTCGATGGACTTCTTTCTGCCTACAAATTTGTAGTAACTCTCACTCATTCACCCTCCAGAACCCTGCTGGACAAGAGGCTTTGTGCCCACCTGAAACTGAATTACATGCCCTTGCCTCAATGCAGTAGGCATTGAAAATGTAGCCAAAACTGCAGAGCCAATGTTTGTTACCCTACACATGAAAAACTGACCCACCCACGGCAAAACAGGGAGAATTTGGCAGTCTGGAGCAACCTACAATACAAGTAAAGGCTAGGAATTAGCAATGGGACATGTTTTGTAGAAATACCAACAGAATAGGAATGAATCCTACAGAGAACTTCCAAAAGGTACAAATTTATGCATCATGCTGTGCAATCTCAGCTGTATGTGTAAAAAGACACGGTGGTGCTAAAATGGGGAAGGAGGGACTGGTTCCTGGCTAGCTCCCCTAATTTATATGCTGGACATGACATTCTATGGTGTAGAGTATCCCTCTGAGCAGTTTGGGACAGCTGCCCTGACCATGCTTTGTCCCAGCTGCTTTCTCACCTCCTCTCTGTTGGGAAATGGAACAATTTGTGGGCAAAAGTAAAGTCCTTTATTTAAGATCAGCTACTACTTTGCATCAACCAAACATCCGTGTGTTATGAGCCTTATTCTCATCCTGAATCCAAAACACAACACTGCAGCAGGTACTGGGAAGAAAATGATTTCAGCCAAAACCAGGACACTCCGTCCCAGCCAGCAGGTAACACATTTAGATCATGAGGTGATGCTCCAGTCATCCCTTCCATCTCATGTTCCTGTTAAGCCCCTGCCACCTCACAGCACCAGGAAAAGTCACACCTGATAGAAGACCACTTAATTCTGACTCCTAACTCTATTAACCCCCTTGTAAACAGCCTCTTATAACTCTTTAAATAATCCATTATGGCAGCAATGCTTAATTAAGGTGGAACTGACAAATGGAGTCATTGTGATTAATGTTATTATAATGAATACATCTGCAGTTTGGTAAAATGCACAGAATGTCTGACTTCCCAGGAAATGCCCAGATAGAGAGGCTGTCTTTTATATTCATAGGGATAGAATAATTCCTCTGAAGGAATGTCTTTGTAATTTAGCATGAATTAATGTTTCCTTATCACACTGTGTTACCCAGAGCAGCAATTTATCTAAATCCTATATATGAAATGTGGACTCTTGTCTAAGGACACCCAATAATGGAGAAATCTTTTGAAAAAATACGTTTACTGTAGATCATTAAGGCTCAGTCTACTAAGTGGCCTTTAAATTAAATAAAGTTAAATAAACTCCTCTTTAATATACTAGTGTAACTTTTTCATTAACAAACATATTAAGGTCTTTTTCATTTCTAGACAGCTGATGCAAGCATATGATAACTGAAATGTTCCATTAGCACAGGAAAATGTAATTCAGAGTGTCTATATGGTAAGGAAGGGGAGGAGTCTGGCATATTAGCCTCACATCTCTGGGATGTCTGTATGCCAGTCCTGCAGGAACTCACTTCAGGTTTATCTGTACAGCCTGGCTCTGGAGTTAGCTGGAAGTGTTGGAGAATCTTAGAAGGTCCTAGAAACAGTTGGAAGGGACCCCAAGTTTCATCAAACCCAGCTCTGGAAATCCTTTCAGAACTCAGCTCTCCAGACTCAGCTTGGACATTGTCTCTCCCTCACACATGATCTCTGCTGGTTGGTTTTGCTGGATTTCTCCCTCAGCACCTGTTTAGTAGGTGCCAGTGTGTGGATGATTTTTCAATATATGGTCATATAATCAATAAAAATTTAAATGAGAACACCTTGGCTGATTCTTTTAAAATCTATTTTACCTAGGAACACATTCTATAAAATAAAGTATTTTAGGACACAACCACAGCATAATATCAAGATGCTTTCTAATTTTTTTACTTCTTGTGATTTATGTGTTTTTCGAAATTATCACTGTAATTTTCTGTTTCATGCCATGCATTTCACAAATAGCAAGCATGCTGCCCCACTTGTACTTCCCTCCTTGCTATGTCACAGGCAGTTGTACCTTTCATATTCATGGCACACCTGGGCCATACCCTTTCCTTCTCAGTGCTATGTACCACCATATTCTGCCTCTCTCACAGTCTGAATCTGAATGGAAAACTTTTCAGCTGCATTTCCCACAGATTGTCCCACCAGGACAACAACCTTGCCTGCAGCTTGCCCCAAAATGCAGAAACTTGTATTTGCACCACGTTTAAGTGCTCTCTGCCTGCTCCTTCTCAGCTGGAAGTACCACCATGCACACAGAGCCTTGCAAGGACCTTATAATCCCAGCTAACGTAACAATTCTCTGTCTGTTCATTTCTTTCACAATCACCAAAGGAAGGCTGAAAACTCTCACATGCATATTTGCTCACTAGTCCATAACCAATGTGACCAATATGAAACTCTGACTCTGTATGTCCACATACCATCACTGGAAGAGAAATGTGTGTGCAGCAGAAGCTTTCTTACTGTACGGGATAAGAAAAGCAAATGTAACATTCAACTCCGATGTAACAACTAAAATAACTTTTAATTGTTTTCCCTTCTCTTAGATTTTATGCTTGGCTGATTCTGCTTATGGGCCCTAGAAAGGCCAGCTCATCAGTTTTTGTTGTTAATCAAGAAGAGTAATGGTGTAAGTTATAAAGACATGAGATGATTCTTTGCTGAATAGGACAATAATTTTCAGAAAACACAAAGTAGTTTTTTAAACCTTTTTTGATTAGGGAATTACAAAACTGCTATCTGAACAAACAAGGACCCCAAAATGTGCTGAGAATCCAGAATGGAGGAAGGGTTTCTCCTGTGTTCCTGATGAAGCAGTTGCTGTTTTAGAAGTAGGCTCTCACAGGGCATTAGTGGCTCAGGGTACTAGAACTACTCTGCTGAGGATCAGAAAACACACTGCAGTTAGGGAAAATGGCAGGAAAATGTTCCACATACCCATGATCCCATGATAAGTACTGCAGCAAGGACTGTGAGAGTGGCATTGACACTCCTCAGAAGGTGTCATGGTTTTCAGATGAGGGGCAGGAAGAGGGAGCACATCACAAGCCCAGCATTAATTCCTGGCTTGCTGTCCATTTTTTTGCCTGACATCAGTCCATCCACTCCTTCAGGGGCCATCCCTGTGAGCTGCTTACCCCAGGCTTCCCATGATCATTCCATCTGGCAGGAAATCATGGACATGTGGGCAGTTTTTTCTTGTCTCCTTGAGGCAAACAAGGGCCCCAAAGAGAAGAAGGCCGGGAGTGTTGTGAAGCTGGGAGAGAGGCTGGTGATGGAGAGGAGGAAGGCCCTTATTGTGGTGCCAGGAGCTGGACTGTGCTGCTGCCAAAGGGGGATGAGACCAATGTGGGACATGGGCAAGGTCTGACTGCTGAAACAACTCCTTACAGTGCTGATTGCTCCTTAAAGCCTTCCTGTCATGGGCTCAGTGTGCAACACCAATCACACTGTCTATTTGTGTGATTTCATCTAGGAAATAAAATGCAAAAATCAGTGGCTTATTGCAAGACAGCATTTGACAAGCAACAGCTAAGGGAAAACTCTGGAGGAGCTTTGGGCAGGGTAACCTCTGCTACACAGCAAAACAAAGCCATTTCTAGTAAGTATTGGGAATATTCAGCACAAGCTTACAAAATGCTGAGGTAAGTGGAGTGGCACAGTCTACCTCACTCTAACTATCAGGTTTGATTTAAATTTCATTATTAGCAGTAATTTCCTTCTCCAACCAGGAAACTTTGAGGGAAGAAATAGCTAAATTTTTAAAGGACAGCTAGGAAGCACCATTGTATCATGAAATCCTTTTGCTGTGCGTGTACTGAGTTCTGAAGTGGATTTAAATGGATTTAAATGGATTTAAACTCTGGTACAGCCTGCTCAGCAATGCATGAAGAAAAGAGTTGGAGGTGTAGAAAATGCCAAATACCTTTCTCATGTGCATATTAGACTATCAGTAAAGATAAAATTATCTTTGTGTTTTCAGTTTACAATGTCTCTTTTGTAATAGGAAGAAACAGCATTGATTATGATTTGCTGTTTTCACTGCTTTGTGTGATTATTTGGAACAGGTAAAGAATCACACCCAGAACGGGGACTACATGGAGAGGAATAAGGGGCAAACAAATAAGAAAAAATTCCACTTTTTAAAGCCAGGGCATTGCTTCTGTGGGGATCTCTTCACTTCTGTGTGGGTGACCCAACATGCAGGACACAGGGGCCAGAGTGAGAGAGGGAGATGCCAGTTGATGGGAATTCCCAGAGCCGAGGTGATGCTCTCAGGAGCAAGCAGTGTTCCTGGGGCTGGTTTGCACTCTGGTCCTGATGGTATTTGTGCACTTTGGAAACACTGTTGAACAAAATCATTAAATATGGCAGAGATTATTGCAGCTTCTTGTATCAATCTCTGATTTGTAATTAAGGTACTCTGAAGTGTCAGACGAATGGGAACTAGGATGTCAAAACAAGATACCCCAGATCTCCTGTCTTCTATAGGCCACCTCTGAGAGGTCAGATTTTGAAAATATGAACATTTGGAATAATGAATGGAGTAAAGTATCATTAAGGCAAACTATAACTTTAGTCACAAGCCCTATGCACTGTCTGAATCCAGAACAGAAGCCCAGAATTGTGAAAATCAGAGGATGCAGCTGAGTGCATCAGACACAGACTAACCCAGTCCCTGAAAAACGCTGTCATCTGGCTTTGCTCTTGACACACATCCATGGTGCCCATTCAATACCCACTTCTACAAGCCCAGAGGAGCACAGGGGAAGAGAAGCAGCTGGGAAACCAAATATGAACTCATTGGAAGGATCATCTCATACAGGACCCTTACAACTTTGTCCCAGGGAAGGCTCAGGGATACAAGGTCAACTACCAAGCAGACAAAATCTGTGCTCTGCTGCTGGAGGGATATATATTCTGGAAGGGATATATATATATATATATATAGTCCCTGATGGACTTTGTCCTACTCAACCAGAGAAGAACTGGTTTTCTCTGTGTCCATGTATGTGCTCTGTGATTCTGTGTTGATCTGTGTGGCTCACTCCCTTCACATGCGTGAACATAAGTGTGTGCTTGCGCACACACCTCCTTGGAGCACATGCTCAAGCTGCTTCTGGCTAGACCTCACCTGGGCTGCTGGATCCAGTGCTTAATACCACCATTCATCACCACCTGCCAGCTGTGAGATGTATCCCATATTTCACTGAAACAGTGCTTCATTCTCCAAATGTGTGCTTCTTTCCACAGCAAAAATTGTCTCAAATCATCAGATATGCAAAATTTGCACCTGCATTGTTTCTCTTGCCTGGTGTAAAAGCCACATAATGGACATTTTATCTATCTCTGACAGGAAATTGGACCTCATGCTCAAACAGGAGCAGCCCTTTGGGAGAAAAGTAGCAGTTTTCCTGGGGGTGTACTTCAGCCTCCACAGATCCTGTGCCCTTCCTCCAGAGCTGCTAATAGCTGAGAAACACTTTCCAATGAGAACTGGAGGAATGAGAGTCACCTGCCAGTGCAGGTCCCACTGTCCTGCACCTCTGAGCAGAATGGCATGAGATCACAGAGCATCCTTCTGCCAAAGCACCTCCTGTGTGCCATGGCATAGCAATGCCGCTCTGTTCTCCTTCAATGCAGGATTTAAAGCATTCAATCTTAAAATATTCATCTGTTCCTCTATTTCTCAGATCCTGGATTTCTGTCCCTCGCGTGGTGATTTTCAGAATTTTGTTAGAAATGCAGTCCTCAGAAATTCCAGCCTGATGTCTCTATTAGAGGGACTAAATACACTTATGTACATGTACAGCACTGCATCCCTACTGCAAGGAAAGAACGGGAAGATCCTAGGACTTGGCCAAGTCTGTAAGGAGCACTCTCTGCAGAGTGAAGACTTCAGATCATGCTTTCCAGGTCTTATGTTAGCAATAACTAATACACCTTCTTGAGCCACATGGTGCTGGCAGCTGTCTATTGTACAGAAATGTAAACAATTATGATACTAAACCTACTCACTTGTTTGGACTTTAAGTAAGCTAAATTAATTGTTGAGTTAAAACAACAAATGCTGTGGATGACTGTTACTATGTCAAGATGGCAGTGCCCAAGACAATTTTTAAACCTGTCTAGTCTGTGCAGGAAAGTGGAAGTAAATAAGTATTTTTTAAAAACTTGCATTGTTCCAATGAATTTTGCTCCTTTGGCCATGCATGTCTTGCAAAAGAAAGGATGCTGGGGCAGAAAAAGTATCTGACGCATTAAAATTCACGCTTCTCAAAGGACTGGTGAAAAGGGTCATCAATTCACCCAGTTAATTTTTGGTCTAACTAGGGAAACCTGACATCCCACTGGACAGCCAGCAGTTGCTGCTCATGGAAATCTCCCCTGCATAAAATGAATGGCTTATTTTCAGACCATCAAATCCATTTAACAGGGAGGTGAAATATGCAATTAGTATCATAGAAATGAGCTTCAGTTCATGATACATCTTAATTAGCTATGTAATTTTATTTATGTTCCATTTGTAAAATACTATCTTGTAATTACTGTCTGAATGTTGAGTGAAGTTGGTTTTGGAGTTTTTTTTTTTAGCCTTGAGTCATAAAGGGAAGAGAAATGTTTGGCAGATGGGGAGGGAAGTTTCCTGAGGTTAAATGAGGTTTCAGTACACACATGCTCCACCACTAATTGAAAGGCTATGGATTACGTGTTTGCTTTTGGGTCTTATATCTAATAAACAAATAGAAAATCACAAGTAGTCCAAAGAGCTGTTCTGGTGGGATCTGTTCACATAGTCTAATTTCTGCTAGGAGCTATTTGCTTTTCATCTCAGGTAAAGGGGAACAACATACACCAGATTTTATTTGTCCTGCACCAATCCTGCTTACTTAGGATCAGGATTATTGTTTGATGGAAATCTGTTTCCTGAGATGGGAAATCACTCTGGTTTGTCTGCAATTCCTTGGGAAGAAGAATGCTTGAAGACTGCTGCTTGCTGAGGAAAATTTCCTTTTCAGATGCATCTATGAGTCTAACATTTTCTACTTACTCAGAGTGATTATCCATGGCTAAACACTTACTTAGTAAATTAAGTGGTCTTGTTGGTGTGGCTCCAGGAGTCATCATGGCTTTTTTAGATTTGATTGGACAGCAGCAACATTTTAGCCTCAGCAGACCTCAGACAACCTTAACATAGGATTCTGGAATTCTCCCCATGTGACATATGTGACCATGCAAGATGCTGTAGAGTGTGTTTTGCAAAGTGTGAGCAAAGGCAAATCCTGTGGAAAAAACAAACCTGGGAGAAAACCCCAAATTTCACAGTAGACAAGGAAGGGTCATATCTCCAAGGCAGGTGGGGTGTCAGTACCACAGCAGATGATGGAAAACCACTTTTCCATAATTACCCAAGAGCACTGCTTAGCTCACTCCTCACAATCCTGCTACATGCTAGCTTGGAAAGAAGCGAATTATCATAAAGTCATTTAAGTTGGAAAAGCTCCTTAAGATCAAGTCCAACTATTAGGTCAGTGTTGCCAAGGCCACCACTAAACCATGTCTATAAGCACCACATCTAGATATCTTTTAAATCCTTCCAGGGATGGTGACACTACCACTGCCCAGTGAAGCCTCTGCAAGGGCTTCACAGCCCTTTTAATGAAGAATTTTTTTTCCCTAATATCCAAACTAAACCTCCCTTGGCATACTTTAAGGCCATTCCCTCCTGACCTGTCACTTGGTACTTGGGAGCCTCTACCTCTCTAGAACTACTTTCATGTAGTTGTAGAAGCTGCAGAGGGTCAAGGGGATGCAAGTGTGAGGAAGCACTGGTACTTGACAGACTAAAAACCTTCCCCAGAGTCATTCACAGTTCATAGAGAATTGATGTGTTGTAATTCAGAAGAAAGAAGTCATCTGAAGAAGTCCATATGTTACCTTGGGGTTTACTCCCTGGCTTTGTATGTGTCATGTTCCTGCTTTTATTCAAAGAGGCATTTCATTAGGGTGTAAAAATATTTTCATTTAGAAAAGCTGTCTTGCAAAATTAGTGAGCATGTAAAGCCTTCTAAAACTACTCATAGTTACTTAATAGCTGATTAATGATTAAATGATAGCTTGTAATTAATTACAATACAGACAACAATTCCTAGTTCTCCTCTAAAGCAGAAGAGCCAGAATGGATCTGAAAAAAACCAGCAACAAATCATGATGCTGCTGATCATCTGTTCTCCACTTGGTCTGTAACTGCCCCCCTCTGGAAGAGCCAGCACCTCCTGGAAATGGAGCAGAAAAATGCTGGAGATAGGAGATAGGAGCTAGGATCTTTGAGAGCTTCAGCTTTGAAGGTGGGTGGTAGGGAAATAACTCCCATTGTGAGGTATCAGCTGGATTCACGTGTGCAAAGCTCACATTTCATCAGGATGCATTTGCTGTCAGAAGGCATGCCTTGGGTTCATCAGGGCCCAGGAACTTGGTGATTCCTAATAGATGGTACTCAAGAACAATCCTCCGTGGGACCATCTGCAAAAGAAGAAACTACCATATGAACAGTGGCACTGGCATCTTGGAAGATCCAATTCACCTCATTACAAAGTCACAGGCATTCCAGTAGAGGTGGTGTCCAAAAAACTTTGGCTACTGAACAACTTTGTCAAGTCTGTATTGTGATTGAATTGGTGCTGCAGGAAATTGGAGATTGGTGAGTCCTACCTCCTTACCAGGACTTCTTCAACACAGCCTGGGAGGATGGTTTTCAAGTGGTGACACAGGTCAGAAACCACATGACCTTAGATGTGCTCAGTTATAGCTTCAGCATTTCTGCCTTGAGTGATGTAGCTTCAGAGGAGTTATTCTTTTTGATGCATTCAGTAACAAATGGATGAAGGTGCCAGGAGTAGCCTGGGAGCCATCCAGGGAGCAGAGAAACACTAGCTGCACTGCTGGGGAAGAAGCTCTCTGGATGGAGGGACAGGCAAGCTGGAGGACCTTAAACCAATGTATTTTCTTCTGCTTCTGAAGGCCAGAGCCCTGAGGGCAGCCTGGGGCTGACCCATCCTAGCAGGGCAGGAGAAGATCCAGCTCAGTCAGGAAGCCCAGGAATGTTCGGTCTTTTGCAGAACTCTGAATTTCCAAGCTCAAATAGAGAGAGAAGCACCCATTAATCACTCCAATTGCCTGGTCTCCCACTCTTCCCTTGCCCTCCCCCCCATTTATCTAATTCTGGCTTTTCCCCCCAGAATAGTTCCCAATCGCACTGCCCCTGGATCTCTTGCAGTATACCCTGCATTACCGGAAGATGTGGTCTCTTGCTGCATTCCTAAAGATCCACAAGGACAGAGAAGAGGAGAAATCCTGAAGGGGCTTTGCAAAGCAAATCTGGGGGTGAAAGGCTTCGATTTGTCCCAGGGTCAAGGCAGGACCTTCCTCTTTGTCCTGGATGATGGAGGAAGAGTGGCTGTTTGGCTGGTTGCTACACTCCAGCTTGGTGATGACGAAAGAAACTCAGCTGCCTCTGGGCTTGACACAGACCTGTGAGCACTTTTCATTAAGGGAAGAAACCAGCTGCTGAGGCCCCCAGGAGAGTCTCAGGGTTGCAGAAGAGAGAGGGATAAATGAATTGTGTCACTTTGCAGTGACTTGGAAAGGGATAACAACATATCACAAGCAGTGCCTTGGAGATCTTACTGTGCAAATAAGGAGAGAGTGGGAGACAAGCAAACCATGGTAATGCCAGTGATCACATCCAAAACCAAAGTTGCCAGCATGTTCCTTGCAAGAAGTTCTCCACCATAATTGCAATTTCAGAGAAAAAGAGCACACCTATCTCTAACTCCAGGGAATTTAGGCAACTTCCATTTAGGGAGGTTTAACTGTTTTATTATTATATTTGTCAGTGTCTCCAAATGAATTAAAATATAGAAATTTTTCTGAAGAACTCTCTGGGTTTTAATGATTTCTTGTGCTCCAGTGCAGACCGGAGTGTTGAATAATCAGAATTCTCCCAGAGCAGAATTTGTGAACCCCACTTAGCTCTATCAGGGAGCAGGAAGGAATTCCCAATACCATAGTGATAATGTCAGGTGCCACAGGTTAGTAGAGTGTCTGATTTGGTAGATAACTAAAATCTACAGAGTATGCTGGTTTTACTTGACAAAAATATCTTTCACATGATGAAATGCAACCTTTGGCAGGTAAGTGCATGAAATGTTCTCAGACTTGTAGGAAGGAGGGAAGCTGAGTCACCATCCCTGGAGGCATTTAAAAGCTGTGTATATTTGATACTTGGAGACATGGGTTAGGGGTGGTCTTGGTAGTGCTTGGGGAATTCTGCTCTGAGTACCACAGCAAAGTAAAATGTTTCAGAGTCAGGAAATACGTAGGCAAACTGGACATGGCTTTTTGTAAGTCTCCTAGAATAACTCACAGCCTGGAAACCTTGATTTGAGAAACTGAAGGAAGACCAGCCCCTTTGGTTTTTCCAAGGGTCAGTTTAAAAACAGCTTGACCTATCTGATCTGAAAAGCTTGAGCTTTGAGCACAAGGCTGCAATCTGGCAGAGAAGAGCTCCTGCACTGAGCAGAGACACAATGGGACTCAAGAATTGTGTTGGACAAACACAGGATATCTTGAATGCATATAAGGTGGGGCGATAACTGGATCCTTTGCAAAAAAATGAATTTTTCACTGTTGACTCCTCTAGGTGTATCTTCAAAAGACAAATATGGTGCTGGCCTTGGACTTGCTGAGAAAGGCTGATGGTATAAAGCTCTCTCATTCTGGGAGACGGCAGGTGATATTGAGTCTCTTTCTGGCCTTCCCACCTCAGGTACTATGCATTGAACTTCAACAAGAGTGCAATAAAACCTGTGAAGGTTTGGGGGTGGAGGTCCTGCAGCATCACCTTTACTCCTGGGTTAGAAGTGGCAAACCACACTTTACCCTAAACATTGGAGACAGTCATTCTATTTTGACTCCTACAGTGCAGAACCAACATGGTAGTCAGAAGCCTTGGAAATAGAAGCTGGAAGGCTGAATAAATGTGCCATGTTGCTCTGCTGCAACATCTTAGATGAATTCCACCATGCGGAACAGACCTGTCCTGGAAAGGTTCAGGTTGGGAGTCCATAGGTGTATCTGGCTGGCAGAGACTGACCTCCAGCAGCTCCTATGTAGGAGGCTGTGTGTGCACAGACCTTGGCCCCTGGACACCTGTATAATTGCTTTAAACCTCTTCTTTGGGTCAATAAATCCCTACCAACTATTTTCTAAAAAGGGAAGTACACAGGTGACAAACTGCTTACAGTAGAAATAATGTGAATATTAAGTTAATCAAAGCATTCACATTGGAAGGGATTAAAAGAGGGAAGGGGGAAAAAAAGCCAGCTCGTAACAAGCAATCCATGTCACTTTTTTCCCTCCTGTGTACTCTTGCTCTGTCCCATTTGTCTAGCAGTAATCTACATTTCAAATTATTACATGGGAAGCTGAAGTGGTAGTGACAGGGATAAACGAAGCTTGTTAAACTAATAGCTGCACTAATGCCCAAATATGTGAACTTCCAGAGTCAGGCAGCATCCAAGGCTGCCGGAGCTGTCAGCCCCGCTCCCCCTGGGCTCGTCCGCCAGCCGCTGCCACATGATGAATGGCCCTGTCGAGTAAATTCATCCGGGGCCCAATTAAATAGGCAGAAATGAACTAGAGCCGTCAACCAGGGAGAGAGAAAAGGAGAGGGAGGGAGGGAGGGAGGGAGGGAGGAAGAGAGAGAGAAGATTTAAAAAAAAAAAAACAAGGGGTGGGAGGAGGGGAGAATTATTCCTCACAAAGTCAAGGAAGCTCTGGCGCAGTGAAGTCATTCTGTCAGAAAATGGCCATTTAATGCTTTGCCGAGCCCACGACAGATAAGTCATCTGAGGAAGCTTTAGTGGAGTCCCAGGGCATTTCATTTATTAATTATCAGCTTCGAGCAGGGATTGCAGCCGCCTCTGTCTCTTCCCCATCCCTTTTCTCCACTGAACACTGTCAGACCCATGCCTCCTCCCTGTCAGGTGGGAGGCGGCTGAGCAGCCACGGGCAACTTGGGCACATAGAGGTGGGGACAGAGGAGAAAAGGCACTGGGAGCTCTTCATGTATCCTTCTACTTCTTTTTTGTCAAAAAATCCAGCCGTGGCACTTCAACCTTAGCTCCAGCCCTCTCTTTCCCTCTTGGTCCCAAAAACCCCAACACCACTGCAAGGGTTGCTCAGACCCCACAAAATGGTACTACCTGCTCCACCGTGTCCCCTTCCATGCCCCATCCACTCCCCTTTAGGCAAGCCAAGCCCTGAGGAGACGTGTCCTCTGCTGCATGTGGGCAGGGACAGGGCCCATGGATAAAGCAGCCCTTGGAGGCCATGCTCTCCCTCAGGAAACCAGAGATGTGTTGGGTGGCTTTGGAGGAGCATTTCACCTGCTGCACGCAGCACCTCCTGTCCCACTTGTCCTTGCTTTATCCCACCAGCGCTGCTCCCTCCCACATTTGCCAGTTCTTTGCTGACTCCTGCCTCATGTGGTGCCTGCCTATCACCAGCAGAAGCAAGCAGTGATGGGGTGGGTGAAGGCACTCCAGGCAGAGCTGCTGACCTTGGTGTGAGTCCCTGGTAGACTCCAGCACAGTGGATGACAGCTAGTGAGTGTTTCTGACAACCTTCCCAGAGCCTTGTCCAAATCCAGTTTTTTTCCCTACTCTGCATACAGGCATGGCCAGCCACATCTCAAGAAAAACTTTGCACTGCTTTTGGTGAGGTATCCCCTTCCTCCAGCCTCAGTCCCTAAGTTCTTGCTAAAACACCAAGGGGTGAAACCCAAAGGGAATTATTCAGCACTGCTACTTCACATCACAA
The DNA here is from genome assembly GCA_034509185.1 of Euphonia xanthogaster. Classification (NCBI taxonomy): domain Eukaryota; kingdom Metazoa; phylum Chordata; class Aves; order Passeriformes; family Fringillidae; genus Euphonia; species Euphonia xanthogaster. Next base: position 7,945,320 of record JAYDZK010000128.1, on the reverse strand, counting down.
AGGACTTGCCCCATCTCTCTTTCTGGCCACACACTTAGAATAATTTCTAAAAATAACAGATTAGTTATTTTTATTGACAGGGTGCGTGCTATGGTGTTTGTAGAAAGCACCTAAATTAATGCAGGAGCACTCTCATAGCCCAGGAAAGTCATGTTTACCTAGTGAGAAGCTGGAAAAAAGTTGCAGCTCATGGTGAGATACATGAAGGAGGAAGAGTCTGGCAGGGTAAAGAGTGGCTGGCAGCCCAGCTGGGCTGTTCTCTAATCCGTACTAACTGCTGGTCCTGATTCTTGATCCATCAAGGCTGCAGCAGGGGTTGTGGCAAGCACAACTGTTCAGCTGTGCAGAGATCAACATCTTGGTAAACCTGGTCCTGGCTCTGCTTCATTTGGTGGTTCCCTTGCTTAGGGACAATCTCTAGAGCACTGAGGCTTTTGTTCACCTCTGCCAAGTTTCTCTATCCCTGCAGATGCAAGTTCAGGGCATCAACTAGCCAGAGATTCATAAAATCATAGAATTGCCTGGGTTAGAATGGACCTTAAAGACCATCTTATTCCAGCCCTTGTCTGACCTTGTCTATAACATTTCTGTGACATCAACAACTTCTCTTGTGCCTCACCATTCCTACAAGAAATTTTCGTGGTAGTTAAGCTGTGCCAATGGTGTTCCACAGCTACCTGTAGTGCAGGGTGCTGCATCATGAGACCAGAGCAAAGTGGATGGGATGCCTAGAATGTCAAGCAATTTTCCTAATATCTAATCTAACCCTGCTCTCTGTCCATTTAGCCCTCCCCTCCCATCTGAAGAATCATTTCAGTTTGAAAAGCCTTCAGACACCATAATGTCCAACGGTATTCTCGGTATTTCCAAGGCCACCACTAACCCATGTACCCAAGTGCTGCACCCACATGGCTTTTAAAACCCTTCAGGGATAGGGATTTTAGCACTGCTCTGAGTAGCCTGTATGCCTGTAATTAGGGCTGAACAACCCTTTCAGTGAAGATATTTTCCCTGATATCCAACCTAAAGCCTCTCTGTCACAACTCGAGGCCATTTCCGCTTGTCCTGTTCTTGTTCCCTGGGAGCAGAGCATGACCCCCACCTGGCTCCACCCTCCTGTCAGGGAGCTGTAGAGAGACAGAAGGTTCCCCCTCATTTTGCCCAGGCTGAGCCTCTCCAGCTCCCTCACCACTTTTTGTGCCTAGGACCCTTCCCAGTCCCATTTTTCTGGACATGCCCCAGCACCTCAGTCTCTTTCCTGAACTGAGGGGCCTAAAACTGGGCACTCAAGATGAGATCTTACCAGTGCTCACAACAGGGGGACTGCCCTGGGCCTCCTGGCAACACTATTCCTTATACAGGCCAGGTGCCATTTGCCTTCTTGCTCTCCTGAGCACACCTAGGCTGTCAACCAGTACACCCAAGTCCTTTTCCAACTTTCCATCCCCTCTCGCTCAGCCTGAAGCTGCCTTGTTGTGACCCAAGGGCAGGACCCAGCGCTTCTTGCTGAACCTCATCCTGCTGACCTGAGACCATTAAAACAGCCTGCAAGAAAACTGAAACTCCCTCTGCAGAGCTTTCATGTCCTTAAGCTTTCAACATCCAAAGCTTTCTCTGCAATAGTTGCCCCAGTGTGTACCTTCCAGTATTGTCCTGAATTAGCGGTCCCATCCGCTTTGCTCTGGTCTCATGATGCAGCACCCTGCACTACAGCTGGCTGTGAAACACCATTGGCACAGCTTAACCACCACGAGGGCCACCAGAAATGCTGCTCTGCCATCCACATAGGAGCCCACCCTCTGCCTCACCTCTGTGTGTGGCAGAAGACATATGCTATGGTAATAATATGTAAGTGTAAAGTGTAAAGCTTTGGCATAATGGCAGCATTTGCTTTCAGAACATTGGACTCTCTGCTGGAGCACAACAGAACCACTCACTGTGGCACACAATGCCTGGAGGATAGCTAAAGGAATAATTAAAGAGAAGTTCTGTTTGCACTAAAAATGTCAGGTTATTTGGTTCTCTTTTTTTCACAGGGCAAAGATTTTTCTTATCAAAAATCTATTCACTAAAATGCTAATGATAGTCAGTGATTAGAAACTGCTGCTCAAGTTTTGAAAGTTCCCAGTGGGTTTCCCAGACACGGCATGTAGCTTGTCAGTTTAGGAAATGCTTTCAACAAATCAAACTTCAGGCTATGATTTTTTCTAATATTTCATTTCCTTAATGCTTCACTGTGCTAAAGCCAATGGGGACTTTTGAGTTAAGTGATGAAGACTACATTATTAGTTGCAAAGTCAGTTCTGATAGAAGTCTCTCATGGCAAGGTGTTCTCGGAGAGGCATAGAAGAACTGCTAGCAAATGTGTGTAATTAAGAAGAATAATTGTTTTATTAAAGTGAATTATGAACTTCTTATTTATTCGTGTCAGAGAAGTTGTCTGCCAAGAAGCACAGACAGACTTCCAAGAAACAGAGGACTTATCTTCCTCAACTTTAGCAGGATTCATGCAAACATATTTTGTTGCAGGCAATATCATATTTATGCCAGCACCTGACATTCAGGGTAGACACACATTCAGGACTGTTTGTGGAGCCTTTGTAGGCTTCCAAAGCATTGCTGCTACCTCTGCTGCAGGGTTAGAGGGGAATGCACGACATAGCCAGTCAGTCTGCAGTTCAGATCCTGGACCCCAGCACACACTCTTGTGGGGTGCCCTGCTACCCCAGGACCAGCTTTTCCTCCAGCCTGACACAGGTGCTAGTTTAGTTTACAGTCCCTCTTCTGATAAAAAAAAACCCCAGCTTAATCTCCTACCCAAAGTTTCATGGAAAAATTGCATTTAGGTGAGATGGTTCCTTCTGTTTCTAGGACTTTGGAGCCATGACTTACTATTTTCCAGTGAAAACCATCACTCGACATCTTCTGTCAAGGAAGCCATGTGCAAAGTGAACGAACATCTTTGTGTTTTATATCGAGATTCCCCTGAATAAAGTTGGTTGGGCAGTGTTAACAGCTGAAGTAAAGAAGATCTGTGCATGCACACTTGCTCTTCAGAGTAGCTGTCCCATGGCACAGAGCTCTGCCAAGGGCTGTTCTCCAGGTTAGCCACTCCATCTTTATAAATCCAGCCTTTGTGAGAAAAAAGTATGACTGAGATGGTCTCCATTTCTTGCCAAGAAAGGCGGGAAGAACCATGCATATATTTATATCTGATTAGAGAATGGGAGTATATAGATGAAGGAACTGCCATGGGAAATGAGTGGTTGTCATCGATGAAGAGCAGGTGAAAATCTACTGGGCACACCCATGAGGGCTTCTTTCATCACAGAGTTTGCAGATTAGGAGATCTAAACAGGACTGTAAGTGTGGAAATGAAATAACTGAACTATTTTCATGACTTTTAAGCTTCTCAAGTCTGCTCAAGCTGCTTCACTGCATGAAGCAAGAGGGAGAGTTTAAAATCACAGGGAAAAAAAAACAGCAAGTGGTTATTCTGATGAGGGGATCAAGGGGAAACAAATCCATCATATTTTGTAAGAAATTAGTTATAGACACATTGCTTACTAAATGTGCCAGCATTTGTTAAAGCATGGGTTATTGTAGAAATAAGACAGCAAGAGCTATGTTTAAAATGTTTTCTTTGCTGTTGTAAACAGTAGTGAGGAGCAGCAGAGGAATTAAGTGATAAGATGGCATGTCTGGTGCTATATGTGTATATGAGTAGTATATATACACACACCTCCACCGGTTAACTCACCCCATGGGCTGCAGTGGTCCAGTGCTCTGCAGGATTACCTCAGAAAACATGTCCTCACCACACAGTCCCTGCCTTCAGCCTCCTGGTGCCTGCAGGATAGACAAGTCCTTGTTTGCCCAGCAGCGCCTGCTTCCCCTGGCTCTCCTCCACTCTTCCCTTACAGAAGCTGCATTCCTCAACCAGGGTAGACATGTGTTCTCCCAGGGTGAGGCTTCACTTTAGCAGGATTCATGAAAACACATTTTGTTGCAGGCCATCCCATGTTTATGCCAGACAAACTGCCACACTGTGAGCAGTTTGTCTGATGTCTGCATGGCAGAACAATCCACCATTTTTAGTGTCTTGCCTGACTTTGGGGGTGGGGAAGAAGAGAAGACCGATACAGGTACTTCAACTGGATGGTTGGTACCCCTTAAAGAAAAGGAAAATAAATAAAGCAATAGATTGAAAAACCTTCCCTGAAATTCTTACCTTACAAGGCTCCTAATGAGATAAGATGCCCTCTGATATTCATAATCCTCAAGATCAAAGGAAATTTCAGAAATCTCAAGGAAGGACTGGTGTGTAACCACGGGTGGAGATGAAGGGGAGCTTTTGCCTTGCATTCCTGCAGAGCTGGGTCACACTTAATATCTACCTATTAATATCTACCCTCACCACTCTGCAGCAGTACCCTCCTACCTCTGGTGCCACCCCTGGAGAAACTGAGGAAAAAATGTGGGATAGCAACGTGTTAGAGTTAGGATTTTTTTCTTCTTATTGATCTCAGAGAATTTTCTACCATTTGTTGCCTAAGAGATCATGTTCATACTTAAGAGAGATAAAAGATGGAGCCAAGGAGGAGGGGGAGGAGTGCAGCTGGCTGCACTTTTATAGCTGAGGGGCCTTCTCTTGGGAAGAGCGGAGATAGTGCAAGATTTGGCTTGGGGAGGTGGGGGGGAGAGGCGGGGAGGGTGTTAGGGAATGGGCTGGAGGGGAACAGTCCAGTTGCTGGTACTGTGGGGAAAATTCACTGCCACCGTGGAGTCCAGCCATTTACTGCTTCTCCTACTTTGATTGAGGCTTCGCTTGGAAGAGCGGCCATTGAAATGGGACCTTTTTTCAACATCTAGTCTCACTGGAAAGGACCCTCACCATCTACTTGGGTGCCTCAAGGGACAATCCGGGACCCCGATGCCCTAACCCCCCCTCTGAGGGAGCATCTCCTGGCTGCTCGCGGGAGCCTGGCTATTGCTGGCCAGTCCTGCTGTCTTTCTACCACGGCTTCGGGTTTTTCACTGCGCTTCAGCCCAACAGCCCATGCCTGCCAGGACATCACAGGGCTCCTGCTATGGCTACAGAGCATCTGCTACATTTTGTTTGCCGCTCCAGGGTCTGCTTGCCTCTGCTGTTTCAGCTTGCTGCTCCAAGGTTCCTGCTACAGTCCATCTCACCACCCAGAGGGGCACTGAGACCAGCTGGCCCTGAAGTTGTAAAGAAAGCCCCTTTTCTAGAAGCCCCTTTTCTGGAAGCCCCTTTTCCAGAAGCCCAATTTTCCGGAAGCCCCTTTTGGGGAAGCCCCTTTTCCGGAAGCCCCTTTTCTGGAAGCCCCTTTTCCGGAAGCCCCTTTTCCGGAAGCCCCTTTTATGGAAGCCCCTTTTCCGGAAGCCCCTTTTCCGGAAGCCCCTTTCCCGGAAGCCCCTTTTCCGGAAGCCCCTTTTCCGG
>JAYDZK010000128.1:7902520-7933334 GCA_034509185.1 Euphonia xanthogaster | reverse complement strand
TCCATCCATCCATCCATCCATCATCCATCCATCCATCATCCATCCATCCATCCATCCATCCATCCATCCATCCATCCATCCCCCATCCATCCATCATCCATCCATCCATCATCCATCCATCCATCATCCATCCATCATCCATCCATCCATCCATCCATCACCCATCCCTCCATCCATCCCCCATCCATCCATCATCTATCCATCCATCATCCATCCATCCATCCATCCATCCATCCATCCATCATCCATCCATCCATCCCCCATCCATCCATCCATCCCCCATCCATCCATCATCCATCCATCCATCCATCCATCCATCTGTCCATCCATCCCTCCATCCATCATCCATCCATCCCTCCATCCATCCATCCATCCCCCATCCATCCATTCATCCATCATCCATCCATCATCCATCATCCATCCATCCACTTCCATTTTGTTAAAAAAAAAAAATAAATTAATTCCCTGAGAATACACTTGTTCCAGTCTTCAAAACAGTTTTGACCAAGCCCCTTCTGGTCTCCCCGTGTGTGGTGGGCACCTCTGACACAAGTGTTTGAAAAAAATGGAAACTGACAGTGTTGAGACACTGCAAGGGCTCAGCGACGAAGGACTCATGCAATTATCTTCTGTCAGAATTCATCTTGTCAGCCTTGCATGGTGTTAATATTCTTGGAAACTCTGAAGATGAAAAACTGAGTGAAAAAAAAAACCTCTGCCACATAGATCAGACTGGTCACAGTAGCATTTTTGGAGGTAGGAGAAATGACAGCCAGGATTACCAACGATACCAAGAAAAAGCAACAGGCTGGAACATAATTTAGAGGTAACATGGTGGTGCTGGTTTTATGGTTGGGCTTGAAGACCCTAGAACTCTTGTCAAACTTTAACAATTCCATGATTATATGAACCTGACTGCTTGAGCCATGTGGTGTGGTGCAACTGTGCTTCTCCAGGAAGCTTGCTTGTTAGCTGTCTTCTACAGATATCAAGGCATGTCAGTGAGTGAAACTGCTCCTGGCCCAGGCAAGATGTTCCCTTAAATGGGTCAGCTGCCATTAGTTAAAAGGCAGAAAAAGTGAAATCTAATAAATTACTGATAAAATGTGCAGAGATATTGTCACAGAGGTGTCCCATCATTCTGGAGGGAAATGCATCAACACACCTTTGCTAGATCAAATTTTCACAGATAGTTTTATTTGGTATTTCTACTAATAAGTACGGTTTTTGTGGAAAAAACAAAAAACAAAACAAACTCCTGTCCATCTAGTTTTAGTAAGTTAATTCCATGTTTCATGCACTTCTTCTTTCAAGGTTTCAAAATTATTTCTTTCAGCAGGGAGCAAAAAATTCCTTCCCATTATATCTCTGATAAAGTTAGCTGATACAATCAAAGGGGAAAGTATTCTTTTTCATTTTGGTAATAAAATTTTCATTCTTTGAAGAAGCACCATTCCCTGTTTAACATTCCTTTGCTCCTTCTGTCCCAAGACTACCTTGCTGTGGCTCAGGTGAGGGCAGATGTGGCATCATATCAAAAGTTAGCACGATCTCTGCTCCAGACAGCTGGGTGCTCAGTCTGGTTCCTGGGGGTCAGCCAGCCTTGGCAGCAGCACTGGGCTCTATAAGAAGGGACATGCTTGACATGTTGGACTGGACACAGTCTTTCCAGCCCACTAGTGGAGCTGAAGTGATTAGAGAACAGGACACAAATAATCACTGCACTTATTTGTCACCAGGAAGGGCCTCATTAGGGAACACAGATATCTTCCTGGTGCTCAGGAGCTGTCAGTCCGGGCTGACAAAACCTATGACAAGGACATTAATGAGTTACATGTAATTTGGAAAGATCTCTTGTTTCTGAATATTTACAGTTAGGTTCTACTGGCAACAGAATTTATTTCAGAATTTCTCAGTTAGATGGAAACCTTACTGTGCAAGCCTTTCAAAACCAAACACCTTCTGTTTCAAAACATTGGCAGAATCTGAGGCTCTTTGAGCAGAGACTTACAGAAAAAAAAATCCATGTGACCTTCAGTGCATTTTAATAGATCTTCTGTCGGCTCAAGGTCTCATCCCAAGTCTCCACAGTCCACAAGGACCAGCCTTGGACACTCAGTGGCTGCAGCTTTTTGCTGGCAAGAGGAAACACCTGATTGACTTGAATCAGAAACACATCAGATCACCAGAGGAAACCTAAGAGATTAAAAAAAGCAAGAAGACATCAGGAGAAAAGTTGGACTGAGAAGAACTAGTAAAAAGGGATGGGACAGACTTGCAAGTCTGACCATGCATGTCTTTCTCAAATGACACTCTTTGATGTAAGGGGTGGAATATCTGCAGATGCAGAACCAGTGCTTTGATCTGAAAAATATGCATATGATTTTATCTGCCTCTTGCATCCAGGGAATTTCTTATAGGCCATCATCCCATCATTTTGTCTGCAGCTATTAATTAAAGCAGTACAGAAAACTAGAACATTTCATAGAAAATAAAGATTTTTTTTTAAAGCATCAATGGCGCTACCTTATTGAAATTAGAAATTAACAGCTCATTTTCCATCACAAAAAGCTCCACAAAATACTTTCCCCTGCCTACAGTGTTTAATTCCAGAGCTTTTCTTCAAAGGACCAAGAAATATGTATCTGTCTCTACCAGCTGCTGCAAGATCTGACATATCTGTAGCCCTCAGAGAGTTAGTGAGTTCATGAAGGCACCATCAAATTATCACCATTTAAGCAAACTTTGAGAAGCCAAAGATTGGTATTGTAAAGGACAGGAAAGCTAGAAATTTATCTTACCTATCATGACCTCTCTCAGGATAGGTTTGAATTACACTTCAGGTGGACTTCAGAAATCTTTTCTGTCTCTTGCTCCATTAGTTGATACACTTAGTGAAAACTGGGTCCTAACCAGACATACTTTTCTCGTCATGAGCGAGACATCACTACACATTTGATCTTGTGATTTCTGCAATATTCCCTTACCTGTGTGAACAGCATCATCTGGTTCCATCCCTGGCCTGGCTGCAGCCCTGAAGTCAGGCAGCACTCATGGGCATCCAGGTCACCCATCACTACCAGCATGAAAGAGAATGAGCTTCTTCCTGAAGATTCCCCACCATCATGGTCAAGGCCAAAGCTTGTGCTGTCCATTAACATCCAGAAGCAGGGATTGATTGAGAGGGGGACTCAGGCAGCAGGTGTAGAGTCATAGAATTGTAGAATGTGAAGGTATTTGAATGGACCTTAAAGATCATCTAGTCTGAGCCTCCCATTTAGTCAGGGTCACCTGCCACTAGATTGGGTTGCTCAAGGCCTTGAACACTGCTAGGCTTGGGGCATTCCCAACTTCCCTGAGCAGCCTGTTCCTGTACCTCACCACCCTCAGAGTGAAACATTTCTTCCTAATAGTTAATATACATTGGAATAACCTCTTTCAATTTTCCCTCATTTCTCCTTGTCCTGTCACTACAGTTCTTGATGAAGAATCCTTTTTCAGCCTCTCTGTAGGTACCAGAAGTATCCTTTAGATACTGGAGGGGTGCTATGGGGTCTCCAGGCAACTTTATCTTCTCCAGGCTGAACAGCTCCACCTTTCTCAGCCTGTCTTCATAGGGAATGTGCTCCAGTCCTCTTATCAACTTCATGGCCTCATCTGGACTTGCTCCAAGAGTCCTTCTTATGTTGGGTGCACCACAAATGTATGCAGTGTTCCAGGTAGAGTCTCACAAGGCCAGAGGAGCAGATTCCCCTCCTTCAACCTGCTGCCTACACTTCTTTGGATAAAGCCCAGAATTCCTTTGTCTTTATCAGCTGTGAGTGCACACTGATGGCTCCTATTGGGTTCTTTATCAACCCCCACCTCCAAGTCCTTCTCCACAGAGGTGCTCTCAATCACTTCTCTGCCCAATTGGAAGATGTACCTGGGATTGTCCCAACACAGGTGTAGGACCTTGCACTTTGCTTTGCTGCACTCTGTGAGGTTTGCACTGGCTCACCCCTCGAGCCTGTCCAGGCCCCTAGTCAGTAAAAGACTTTCCTTCTTTGCTCTTGCAATAGAAGGATTAGAATATGAAGTGCTTAAACAGCATCAAACACAGCAGTATTGCTTTTACCATTTGACCTAAATTTGTTTGCTAGTGATCTTTTTTAAACTTGTATGTGCCAGAATAAAAATGAAAAATGAAAACATCAGTTTTCACTTTGTGGTTAAGTGAGAAAGTTTTTCCCCTATCAGCAAAGAATATTTCCAGGACTAGAAGGCAAATCTAGAGAATGCTGTGAATTTATTTTCTTTTATAAATCTCTGTGTATAGAGGGTTCTGAGCTTCAGGGAGGGAGAATAAGTCAGAAAGATGCATAGACAGCTGCTGCTGGAGTCAGGACTTCAGTTTGTAATCGCTGCAGAGTTGGGCAGAGAGAGGGACAAAAGCAGACTCCTTCCTGTTGGAAAACCATCCCAGATCAGAGCCTTTGGACAAAAATGTGAAGCTTCAGGAGCCCTGTACAGAGCTTCACCATTCATTAATGACTGTGACATGCAGTCTTACACCTCATTACTTTGGCACTAATGGATACTGGCACTGATGTCTCTGCTGAACATGGACTCCCCTGGTGCCATCTCAACCCTACAATACAGCATGCCCACCAAAGTTCCTCCTCACAGGGAGCCAGTGTGCAGCAGATGGCATGAGAAAAAGTTGTCTTTCAGTTTGGTGAACTACCAGCTCCCCTGAGCAGAGAGAGATTGTGGCTCCTGTGCTGTTCCAGGCTGTGACTGTTGGGGTCAGAGGTGGAGTAGAGAGAACAGCCTTTGTGCACAGCCTCCTGCCCCCCACCGTGGAGCCTGACCCCAGTTTGGGAACAACTGGCTTTGCTTGGATATCATAGGTTTAAGTAGATGAGGTGTTCATCTACTGGCATTCACTCATTGACATGATTATTCTTCTTAAGGGTAATGAAAATTCCTGGGGTAAAGGCCAGCACAGGCTTGTAAAGCAACTTTGCAGAGAAACATGATGACTTTCCTTAAACTTTCTCATTTCAGGTTCATTATGGTAACATTTAAACTAAATGGACTTTATAGGCTTTCTGGGATATATGCTCCATTACTTTCCAACCAATCAGTGTGAGGCTGGTAGGCCTGTAGTTGACAGGATCTTCCTTCTTCTCCTTCTTTATACAGGAATGACATCTGTTTTCTACTAGTTATGAGGAACCCCTTCATATCACCACAACCTCTCGGAGTTAATCAACAGAGCTTCTGCAATGACACCAGCTCACTCCCTTAGCTCTTACAGATGCATTCCATCAGGTGCCATGGGCTTAAGGTTTTATACAGATTGTTTAACAATTCCCTACCTTTTCCACCCTACCAAAACTAAGTATACCCTGCCCTGGTTTCCTACTGGCCTCATCACCTGTCACAAGTCAGAGACTTGTTTTCTCTCACATCTCTCCCTGCCTGCATTCCCAGTTTGTCCTTTCTGAAGAGCCCATATTCACTCAATGCAGAATTTGTGAGATGTATCACCACCTTTCCATGATCCCAATGACAGTATAACTCTGCTAAAGCACAACAGAACCCTCATTTCCCCTGGTCACGTCCCATGTGGCATGTGTTGGTGTAGGATGATTTCAGAGCAGGACCCCCACATGCTGGTTTCCCAAAAAGGATATGAAAGCTTTCCCCACAACTCTCTCTGGTAGGGTCTTCCTTCTTTATGTGGGTACCCCTGTGATGGACCCCCTTTAGCCCTGTTTTGTTGAGAGCAAGCTCCCTTCATTTGCCCCATATTCTTTGTTTGTCTACCACTTTCTCACCTTGTTTTGGTGATCCCCTCTCCACCCTACAGGTCCTAGTTCACCATTTTCTATCAGACTGACCACCCTGTTGCCAAAGATACTTTTCCTGTGCTTGGTCAGGCAGATCCCATCTCTTTCAAGAAGGTTTCAATTCTCTAAGAGAATCTCATGGTCATAAGCACCAGAACCCTATTGCCAACACAAAAGGCAAATATAACTGTTGACCTGCAAGACATCCCTACTCCTCCAGCCCTTGCCTCTCACACACAGGATCCAGGAGAGAACCCCCCTTGGTCCCCAATGACCATTAGCCCAGACACAAGCAGTCATCCTTGACACTTTGCAGGTCCCCCTGGCAGTAACTGTGGTGACAGTCCCATGTCTGTGCTAAAGCAGATGGATGATGGGTAAGAGCTGAGCTGCCCACAGAAATGGGTCAGGCAAAGGGAGTTTCCATGGGGCTAATGAACACTCACATGGAGCATCATGTCCATGCTAGTATGGCAATGAACTGCTCTTGCAGAGGACTACTTCTGCAATCCAAACAGTTTTTAACAATTCCTAATCCTTTTTTTTCTATTTAGAAGTACAAGTAAACACATTTTCTGAAAGTTTCAGGAGTCTGGATGAGAGCTGTCAGACAGAAAATGCAGTTGTTCCAGCACCAAAATGTATTACAGAGCAGATCCATTAATTAAAATCAAAAATACAAGCAACTTTATAAAAACCAAGTGACAGTTCAATAGAATCAAATGAATTTATGCAATTCTAAGGAGATATAATTTTTTTTTTCACTTCCTCAGTTTCATTCTTGCTTTCTTATTCTGCTAAGCCGTTTATAAAGCTGTGTTGCAACTTTCTGATAGAATTATAGAATAGCAGAAGTTTGGGTTGGAAGGGACTTTTACCAACCTTCTAGTCCAATCCTATTGTGCCCAGTGATGCCTTTCACTACATGCTATTGGCCTTTCATAGGGTAAAAATGTTGTGCTTTTTTTTTTTTCACCTGTTAAAGTTGTAGTTTGAGTTTCACTTTATGGAAATATAAATTAAAAAAAAAAAAACCAAAACCACAGCAAAATAGCATTCCTTATGCCAGTTTGCTCAACATGTTTCTTCAAGCTGCCAGAATCTACATTGGCAGAGGAACACACCAGCACCAATGGGAAGTTTGTGACCACCAGTCCATGGGTCTGTCTGAATAACATAAAACCCCATCGATAACCCTGGACCAGGAGTGCTTTTTTGACTTTATGTCAGCAAAGATCGAGCAGTAATGACTGACTAGATTTCACATGGCTCAGCTATCAGCAACCACGGTGGCAGTGCAGGATAGACACATAAATGTTTGCAACAGAGAGGAAGCTTCACAGGGTAAATCAGCATAAACCAGCTGTAAAATTCAGAGTTCAATATATTGCAATTGCAGGAAATGACAGAAGATGCTGCACTGAGTATTTAAATAGAGGAGAGTAGTTTTTCACAATATGATGGTAAAAAGAAATTATCCACAGAAAACCAGAGAAAGCAGATGATAGAGTATGATGACTGTGGGTAGTTATGAGGGTGCTGGCAAAACTGGCTGACAACAACCCTGCAGTCTGGACAGCCAGGGCCAACCACCAAACATTGGCTTTGATGCTGTTCATTTAGACTTCCAGCTCTGAGCAGCCATCCCTTCTCCGCCTTAATTCCGGTGTCCATGGTGGAGACAAGTCCAGGGTGCAAGCACAGACTCTCTAGCCAGCACAGGGGCTGGCAGGCAGCCGAGGGGCTGAGGCAGTGGTGGCACAGCTCAGATAGAGTTGGAAGCCCAAGCTTTCAAAACCACAGCGGGAAGTCTTGCCGCTACACGAGGGTAATAAAGCGGTGTGAACGCGCGCCGCCTCCAACACGGCCATGTGCACTGGCCGCATCCGCAGCAAGCCCTCTGCTCTGTGTGCCGGTTCCATCACATTAACTCATCCCGCGTCGCCATGGCAACACGTGTCAAAACCACGCTGCTGGCAGGTCCAGATCCAGCTCTGCCGAGCTCAGCCCTGGTGTGCATGCCAGTGGGGAGCAAACCCTTAATGAGGCCCCTTAATTTCATTCATCAGGAACACCTCTGCTCGTACACTGCCAGTTTGAAAGGTCTTGAAAAAAATCTGCAGAATGAAGGGGGAGAAAAAAAAGAAAAACAGGCGAACCTCTTCAGCCCAATAGGAAGATTTCAGGCAAGTAACAAAATGCTTCACTTGCTATGAGGAGACACCAGTGCTGTGTGGCTGCCCAGCTGCACAGTTTGCAGATCCTGAGCATCCAACACTTGTGTTTGCGACCAGCAGAATCACCCTGTCCTGGCAGCGATCCACAGCCACCGCTTGCAGCAGCACTCATCCTCTCCAGAGTCTGAGCGTGACAGATTTTTGCATTGTGACAGGCCAGTGATGAAGGAAGGACAATGATCTGATAGGAGGCATGACTTCAAATTAGAGAGGCAATGCTGGTGGTGGCAAGAGTATGGGAAGTGGGAAGGAAGGAGAAGAAAAGCACAAAATTCATCCAACTCATCCTTGTCTCACTGGAAGTATTTTTAATTTATAAGGTCCTGGAATACAGTCGTCACCCACTTGTGCAGCCATCATCATGTTGCCTCTCTTTTTTTTTTCCCAGCTCTCCTATCCCACCTTACTTGGAATGCCATCAATTTCCTCCCATCAGCAGGAGTTACAGTAAATATATTCACTTGTGGGCAATCAGAGCTGAAAGGTGACAATATAATAAGGGGATTGGTCCAAAACTCATAATAATTGACTGCTATGAAGGATATGTAGTCGTTATTTTCCTTTTTTTCATATAATTGTTCACTTTGGCTCAGTACATTTTTCCTGAAATCTGAATCCTCTTCTCTGGGGGTGCAGGAAGTGTATCAGTAGTGCAGAAACATATGAATGGTAAACATGGACACTGGGCAGCCCCCTGGGTTGCATGGCATATCTGGTGCCTTTTGCACGTGTACAAGGGAGGGAACACATTGCTGGAGTAGTTGAGGAGTAAGATAATGGAGAAACATGGAAGAAGGGAAGGCTTTTGATGTCACAGTATCTAAGACAAAATATTCTCTCAATGTGCCTGACTGGATCTGCACGTACCCTTGCCATTGTTGATACTCAAACTAGAGGAATGACTACCACAAAGTATCAGAAATACTTCCTCACAATTTTTTTCCTTTAAAAAATGAACAACTGTGGTAATTGCCTGGTTAGCCTGCTAGCTGTTTCTATGATTCTGTATTCCATAACTGATAAAACTTATGTGGCTGAGGCAGTACACTGGGTGAACAGAGCAGTCTCGCCAGCAACAATGCCACCAGAAGGCCATCCTTTGAGGCAAGAAGTCAAAAACCCCTGCAACTACTTCTTTACAAGGAAGAAGCAGCACATGACAATTGTTTTTTACTACTGATAATAAATATATAACAATGTCTGCCTCCTCCTCACGGGCTGGATCGCTTGAGTCTCACTGGTGCCAGCAGAAAACCTTCATGCCTGTTTCTGACCTTGCAGAACTAGACTACAGGAGCAGTTGCCACACACTGGCTCGATCTTCACCCCAGGTAAATCAGCTCACAGGCCCACAGCACAGTCCTCTCAAATGCACAGGGGTATTGTCCAACACATTATGCTTAGTCTTGGCTTGTTGGCTCCTGGGAACTGGCCCAGCAGCCCACTTTACCCTCTCCTCCTGGCCTAGTCCCAAGCATTTGTTTTCCATCAAGATCTCCAGACACAGGTCCCACAGGCTCTAGACTTTTAGGTCTTTTATAACTCACCCTTCTTAGGACTTTAAAAATGACTTTTCTATTAGCCTTTTAGGCTAATAGTCATTAGGCTTTCAGAATTACTTTTCTATTCGTTTCTTATTCCTCTGAATAAAATTACATTTTATTATTATAAATATATATCTATATCTATTGATATAAATAATATATATATATTTAATTATATATAAATTCTATGACTTTAATTCAGAAGAATATCATCAAGGAAAAGTAAGCATATCTTGGTTAAAAAGGAAGGAACAAGAAACAGGAATTAGTGAACAATAAACCAATACATGCATTTGGAAAGTTTCAGCAGAAACCAGCAGCAGCTTTGCAGAAAGTTAGTCACTCCATGTACTGCAACAATAACAACAAGGAGTACTGGAACAAGGTTATGCAACACTAACTTTGACTTATCACATACCTTATCACATAATACCAATAAGACCCTTCAGAGAGACTACTTTGGCATGTAATTTGCCCTCCCTGACCTGCCTGTAATCTGCGATAGCACTCTCATTGTTTCAGTGTTAAGGGGACTGGAAAAAGAGATGAAAAGATTCCTTTGAAGAAAAAAAAAATAAAAAAAATTGGTCTTACATAGGACAATCAAACACTGACAATGCACATAATGGGTAAGTAAAAATTTTCTGGCCATCTGCTCCTTTGTTATGTCCATTGTTATGTCTGGGTATGGCATCCTCTCCTACCCTCCTTGCACCTATTCCTTTGCTTTAGGATAGAATTTCTTCCAGGGTGACAGAGCTATGTTCCACAGGAATTCCTGATTTGGTTATCTCCTAGTCCTAGGCATTGGGCAAGGTTTTCCTGAAGCTCAGAAAGCTTGCATGCAGCGTCTTGCACAAGCTGGACAAAATCTGGCAAGTAAGGGGAGATGTGGCACTCTGAGATCTAACTTCACACAGTCAAAAAACAGCTCATCCCCAAGATGATGATAGAGAAAGTTGGGTACCTAGGAATAACAGCAATGTATTCTGTGGGAAACATTTAAATTTGCAGAATTAGCTGCTAGCTACTACTGGCATCATTCCCAGTGTCAGGGTTAGTGAGTCATCTGGATGTCCCAGTGGCTTTGCTTTAAACCTGGGGTTAGCTTCGAAGGAACAGGGGCAAAACCTGAGGAACTCCAGCTTCTCACACCAAAATAACCCTTAAGTACCCTACACATCAATCTCAACATGCCAAAAATATAATTATAGTCTCCTCTCCCTCTGTCATTTGCTAAGCATAGGTGAGAAATTAGAAGCTGCCTGCTTCTGCTGGGCAATTCATGCTTTTCCCTTTTGTGCACTAACATTCCAACCAATAGCAAAGGAGCAAAAATGCTGTTTTACAGAGAAAACTAAACTTTGTTGAAGTACAAAGGCTCTACTCTTGTCAAGTGCCTTCCAAGGTGGTTGTCAGTTGTTGCACATCTGCCATCTCCCACAGATCCCCTGAGAGGTGTCACTGCTCTCATCTGTTGTCAGCAAAGAGGATCTCCTGTTTCAGTGGATGTCTCACATGTAGTGATGGTCGGGACTCAATAGATACATCTGGTCACCTCTTTGATTGCTTTCATTTTTGGATCCTTTAGAGGTCCTTTAGTTGTTCCTGAAGATTCTGGGCACCAGTGCCTACCCTTTGACTCAATGTAGGGAAGGTTTTTGGGCACTTTGTTCTTGTGCTTATAGCCATGTCTGCTGGCAGGCAAAAAAAATGTGACCTGGCTGAATGTCTTTCATGTCTCCAAGGCAAGTGACAGTATTTCCGTGTCACATATGAACATAGAAAGGGGCTATTTTGTCCATATGAAGTGTCTATTTTAGACTCTCAAGCTCTGATTGCAGACAGCTTTTTTACCAATTCAGTGTGCTGATGACTTTGCATATGAAGCCAGTTTTTTCCCATAAAATGATGTTTTAAAGCCAGCCTCTGGACCCTCAGGATCTGCCTGGTTTTGGCATGCTAGAATCACCTTGTTCAACCTCCCGTTTATGAATAAAATCTTGAAAAAAACATTTCTACAAAGCAGATATGTAGTTCAATCTCATTGGTCTGTCCCTGGGCTTCCACCAAAGTTTCCTTATACATTTGTCTCTTTACACAGCACTGAAGCTGCACCTTTTTAAGGTTCCCACCTCAGTTTTCTAGAACAGCATATAATATTTTTGGAGGTAAGCGTTTCTCCGTCGGTTTTTCCTTTTCATAGGAATTTCCCCCCATTTTGTTGCTACAGAACAATAAGAACTGGGAACTTAAGAGAGACCAAAGAAGTTGCCAAGCTTAGGGGAGGAGGGCATCTGACTGCACTTCTCTTATCTGACGGTTTCTCTCTCTGGGAGGGGCAGAGATACATGGAGAACTGGACTGGGAGAAAAGGAGCTGGGGCAGCTGCTAGCTCG
The DNA here is from genome assembly GCA_034509185.1 of Euphonia xanthogaster. NCBI lineage: Eukaryota > Metazoa > Chordata > Aves > Passeriformes > Fringillidae > Euphonia > Euphonia xanthogaster. The sequence goes on along the minus strand of JAYDZK010000128.1, from coordinate 7,921,317 downwards.
CTCTCTCTTTTGGCTTCAGAGGGGAAGGCTGTGGTCGCTGTGGGAAGAACTCACTGCAGGGTTCTGTCTCCTGCTGCCTTTTACCGTGAGTGGAGCTCTGCTCTAAAGGGAGGCCGTTGCATTGGGACTTTATTAACACCCTGCCTCACCAAACAAAGAACCCTTTCACCACCTTCATAGGCGTCTCAGGGGAAACGCCGGGGACTCCCGATCCCCTTTCCCCTCGCAGGGAGTGTCTCCCTTCGGTGTTCTGGAGCCGGCTTGTTGCTGCCCAGCCCCGCTGCTGTTCCTCTGGCACTGCTCTGGGTTTTTCGCTACACTGTACCCGGGCAACCCTGGCCTGCCGGGAGGGTTCTGATACAGCTTCTGATGGATCTCATCTACCGCTCCGGGGCTGTGCTCATCCCTGCCTTCCCATCTTGCAACTCTGAGGTTCCTCCTACAGGTCCTTTTGCTATTCAGACAGGACACCAGGATCTGCTCCCTCTCTCTGAGATCGTAAAGGAAGTTCCTTCTCCATCCCTTTCTGCCAGGTGCGCCCGCATTACCACGTGCAGAGAGGCAGCCGAAACGCGCTCCACAGCGCCCTATGCAGCCACGGGGAATCACAGCACCCGCCCTGCCGCCCGTGACCATCGGTACGCCGAGCGGGAAGCGCCTGCAGCCAAGAAGGCTGCTACTGCGTTTCTAGTTTTGTTTGTTCTTGCTGCCACTGTTGTTGTTTGTTTGCCTTGTCATACATACCAATAAAGAACTGTTATTCCTTTTCTCATATCTTTGCCTGAAAGCCCCTTAACTTCAAAATTATAATAATTCAAAGGGAAGAGGGACATATTTTCCATTCCAAGGCAGGCTCCTGCCTTCCTTAGCAGACACCGGTCTTTCAAACCAAGACAAAGATGAAGTTTTGAAATACCTCAATATTTATTTCCAGCAGCTGAGCAGTTTGGATTAGATTTGCAAAGTTGTTCAAGTGCTAATATCTGTAATGAGTCCTGTCAAGGCCCTTCTGTAAAGCTGGTTCATTTTGAGGTTTCCTCCCTACCATAGCTGGGGTGTTTAGTTGATGCCTGTAGGCTCAGACAGTGGAGGGACAGAATGCCTTAAGAACTTGACTCGGACTAAACACTCATGTGGACACTGAGAGAGTGGTCAATGGATCTTGAGAATGTACTGAAGGCTTGATCTTTTCTCTGACAGGTAACGCCAGTGTTATCTGCTAACTTGCATTGTTTGCATATCCCACACTGGTAGAGACATATATTGTATCAGACCAGGTACTAACTCCACAGAAAACAACCCTATCCTGCTTTCACAGGTATCTGAGGACATCCCATCCATGCATCTCCTTTGCTTGTATGTAGACTCCATCCCACTCCTGACCACCACCAACATCTGTGGTGACAAGAGGTGAATTCAAAAGCTGAAATTTAGTGGACTTGAAAATGTATGGGATACTTGCCCATGGCAGCAAGCATGCAGCCCCCCACTCCACTCTGCAACAGCAATGCAATTGGCAGCAACATGTCTCCCCTCACTCCCCACTTTCTGCAGTTTGCATACTTTGGAGGAATTCTGCATCCCATTTGGAGCCCAAGAACCAGTCTCCACTGAGTGGACTTCTTCGCCTGCCTGAAAATATCCCAGGGACTCCAAATGCCACAGACCCGCATACTTCAGCTGCTCCATAAAGAAAAGGAAAGGAAAAAAAGAAGGAATGTTCTTTTCTCAGTACCTGATTTTCTAGCAGCTTATACCTTGCCTATTAAATACAAAAAAACTCTCTGAGTTATGTCAAAGTCTGCAGTTTTAGCATCATGGATGTCCTCTCCCACTGTAAAAACAGGGAGCTGGAGAGGATTATTTTTCATAGATTTCTCGGATGAAAATAAAGTGCAAAGTCAGTAATATTATATCTGATAATTGTTTATTTGTAAAAAAAGGAGGAAGTGTTCTTACTGAAGGGCGACAGAAAAGAGAGCAGAGAGAGAAACAGAAGACAGGGACAGCATTACCACAAGAATCCCAGGCGCTCCGTAAGCATCAGATCAGCAGGCAGAGTGTGTGTGGTGCCAGCCACTGCAGCTGGGCAGGGCTTTTTTCAGTAGATGGGCACAATTTTCAAGCAGCAGCCGGTTGCATATCTCTGCCATCAGCAAAGAGCAGGCTGCCGTGGCTATGGACGCACGGCTGTGGGTTGTCAGGGTCCTGTGGGCAGTGGTGTCTGCAGCTGTAACATGAGAAGCGCGGCGGCCGTGGCGCTCATGGCTGGGTGTGGGCAGCACTGCTGCATCAGGGAAGCAGCAGAGCACCATGTGGTTGTAGACATGAGCTGCCTCGAAGAAACAGTGAAGTGGGGCAGAACAGGTCAGGACAGGGAAGCAGGACCACAGGGAGGAAAAGGCAAGGGGAGGAGGAGGGCCAAGCTGACCCTCTGATTGAGCCTCTAATCCCTCCAAGAAACCCAAAGCATAATGGGCTCGACTGAGTGGCAGTTAACTTATTTTATCTGCTAAAGCTCCTCCCACAGCCCAATTTCCTGGGCACTTTTTCTTGGACTCTGCTCTGCCAGCGAGCGGGGAGTTGCTCACAGCCCAATCGAGGAAGTTTTCTCTCCCCTGGTTGGCTGTCAGGTGAAGTCCCGCTGGAGACAGGGCTGCCAATACATATAGAGCTCCTATAGGAATCTATCACCTCATGTATAAATAAAAATCAGACTGGTCCCTCTCAATGAGAGGGAGCTGAATTATGACATGAAGTATGAAGTATGCTGCACTATAGCAATATCACACTATGACTAAATCACTCTTTTTAAATCACTTTCTTTAACAACTTCAGGACATATAAATGTATCTGGATTTCTTACTTTATGCCATTGCAATTACTGGAAAGATGCATGGTGTTTTCATCTCTCCATTTTTACCACTGAATACCACAAAAAAAAAATTGAGGTTTTGTAACACCATCCTCAAATCCAGGTAGAGAGTAAGAAATTACTTGCCCTTTATATGTAGCACACAATATAACAAGTCAAAAATCAGTTGTTGAAGTATAACTAATGAGTGTCCTTCTACGCAAAATGCAAGACTTAGACAAGACTGTGCATCACACAGGCAGGTGCTGTAATTAAGGCCCACCATGGTCCTCCCAGACAACACTAGGTCTTCAACCATGGAAATTGGCAGCATGGACACCCCTTTCTCCCATAATAAATTAATAAAACACAGCAGAATTTGGTCTAAATTTACCTGTCATAAGCAAAGGCACTGCCTGCTCAAGACAGAGGACAGAACAAAGTGTGTCTTGCTGAGCATTTCTGATGGATTAAGGAGCTACTGCTCTTAATCTGCAAAATGACAGCCACCCACAAAAGCAAATCTTGAGTCATAGGTGAAGTGTTTCTTGGGCAGCTGTGATGAGTCTTCTACACCATCTCCCCTCCCCCCAGTTTGTGAAAGATTTTGACAATGCAGAAATAAAAAACAGAAACTGATGAGAGGGTATCCAACACAAGCTGAAGAGCAATTAATGCAGAAGGTAAAAAGCACACCTGTTCCTGAAAATTGTCCCTAAGTCTACAGGTATTGCCACGTCTGTACAGCAAAGCTGTGTTGCGTAGTTGTCCTCAAACTTAATTAGAGCAGAGAAACACCACTGGCAAAAGTGCTAACTAGTGTGTATGACTGAGGCTTTAATTATAAACACCCAGACTAGTAAAGCCAGGTCTTCCTGTCACTGCTCTGTATTTTGCATCAGGCCACACTGAAGTGGGATCCCTCTGTCCCCATGAGCATGATGGGCTGTGATGCTGAAAGTGCACCCTCTCATCATCTGTCTGGCTCTCAGAGGAGCTGTGAGAGGGCACTGTAGCTGACTGAAAGGTCATCCTAGGGACAGTGCAGCACCACGCAAGCCAACCTAATCAGAAAACTGATGTTGGGCTACAAAATCCCTCCTGGAGCTTAGGAACAGAGATTGCAACTGCTTTCACACACTGCTGTAGCATGAGGTAGTGTGGAGCACTGCACATCGGCACTGCCCATGCCGTCTGGGGCAGTTCAGCACCCCTGAACCACATGGCAGCAGTCTGTGAGTCCTGCCTGCAGCAGCTGCCCAGGTGACCTGAAGAGCACTGTATCACTGCCACACTGGATGCAGCAGCGTCTCTTTCAGGAAATCAAAGACAAATCAGACAAATTTCCATACAAATCCAAGCTGCATCTCTGTACTGGTTTTGGCTGGGATAGAATTACTTTTCTTCCCAGTAGCTGGCACAGTGCTGTGTTTTGGATTCAGTAGAACAATGTTATTAATAACACTCTTATATTTGGTAGGTGCTCAGTAGTGCTTACCCTAAATCAAGGACTTTTCGGTGTCCCATGCTCTGCCAGTGAGAAGGTGCATAAGGAACTGTGAGAGAGCATGGCCAAGACAGTTGACCCAAACTGGCCAAAGGGACATTCTACACCATAGAGCATTCTACCTTATATTTATAAACAGGGGGAAGTTGTCCAGGAGTCAATGATTACTGCTTTGGGAACAGGCTGAGCATCAGATAGTGTGAGGTCAACTATTGTATTGGGCATCACTTGCTTCTCTTGGGTTTTAGTCCTCTCTCAATTGCTCTCCTTTTTTTACTAATATTATAATTATTGTAAGTAGTATTAGTAGTATTTTATTTTAGTTTGTTTCAATTAGTAAAATTTTCTTAAGCCACAAAATTCACTGTTTCTTTCTGATTCTCCTCCCCACTGGGTTTGTGATGGGGGGTGTGAGCAAGCAGCTGTGGGGTACTTTGTTGATGGCTAGGGAGGACTAAAGCATGACAACATCCTGTACAGTTCCCATGCACCACCTGTGCCACTCTAAAATCTCCACAAAATCCATGAAATGCAATGTACACAAATGTGGGAGGAGCAAAATCTTGGAAAGTCTCTCAAACACTGCAAGTTTGTTTACCCAAGTTTTCTCTGTGAGGGGTAGGCACAAACAGACAGAAAACCAGGGAATATCTGCAGGAGCAGAGGCAGAAGTAGCATTCAAGTCCATTCTCTCTGAATCTTGGAATTACAAGAAGAGTACCCCAAGCTTCTACCGTAAATGACAGAGTTTTTTTATATCTTAGCACTTTTCAGAATCAGGTTTTCACCTGAGTTCAGTAGAACTTCCTATAAAGACTATTCATTGGATTTTGCCTCTTGTAGGGCTGGAGTTTTTGCTGTTGCCACTTCATTTAGTCAGAAGTACTGCTAATCTGATATGTATTACATTTCCCCAGATTTACATTGCTGTATTAGTCCACTTCATTACTTAAATATGTACTTGAACAACCACTCAGTTCTAGTACAGGATACCCTTGGGTATAATACAGGGGATCAGAGCAAGAAAAAACCACAATAAGTTGCTTTCTATTTTTGCAGAGACTGTGACAAGCTTCCTTACAGCCATCAGGCAGAAAGGGCAGGCAAACTACGTTCTTGTCATCAGCCCCCTGGCATTGCATCACAAACCTCTGAAAAAGCCTGGTGATGTTGCTTTCCAGAGAAGTTTAAACAGGAAAGTATTTTTGGTGTAAATGCAAATATTAGTGCAGTCATGCTAAAAATTGTTTCCTTGATGAAAAGGTGGTCCTAGCCACTAGAAGAAAAAAAAGGCAATACCACTGCATGTTCCTGGCAGGTTCTGCAGCAGAGAAGAGAGTTATTAACCCTGTTTAAATTTGCTAGAACCATAAACATATACAGGCATAAAATATAATCACTTGTGTTTTTCTTTAAAGTTCCAGGAATCAGTGTTGGAAATGATCATTCACAAATCACTGAGCAACCACTTTTGGCATATATAAAACTTCTGATCTTTTCAGAAAATTAACAAAATCAGACATTCAATTTGTGATTGAACAGCAATTGTGTCAACTGATGTAGGTTTTGCATTTCTTTTAAGGAAAATTTAGGTTTCATTCTAAGGAAAGCAATGTGTTTTTTCTAAGCTAGACATATGTTATATTCTTAATATTTCTTCTTAATTTTGTTCAATTTACCAATGCTATTCACTCTACAGCTCTTGGACTGGCAAGGGTTCACCTCTTTTCCTTCAAAGCCCACATCCTATCCTCCCTACTGCTCAGAATGGGTCTCAGCTTGCTGCCCTGGCCCTACCCACCCTGTCCACCCAGCCTGCTCTTCTCACAGTAGGCACCATGCAGTGGCTGGTTTCCAGGTGCACAGCAAGCTACTGTGGTTGGCAGTGGAGAGACACCGGGAGCTTTTCTACCCCAGTACAGCCTGCTACTGGATGTCCCAGTGCCTGGGGGAGCTTTTTCACCTTGATGCTCACGTGTACCTGCTGTGTTGCAGTCTTCCACACCAGTAAAACCTCCCAGAGTGCAGCCATACTGAAGTCATGCTAGCCACACAACACTCATGCTATTTTAAACATATTGGTGTGCCCCCTACCAGGCTGTTGCAAGGTGAAAAGACAAGAAAAATCACTGAAATGTTTAATTGTGCCTCTACCAGGGCTTTCCAGGGAACCTGAGCGTGCTCTAACCAGCATACCCCAGTGGTGTCTTTCACGTGGGAGGGAGGCTCCAAGTGTGGTTTTAACTGTGCTTTCTCCTCCACAGGGTGGGGATGTCCAGGACCCCTGGCCCCTAGCTGGGGTGGCAGCCAGTGTGAGGGGCCACAGCACAGTGCTCCCCCGAGGTGCTGCAGTCAGAAACCACAGACCAGTCCCCTCCGACAGGCAACTGATTGGATTAGGAGTCCTGTCTGACAGCTTGTCTGCTCAGCCGCATGGGCTCATCAACCTCTCTGTCCTGCCTGCTAATAAACTCAGCTCGTGGGACCATTCTGCTTGATGATCTCTCCTTGGGGAGTTTTTAAGGCTTTGCTCTGTGAAAACTACTTGGGGTCTATTAAAATTGCAGCTCTGCTGTTGTCATGTTGTCCCAGAGAGTCATGGGAGGTGCCTGTCACCCAGGCGGAGGTGACTATTACATATTCAAGTGAAAAAAACAAACCCTGCTTTGGGAAGAGAGATATTCCCGCCAGAAAATGGAATGGAAGGGACTTATCTGGGATAAAGGATGAGCCTTTAAGGGATCAGCATGAGGAAAGGAGACATGACAGTGTATCACTGTACCCTCACTCTGCTGCTGAAAACACCTGAGATGCCTCTGCTGAAGGGATTAAGCAAATGGGCAACTGCTGTCCCTGGGCTCTAGGTCACCAGCCCTATGCTGCTGCTTCTGCTCCTCACCTGCAGGTGCTGCCAGCTGGCTCTCCAGGTTGCAGGAATTGGGTGGCGGGCACCTGTTGCGGAAACTGCCTACTCCACAACTTCGGAATTCAGCCATGAGTTTTCTGAGAGCCAGAGTTTTCTGCTTTCAGGATGGGATTCTGCTTCAGTATGTCTGCATATACCGGCAATCATCTCAAAAAGAGCACTGCCTACATAAATCAGAAGACAGCAATTGTGGGATCTATAGTATCTATAGAGGGCATATTAAAAAGGTCACAATTTTAATTCTTTTCTTGGATTCACCTTTGGAGAGCTAAGGGGAGGCAGTCTGAGAAGAGCTGAATGCAGAAAAACAAATTTAGGTCTTCCAGGCTGTAAAGCTTCTGTGCTTTTTGCCTCAGCCACCACAATGAAAGGGCTCCAATAATCTTTGTTGTTTAAGATTAAAATGTTAATGAAAGCAGAGTCTCAAACTTGCAAGATATTACAGAGAGATTTCAAGGTTTGTTTTCATTGGGCATCCAGCAGGGGTAAATTCCGAATTCGTGTTAGGCTTGGGAGAACCTTCCAGCATCCTGGTATCAACAAGCCATCAGAAATATTTGGGCTGTTCAAATGTCCAGAACATTCATGATTCACTTGAAAAAACTCAGAAGAAATGAAATGTGTGTCTGATCAGACAGATTATATTATATAAATAATTCAAAATTATGGGCAAGCAATCTTGGCAGCTACAGAGCTCTGCTCTTCCCTTTGCAAAGGGGAGATTTGCTGCAAACAGAGATTTGCTCTTCCCTGTCTTTCTTTCCCAACAGAGCCACCCCAATAAAACTTTCCCTTAATGCACAATCCTATATGGAGAGTTGGGTTGGTGTCTGGAAGCTGTCCCTGTGTGTGCTTTCACCCACAGACCTAGCAGTTTGGAGTAATTCATAATGATAAGGTATGCTAAAAATAATCTAATGCCCAAAAATTGTTGTTGTTTCTTTAAGACTTGGCAGTTAGGAATCTGGGTGGGAGGAAGTTGGCTTTTGTGCAGTATTTCTAAACAGCTGCCCATCCAGGCTCTGGCTCCCTCACGGCTCAGGACAGGGTGTCTCTGTTTTGCTGGTAGTTTGCTTGGTGCTCAGGCAAAGGGGGGTTTTTCCTTTTTTTTTTTTTTTTTTTTTTTTTTTTTTTTTTTTTTTTTTTTTTTTTTGTTTTGTTTTGTTTTGTTTTCCTTTTTCTGTTTTGTTTTAGTTTTGGTTTTAGATTTGGATTTTCTGCAGTTCTTTGTCCATGGTTTGAAAAAAACTGCGGTGGTGATATTTGGCCATGATGATACCTTGGTGAGACTGTCTCTCTAAGTGTGAGCACAGCAGCTTCAGCTTGTGAGCAGCAATCACCATTAAAATGATGGCGTGTGCAAATCCATCACAATATTTAGAAAACAGCATTTGGCTGATCACTTGCAGCATTTTGATTTTGCTATAATTGTCTTTCTAAGAAGACTTAAAGTCACATTACTGCATGGCTGTAGAGCTGGTTGTAGCTGTACTGTCATGTTTTGGTAACTCTTTCAAGGGAATTATCTCTTGGAGATTTCTGTTGTGACATGCTAATGCTTTTTCTGTAGCACCTGTCCATGGCAGGGGGGACAGTGGAGTAAGTGACATTTAAACGTCTCTTCTGGCCCAGGCTATTCTGTGGTTCCATATACCACCCCTATTATATGGTAGAAGGTCACTCCAATTAGTATTCAACTTCCAGATCTCCTGTGAATCTTGGCAAAAAAGCAAAGCAAATTCCCATCTTTTGTTACATTCTAGTCTGAGTTTAGCATTGGGAAGGGTAACCTCGTAGCAGCAAAACCTGCAGCAATACTGATGATCCAAGCTCTGTTTTGGGATCAAAATAGCCTTATACACCTCAGATCCATGAAGCCCTCTTAGCTTGGTGACAGGAAAAATGTGCACCTGGAGTGGAGGTTCACAAGATACACTTGATGTTGACTAATTATTTGTGGGAATGTGGTGCAGAATGGCTTAGGGAGCTGTAGTAGAACGAAGCCTTGGATTTGTTTGAACACTGGGCACTTCCACACATCCAGCCTAGGGCAATAGTCCCTTGAATTTATTAATACCTCCATGCTAATTTGTGGGAGGAATTAAAAATTGTCCTTAAAAGTGATTGCTAGCAGACAGCTATCTATGTCTAGTGACCCTCTAGACACTGTATGAGTTTGCATATCAGTGCCTGATCATCCTCACAGCAAAGAATTTCTTACTCATATCAGTCTGGTTATTGCTTTTAATTACTAAGTACATAAAAGCTGTGGATGGAAGCAGGCATTCTTAAAACTCTACAAATGAGCACTTGTTAACCACTTAGCAGCTATCGGAGCAGAAGATGATCTCCATGGTACCATGTGGTGGCTAATTACCATGGGAGCATGGTAATTAGCCATGGTACCATGTGGTGGCTAATTACCATGGGAGCACATTCTGAAAAGCGGTGATGTCTTCTTCCCAGGAGCATCGTGCAATCTGTGTGCTGTGGGCTGAGCTGAGCCATTAAAGGGTGGCTGATGGGGAACCAACTTCACCATGTGTTGTCACATGATGCCCAAACCACATCTCCTGTGGTGGTTGCAGTGAGTGACGGAAGTGTCTGCCACTGGCAGCAGCAAGTTTTCCCTGGTACCTTCCCCCAGCTGCAGCTGCAGTGTACCACACTGCACTTCAAAGAGCAGTACCACAGCTGCTCCATTCCTGATGTCCACGAACCTGTCAACAGTGTTGGAGGCATTGTCTTGGGCAGTGCCTCCACAATGCTGAGACTCCAGCAGATTGAGACTGAGACCTGTTTTAAAGGGGAAATACTCTGAATTCTGCTAATCTGACCTTGCATAATGTGGCCCTTGAAAGGAAAAGAGCCTTTCATAGAAGGTAGTTTTGCCAAATTTATTTCCAAACCGAGTATTTTAGTGGAAAGGGAGAGAAATTTTCAGCTTTTTAACAAGGCCTATTGCAACAGGAAAAGGGGTAACGAGTTTAAATTTTAAAAGGGTGAACTTATATTCTGTATTAGGAAAAATTCTTGACTGTGAGGTGGTGAGGCACTGAAACAGATTTCCTAGAGAAGTTGTGGATGCCTCATGTCTGAAAGTGTTCAAGGCCAGGTTAGACAGGTCTCAGAGGAACCTGGTCTAGTGGAAGATGCTCCTGCCCATGACACACATTTGCAGCTAAATGTCCCTTCCCACCCAAACCAGTCCATGAATCTATGATTCTATCTTTTGGTGCTGCTGTATACAAGTTCAGTGGAAAATGCTTGTCATTGTGTTCAGTTGCTGGTTTTGCTGAAAATGGGCATCAATTTTACAAAAGTTCCAGCTTCCTTAAAGCCAACTGACATCTCTGGCATGTTAATAGAAGAGCCTGTAGTGACCAAAATCAGGACATGAATGGTAAATGTCATGGCTGAGTGCAGGGTGCCCTGAGTGAGTGAAGCTTTGGCGGAAAAGAGAAGTGCTCCTTCATTCTTGGCCTGTCCAAGCTATCCAGATGATGCTGATGGCTGTGCAGAGTTGTTGTAGCTACTGCTGGGGGATGTGATGGGGGTCGTGCAGCACAATGCAAGGACAGAGAGGATGCACAGACGTGAGCTGTGTTGCAGTCCAACCCCACTAACTCACAGGAGCACAAAGGAAAATGTCTTTAATCTCATTTCCCTCCTGGGAGCAATGCATTCCAACATTAAAAGGAAACCTCTGTAGTATCAAGTGAACCTGAATCCTTGAGTGAGGGAGATCCGGCCTCTGCCTCTTGCTTCTCTGGGGTTTGAACCATAGGTCAGCACCAGCCTATGACATGGGAGGGGAGGCTCAAGTCACAGTTCAAGACACATAGCTTCTGAGGTTTGTCCCTGAATATGAATAACCACAGGTGTTCCATCCCTTGATACAAAATGGATCAGGAACAGATCTGAAACCCTTGCTGTTCACACACCCTTTCACTCTGTCACCCAGCAAACTGCTCTTGGAGGGGCACCCTATCTAAAATGCTATGGAGCAAGTCCAGACCTGTCCTATAGCTGGGAAGAAGGTTCCTTGGTGTTCAGATTGTGTGCTCTCTTCATCTGTGATGATGAATCCTGGTCCACCCACACTACTGCGATTGGAGTGAACCTGATGGACAGAGGCAGCCCGGACATACCGGAGAGATTGCAGTTAGTGCAGGTGTTAGGGGTTGGGATTTTACTGTCCTTTTCTTTCCTTGCTACTTGTGGAATTTTTTCCCACTGAGTTGCTAAAAAGCACTGATGACTGGGTGCTTCCAATGGTGGGGAGGGGCAACTCCTCTGGTTTCTGGGAGTTTTCTCTCATGGGACAGGACAGAGATATTGACACCACGAGAACAGAGACAGGTAAAAGACAAGGGCTGGGCAGTTGGGGACTTTCTCTCGGTCTTTGGCATCGGAGAAGGACGGCCAGGCTGTTGCTTACTGCGTGGAGAATTCACTGGCACTGCTGGAGCACAGCTCTGAGGGAGCCATCACCATCTGCTTGTGTGCCCTGGGAATCCTGAACTTTGCCTCTCCCTGCCCTGCTCAGAGCCAAGCCGCCACTGCCCCGGCTCCGCTCTTTCTTTGGTACTGCTCTGGTTTCCTCCCCGCTGTAGCCAGCACTGTCCCACAGTTCCAGCTACCACGGCAGAATTTCTGAGCAGCTCTACCTTTCATCCACCACCCCCGGATTTTTGCTCATTCCTGCCGGCTGTGATGGCAACTGCACCAAAGGGGAAAGTGCCAGGGGCCGAGAAGGGTTTTACTGAGTCCCTGGTTCTGTTTGTTGTTAATGCCATAATTATTGTTTGCCTTGCCTTGTTATACATGCTAGTAAAGAACTGTTATCCCTATCATCATATCTTTGCTTGAGAGCCCCTTAAATTCAAAATTATAATAATTCACAGGGAGAGGGGTTTACATTCTTCATTCCAGGAGAGGCTCCTGCCTTCCTTAGCAGACACCTGTCTTTCACACCAAGACAGCAGGTTGCTGCACTTGTTCTCCTGGGATGTTGATGGGAAAAGGCCAATGTCTTGCAGTGGACAGGGACATTGGGTAAATTGCTTCAAGAGGACAAAATCTGGGATCAACACTGGGGCTGCCAGCCCCCACAGCCTCTCTCTGCTCTGGTACCCAAGACACCACTGTTCCCCACCTCCCTCCTGGTCCAGCTTCAGATCAGACACAGTAGCGGTGGCCCTCTCTCATTCCAATATATGAAGTGGGGATCCCAAGCACCTCAGGCTCATGCCAAGACTCTCAGAGCCTGGTCCCCTCGTGGAGTACCCGCCTGGCTGTCTGGCATGGACGCTCCATGCTGGGAAGCTGTTGGCCTCTGGGGAGCCACCTTACCGCCTGCTGGCCTGGCACTTTTATCATGCACAGTAAGAGGAGACATAATCAATTCCCCAGTTGGCACTTTGTACTGAATACACACTTTTTCAGTCTGATAGCAGGACTAAATTAGTTATTTAGCAATGAGACCCTAATTTAAAGTGAGCGACTGCCCTGACAAGGATCATTGTTCAAGGCTGTCCCCCCTTCGCTTTCAGATGAGAGGCCCACCAATCCATGGAAGGGGATAAATAGACAATTAGAAAATAGATATATTTTGTTAGTTCTACAAAGCTCCCTGGTGCTGTCAGGCTCACAATAAAGGGGGCTCTGGTAAATTGGTGGGCAATGAAAGCCAGCTGTACAGTCATCACTCCTGAAGACACAAAGCCATATGTGGCCATTTACGGAACATCCCTGAAAATAGATGGAGCCAATAAGACCAGGGGGAACTAAAAAGACTTGACAAAGTTGGCTCTTCTTCATTTAACAAGAATAAAATATCTAATGGTGTGTAATAGAAACCATCAATCATTCTTGAGTAAAGAACAGGTTTAATACTCTACTTTTAACTACTAATGCAAATTTTTATTAATCTGTGATAAGTCAGCAATTAGTATCTACTGTGTGCAGCACAGTGATGTTGTGCAAGGGCTCACAAAAGGCATGGGCCCACCAGCACAGCTGCAAAGATATCCAGGCTCAAACACGGCAGGGGTGGGAGACATAGACATGATAAAGAAAGAGGACCATAGGCGAGAAACTGCCTCTTCAAAGATAATGAGATATCTGTGAGCACTTCCTAGCAAATATTTCATTTAGGCTTGCAAGCAAGGTGACATCTCTTCTTTTTACTTATTTACTTTTACTCTTTCTAGGCAAGGACACATGAGTAAGGTGTCAGGGAAAGTCGTTCAACTACCTGCTTACTACTGATAAGTATTTGCGGTGCTTTTCCTGGAGATAAGGATTCGGAAGTTGAAAATTCCAGACAAGTCCTCAGTCCTCCAAAGTGGGACTGTGGTGTGGAGCTCATCACTGAATCCAGGCAACAACACATGGAAGTCAGGCATGAGATAGAGCCAAGTCACAGCACACATTTGCCTTCAAGGTGCCCACAGCATATGCATACCACTGCTGAGTCATCACAGCTATTCTGAGAAATGACTTCATCCCGTAAGCAATCAGCCAACCAAATGCCAAGTTTCATCAAAATAAACTCAAATGATTTTGCCTCACGTTACCACTGCTATAAAAGAGGACAAAGCTGCTACAACGCTTGGAAAGGGGTATTTAATAACTATGGAGCCACGGCCCCCTTACGAGATAAAAACATGCATCAGCAAGTCAGATGGTACTGGTTGTGCATGTAAGTGCTCAGACTCCACCCTGTAATGTTGGGGTCTTTCCTGCACTTAGCGATGGCATATGCTGCTAGGTACCTGTCTACTCTCTTGCCTATTTTTAGTTGCTTCCACAGGACAAGAATTGTAATTTATTTTGCAGAATAGCAAATGTCACATCCTATGAGTACACTGTTGTACAAAATGTGATATAGTAACTGGAGAAAAGTGACCTTCCATAATGGAAGTGTCCTATAGAACTAATAGAAAATGATAACCAATAGCTTTTACCAGATAATTATATCCCTCTTCTAGAACAGTTTTAAAAGCCAAGGACATCTCTATCCATAATACTGTGCATGTCAGGCTAGTTAGGTGTGTGTCTTTTTTTTTTGCTCTCTTTCTATTCCATTACAGCCAAATTAATTTAATCTCTGCCAAAAAAAAAAAAAAAATTCACATTGGTATTGTCAGGGATTCAGACACAAGGCTTAACCTTTTGACTATGTTTGACCAGCTCCTCCTTTCTGCATGTACTACAAGCTTAGAAGATTCCAGTGTTCCAAATCTAGTTTAATTGATCTTAAATCTATTATGTTTTCTTTTCATGGGGATTGCTGACTGGGTAACTGTAGTGGTTTTCGTTCACTAATTTAAGATTTCTTTAATTTTGAGATTTCCTAACCAATGTACTGATGAGTGTGGTGGGTTTCAGTGCTGGCTAATCACGCACGTACTCACTTCCTGCTGTGAGATAGGATTAGGAGAAGGCAAAGCAGGCTCAAAACTTTAAAAGGGTATAAAGAAAATTTTATTATCAGTAATTAAAAGGGAAAAAGTAGTAAGAATCAAAACAAATCCTTCAGACCACTTCTCCTGCCCTTACAACCTTTTCTTTTCTACTGAGAATGTAAAGAAACAAAACCTTAAATTTTAGGTTAGTTTACCACTTCTAAAATACTTTTTCTTCAGTTTACTTAGAGAGAGTTCTTCTTGTTAAGGTTATGGAGACTTTTCCACAAGAGAAAAAAACAGTTCTCTCATAGCTCTCTCACAACTAGCGGCTGCCCAGAGGAAAATCTGCAATTGTGAAGCCCCCTCTATTTTCCACAAGCCTTCTCACAGCTAGGGTTATGTTGACTTATGGGGTATTGTTGTAAAGATGAGCTGTTCAAAAGGAGAAATTCTCATTATCTATCTCTAAAATCATCTTCAGCCCTGGGAACAGAGATCTTCTTCTTCTCCTGGGACTACTCTTCTCTTCTTCTCGGTTCAAATTTCTTCTGGGATTATAGCTACTTTAACATCTGTTTACTTTAGTATGGAAGCTTTTACCTGTTATCTATAATTTGAACACTTTCATCTTCCCACAGTTTCATGCGTTGTAGGGAAAAAGAATCTTTTCTTCATATTTCACAAGAGGATTTCAGCCCCAAGATCAAGGCATTGCCTCATTCCCTCCCATCTGGGACTTAGCTTCTTTCTTACTGACCCCGAGGTCTTCATGTTGTTTCTTTATACGCTTGCATCTTGTTTCTTTCTTTCACTAGAGGGAGGATTGAAGTGCTGAAAGAGTTAACACGTTGCTCGGGCCCTTCAAATGGTCAGATTGATTGAATGGCTGGTCTTTGGTTTTCTCTGTGCTCCATTCCAGTTGCAGGGCCTCTCTGCAGGGGTCTCAGGTCTCAGCCGAGCTGCGGGGAGGGCACCTGAGGCCAAGATCTTCAGAGCCGCGGCCAGCCCTGCTCCGGCCCGGGCTCCGCAGCCTCCCCGCGTTCCTGCCCGGCCAGAACGGGGCCGATGCGGGGGACGGGAGCCGGGCTGAGGAGGGGGGAAGGGGCCCGGACCGCGGCAGGACCGCCCGGCCCGGCTTGGCCAGACGGGGGCCGGGGCTTGTTACCTCTTTGCCGACCGAAAAGAGAAAGTTCTCGGGGTTTTTCGTCTTTAACATGTGTTTTTCACAGAGGCGTGTTCAGTTTCTCAGTGGTTCAACAGACTGTCAGTTACCCAAAAAGCTTTTGCCTCACTTACCCAAATTTCCTCCCATGTTAAACTATGACAGTAACAAATACAGAATTTTTTATATATGTCTACAGCCACACATGAATGCAGATTTGCTATGTCCTCTACCAGTGTAGGGTGCTATCCTGAACTGAAGCCTCTTTTGTAAGGGCTTTTTGGTCTGCTTTTGAAAGATTTCAGCAGCAGTGCGTGGTAATGGTAGTAACTGAGCTGCACACCTCCTGATGCATAGTTATCTGTGTCAGAACAGAATAATCATGTAGTTTCTGGGAACCTACAGAATACTTCCAGGAAAAAAAAAACCCATGGCTTAAGACATATCCACTGTTTAGTGCCAATATAGCTACTTGAAACAGAAAACAAGCTTCCATTTACCAGCAGAATGAGGACAGAAATATGAGCTCATTCACAGCATTGGAAAGAAATGGGCATTCTTGCTGTGGCAAGCTCAGCCAGAGGATAGAAACCATTTTACACCTACACCCTCGTGAAAATGTTAGAACTGTCTCCAAATAAGGGCCTCACTGCTGCCCTTTGGGGTTCTGCATCTGAGATTGTTCATTTGACTCCTGTGCTGCAGTATGCTGGGATTCCCCAGCATTCTGTCAGGTCCCCTCTTAGTGCAATGTCCTTTTCTTTCTATCCACACACAGCCAAAATCACCTGTCATAGAACTATTTCTATAAAACTGAGTATGTCTATGTAGTGGTTCTGTGGCTGAGCAGCTGAGGGGAGGCTCTCAGCCATGCATGAGAAGTGGGAGACAATTTGGGGATGATTATGATTAAATTTATTGCTAGTAAAGTATCTAAGTATTGCTGCTATCTACATAAAACAATCTAAAAAAGTATATAAATAACAACTCATAACAATAGTAACTCATCTACTGCGATGGATTAAAGTATCATTGAGTCACAGTCTCTCCTGTTGAGTCACATGTCTTGGTAAGACCCCCTCTTTGTCTGAGCTTTCCAGACAAGTCTAGATCTACTTCGTCTCAGATCTGGTCACAGTCTGTGTCTAAAGGATTGTGATGCAAGCAGGTTCAGCTAGAAACATACAGGATAACAGTTGGCCTTTCAGAATTCACACGTCACAGGTTGGTTTTTGCTTAATTTTTTTTCTGTAAGTGTGTACTGAACAGGATTTTATCTAAGCAGCCCAGATCCCAATGTTAAAACTCTCTTTTATCCCACAACTTAAATTAAAATTAATTACTACGCAATTAATTAAAAATGGATGAGTTCCTAGCGGCTGAGATTTTAATTAAAAGAAAACCTGTATTATCCTGATCATTTGCATGAGGAGGCTGTAAAGTATTGCTGCACAGTGATATAGAGAGAGTTTAGGAGATTTGAGTGCAGATCACCATGTTTCAAAACGAAGATGTTGCTACCAACAGCAGGAAGCCACTTTACTGTTTCCCATTTGGGAACTCTGCTTTATTCCAGCTAAATTTCCCTTTGCCAGCACTCGAGGTCAGCACATCCAGCAACTCAGTTACATTTTCCCAGTTGGCTTGTGAAGCTGAAACCCTGAAAATAAACACTGGAGCAAGGCTAAATATTTTCCTCTGCTTCCTCCTTTCCCAGATAGCTATGGGTTTTCAAGACAACTGGATCTTATGGGGAATTTCAAATTGCATACACCAAATGGATTTTCACCATTGCTAGCACCATTTTGTAAGGTGATTCTGAATAATTTATCTTCTTGGGAAAATGTTTATTGCTTTTTCTTCTTAGGGCCAACTTAACTGAATCATGTCAGTTTCAGTGCTTGCTTCCTATACTGCTCCTCAGCCTCATGGAACCCCTTAAAACTTCCCTGGTGTTTCCTGAGCACCATGAGTGTACTGTCTGGTGCTGATGGGGACCTTCTCTGAGTTCAAACATGGGGAATCCTTTCTCCAGCCAGACCTTTATGGGGACATCCACTAACTGCACTCCAGGAGAAGGCCCGGTAGAGGTCAAGAGAAGTTCCAGTGCTGGAGGTCCTAAACCTGCTACTGTATCTCAGCTTGAAAATGCCACTGGCATTCATAAAATCATAGAATCACAGAGCAGTTTGAGCTGAAGGGATATTAAAGGCCATTTTGTCCAAATCCCCTGAAATTAACACCTCCTTTTCCACAGTAAGCTGCCTCCTGATGTGGGATAGACAGGTGTTCACACAGTTTTATGAGCATGGTGGTACATATCACAAAATGAAGATGTTCTTCGTCATTGCAGGGGGGTTGGATTAGATGGCCATTAAAGGTCCCTTCCAACCTGAATGTTTTTTTAATTCTATGAATATTGCTTGGCATCAGCAGTGTGACATGGGAATTGTCTCCTGTAGGATATCTTGGGGTATTTAGTTTTCTTTATAGAATTTATGACTCATAGTTGTCCCTTGGGATTGTGATATATTCTGAAAGTTTAACCTCATCTTGCTGTTGAACCCAACAGTTTGTCCAAGACAGATTTTCCTCCTTTTACCAGTAGATAAAAGGGAGAATTTTGTCCTAGAAAAGGATGGTCATTAACTCACTTTTTTGGTACTGTCTTCAAGAAAGTGGTAACCACTTCAGAAAACTCAAGCCTGCATGAGGGGAGTGGACAGGAAGGAAAGACTGAGAAAACTGTAATCCATGAGAAGCAGCAAAGGACCCGGAGAGATTTTGGGATGCAATGAGCCCTTGAGGAAAGCAGGGCAAGAGCATCCTTCATGGGAAGGCTTTGAGTGGGTGTCATGGTTTGAGAGGAAGTGAGTTTTTTGGGATGCTGTGGTCAAACCAATAGGTGCTCAGATTTGAATATTGGCACCTGG
>JAYDZK010000128.1:7876943-7896716 GCA_034509185.1 Euphonia xanthogaster | reverse complement strand
CACAGTCTAGATTCCTGTCTGATTGGCTGGTCAGGTTTGTAGCCCTTCTGGCTGTCCCCTTCTCTCTCACTATGAGAAGATGACTTGGGCACCAATGTTTTTACCTGCCTCACCAGGTGTTAATAGTCTTCCTTGATCCTGTCTGTTGTTTGGCTTGCAGCATCATTTTTTACCCATGATAAGGTAGCAGCAGGTAGCCGTCCATGCTCTTGAGAAGTTGGGATACCCTCCCAGCAACATCATGGATCCTAGCACCTGGTAAACCACAAACTTCTGGTGATTCTTTATCAGGCCAGCAGATGGGTGTCTCTGTGCCCTTTAATAGTCACCCACTGCAAGTACTCAATGTTTCTTTTTATGGTAACCTTGCCTGTGGACATCTAAAACCTTTAAAGGTTTTAGACAATATGTGTTTTCAGTCTGAATGTTGGAGTGTGGAAGTTAAATTGGAGCACTGTTTTTGTGGGTCACCAGTGTTCAAGGTGTTTCCTGCTCAGTGGTATCCATTGTAGGTGGATGGTTGTGAAGCCACAACTATGTCCATTTCAGCCCCTCAGTTCAGTACAGCCTGTACTCTCTCTTTTTATTCACCCCCCTGTCACAACTGGCCATCAACCTGGGCACACTTTGTGCCTTTTCTCCAGTAGAAGGAGAAAAGGCTTTTAGTGAGCAATGTCTATACAAATAACATGATTAAAAACTAGCCAGTAGTTCTCCTTTCAAACCACGCTTCTTCCTTCACATTTGGTTTAGATGGGCTATAAGCAGCAAGGGCCAAACTCCTCTCCAGGTCTGTTGCCTGAACCCAGACGAACTGAACGTGGTAACTGGATCACAGTCCTGTTATCAGCAATACTGTAAGAGCACGTTACTGTAGAATTCAGGAAAGACAGGTCACAGAAGCTTTCACAAAACCGTTTCTGAAGCTACTGGATGCTTTCAATCATAATTATTGTAAGACAACAATTAATACATAACTAATACAATTACTTAATATTATAATAATACTTATTTTATGTAAGACCTTTGCAGCAATCATACCTTAAGTTTCCTTGGACAATCTCTAGTGCATCGTTTCTTCTTGCTTGGTGTAAGCATTGTGATCACTTTATCTAGGCCTCTTTCAAGACTTCCAAATATTTTAGCTTTTCTCTTCTTTTGGCTGCTATCCACATGTGCAAGGTTGAGATCTAATTCCACTGACTGACACCTGTTACATGAACAAATTAATCTGTTATTTTTCCTTCCGTGTTAAAAACCTATTATTTCAAAGATGTCACTAAAATATTACCAGACATGAGAGAACAAAGAAAATGAAATCAAGTGCAATGTATTATAGGATTTTCTGTTTGAAAGTCTGTTAAGTTTAAACCCAGAGATGTATCTAGAAATTGCAGTCCTTTGGAAACCCGGAATAAGAAGGCATCTACATTATAGAAAATAGATGATATTGAGTTACATAGTTTTAAAACTTTTCTTTACCTTCATTATTTCCTAGTGACTGTAAAAAGAGGTTTTAGAAAGGTTTTTACTGAAAGAATAGGAGCAGCAGCTTGCTGTTGCAACAGGGCTTCCCAGGCAGCACATGGATTAAGGCAGTCCTGCTCCAAATCAGGAATGCACACAAACAATTGTACACTTACCTTCTTTCAGGAAGAACCTCAGCTGCTGCCAATTCATCTGCATTCGTTGGGTTAGCAGTTTTCTTAATTGGGGTGACTGCAGTGAACTGACTCTCTGAAAGAAAATGTCCAAGCCAAACCAGATATGTCTTTGTGTAAAAGGATTTTCTTTTCTTCACTGACGATTTCTTCTTATTAATGACTTAGTTCTAACAGCGGACCCCCTTTTCTATCTCAGGTCTATATTTTGGGAAGTATAAAATATGTTTTTAATACTACCTCTACTCTACACATTCAAACTGTCACTGATTTCCCCAGGGCTCCACAAGTCAAACCTTAGGCGTAACCACTGCAGTCCAATATTAGAAATTTGAGAACTGGAATTGCTTTCTTGCTCTGCTGCTGGTCCATGAATAAATACGGAGCAATCCACTGCATTGACTAGTTGTGTTCTTCGGTGATCCGTTTGCCGTATATGAAGGGTGTAAGTTTACATGGTCATAATATACAATAGTATATTATGTAGTATAAAAATAATATTAAAATAGTACAAAATACATAGTTTAATATACAATGTACATGCCACACAATGGTCTAAAAACTCAGTGTCTGCAGAGCATGGTTTTAAAGGCACAGAAGAAAACACCAAGTGAAACAGTCAGCAAAGAAGTTGTCACAATTAAACCCAACTTCAATGTTCAAAGTTTCAGTTCTCTACAGAATTGCATCTGGCTCCAGACAAACAACCTCAAAATTTCCAGTGGATTCTTCCACTTTTCTATTTCCTGCATCAAAGATTTTTCAATGCAGAAAAGAATTAGCTTTCTTTGGTTAATCCTCAGAAATGTCACTAAATAAATGAGCTAGAAGTGTTTCTACATTTCCCATTTTGGATAGTATCTATTTTCGTTTTAGACATACATAGATGTCAGACATTTCAAGTTATGTACAATCCTATGGCAAACTCATAAACTAGTTTTTGTATTGCTATTCTTTATGAATGATCTCACTAAATAGCAGTATGTTCAAAATCCTATATTCCTCAATATGGGGAATCAGCCTGCAAAGACTTACTGTTCCTGAACAATGCTTCTTAGCACCTGAAATGAAAGAGTCTCCTATTGCAAGGAGCCTTTGGCATTTGAAGGACAGAGTTAGCATTTACAGAATCAACACCAAAACTGTAATGGTAATCATTGAACTAAATGGTAATGAACGTATGGGATATGTACATAACTAGACAGGCTAACGACAGAAAATTCTGGTAACTCAGAAAAGCTGACATAATTTATACAGATTTCTGTGGTCTATTGCATAGCTGCAAGACCTGCATGTTGTTAACAGAAGCATTTTCACTGCTACACTGAACTGCCCCTATGAAAATACTGATGTGCAGCCATAAGAAAGCCAAAAGCTAGATTTCTCTTTGAACCAGCAATTAAAGCAGTATGCTTTAGTTTTTAAAAGTATGATTTTATTTTCATTCAAGGTAATCACAAAGGAAAAACAGTGTTGAGGAAACTGCAATCTCAACCTTCATGGAAAAGTGGAACCAGGTGCAAGCTTTAACAACACAGTGCTTGGCTCCTTGTTTGGGTATATCAAAAGAGGCTCACACATGAGAATTGTGAGCAGCAATACAAGTAACATGCCCTGATGGATGGTTAAAACTATTGCAGCACCCTACCAGATGTACTAGAAGAAACTGGGTGGTACATAGGGAAAAAAAAGTTAAGTGTTCCAGAATAGATGTAGTGGATGAAGAAATATTGTGCTTATATTTGAGTTTCAGTGATTCCCAAGCAACATGTATGTTCTAAGCTTTCATTAGTTACATTCTACATACCTTTGAAGGCAGGCACCCTAAGGGGAACAGCTTGTACCGGTGTCTCAATCTGACTCTTTGGAAGAGGAGTCTTAGGAGCAGGAAGCACAAAGGGTATTTCATTTCTTAAAGCTGATGCTGTCTCAACATTCTCTTTGTTTTTATGCTTCTTTGATGCCATTTTTCTTGTCACTGGAGTTGACAGTGTGAATTCCGTAACCTCCAGTTGGGCATCAGGCCTCGAATGCTACAAGAGATGTAACAAAAAGAAAAAAGCCATCCTTTGCTGTATTCTGATCACATCCAGGAACATTACAGACACGGAAATTCTGAATCAAGGTAAAAAAAATCATACAATGCTTGACTATAGAGCAATAGATTTCTCTTTGAACCAAAAACTCTTCAATACTTCTGATTCCCTCTACAACTTGTTCATAAGTTTTGCAAGTAATTTGCTGCTTCTTTACCACTTTTCTAAATTCTTTAGCTTGCACATTTAGGGCTATTCTTCACCAGCTCGTCTAAGCACAGCTAGGAATTTCCATTTGGCTTAATTGTAAAATTTTAATTGCTTCATTTGATTTTCTTGTCCAATATAGAGAGGTTGCAGTTCTTCAGAGACTTGTCCAGCTCTAGCCTCGGTCTGAGACCTTGTTTGTTGCACCTTATTTTTTTCCTGTTGGTTTTAAAATCCTTATTTACTCATTTTCTAGATGATCAAAACTCAAGTTTTAGTCAAATTACCTACAGTTAGAAGGCACAAAGTATGTTCAGCTATATATTTAAAACACTTTACTCCATTTGTAACTCTGCTAGGCTAGGGTCTACCAAACAGTTACATACCCAGTAATTTTTATGTACAATGAAAAGAGCAGCGTATCAAACACGTGCTTCATTCCATGAGTATTTATATCAAATTTTTCCAACGGAGATTCTTCAAACAGTGTAGCTGTATCTGTAAATTCCATGAATACAAATGCCCATGGCACTTCACTGCCCTCTGGCATATCTTCACAGTTTTTTCAGACTGGAAAGAAATATCCAGTTGAGATTCCACTGCACACTTAAAAGTAAGATTTCATCAGAAAAGAGTGCCATTAAAGTCTAAATCTAATTTCTTTCTTTCTAAGTTCCTAATAATGAAAGTTCCCATGACGGCGACCTACGTTTAATAATATGACTTTAATGTTGTTGTAGATTTGTCATTTGTATCAAAAGCAGATGTGAAACTATTCTCAAAGCACCATTGGCAAATCATCTTTCTTGACCAGTGTCATGGAGAGAAGCAACCCACAAAAATAGCCACCTTTGAATTCAAGGCTTGAACCACAACCTCCTTTTACCAAAAGTCCTAGTAATAATTTGGAAAGAATCCAAGAGAAAAATGGAGTAGTGTTTAAAAGGGGCTGGATAAAGGTAACACATATATCCAGAACATATGACTACTGAATCCACAACACTAATTGGAACTAGCATTTGGAACCCTTCATCTGATGGCTAGCTCTGCCCCCCCCAAAAATTGTCAGTAATTAAATCAAGGGATTTGTAACTTCAGCCAAGGTTGCAAACCTTCATGGTTCACACCACATACAAGCAGGTATATATCAAAGCATCCTTAGTCTCTAACACCTTTTTGCTACTCACAGGAAACTCTTCCCAAGGACTTACTTCATACCATTACAGCAAAACTCTACATAGTCATTTTAAATTGTCAATCTTTGGCTGAAATGGACACCATTATAAGAAGTTGGAATGGATGACATTTCAGTAACCTATTTTCTGCTGGTAGGTAACTTTCTGTTGCCCCATGATCAAGGATATCACAATGAGCAGATCTCTCATTACTACTGGAATAGAGAGCTGTCTGATAAGCTCTAGAGCTTGCATGATACCTTACTCAAAAGCCCCTACCGGAGAATTGCTAACTACAAGAAGCTGATACTGTAGTTGAAATCACATTCTGTTAGACATGAATGCACGATTAGGATGCCTGGGCTGCTGTGTTCTAGATGTAATTCATGGCACAGTGACTATTTTGCAATGTGCTTCTAAATCAAACTGCTTGAAGTCAAGCTGTAATATGTACAAGCTTGTGCCACCAAATTTAGAAATGGCTAAGTAAAAGGTTCTGCCTTGTTGTCTTCACATTAGAGCAGGTCCAGCTAGAGAGCTTTGCTAGCTGGGTGTTCCAGCAAATTCAGTTGATGTTCACCTAGAAGCTAAAGACAGGCAAGTTAAATGTGCTGCGAGCACTGCAGGAGGACTAACAGATTGCTGTATTGTGTAGACATGAATTTCACCATCATCTGGGCAGGCATAATGTATATGTTAATTAGTAGCATTTGCCAATTTACCTTGGACATCACTAGAGATGAAGTAGCTTAACAGTTCAGCAAAACTGTTTCTAATGAACCTCCACCTTAACCATCAATAGTGTAGAAGGCTAACCCACCATGATCACATTATGCATAATCAGGAACACTTATGATTCATGATCTATTATGCAGCTCTAGTAGTCCTAGAATTCTCGTGTCAAAAAAGCTGTATGGGTGAACTGAAACAATTTACACGCAACTGAATCAGATACATAAGGTATTTATTCTGAGTGCTTGCCTCTAACACAGAAAGCAGCACACTCAGACCATTTCACAGATGTTTTGTCTCAAGGGGAAACAGGTTATACAAGTCTGCAACTCCACCGAATGCTTTGGAATTTGTCGAATTGACTAATATGTGATGTCACATATATTTGCGTATTATATACAACATTACGAGGAGTTTAGCAACTCTAGCCACATTCTGAAAGGCCCTATCACTACCAAACTACAGGAATAGAAATTCCCCTAAGATATAGAAAACTACTTCAGAATCCCAATCATCAGAACAGCAGCAACACGTTTCCTCTACTCAAAGCAAACAGCTTCCTCTCTAGGATTGTTCTCAAGTGAAACAGATGAGAAAGGGATGACTCTCTCCGATTTGATCACCAGCTCCCATACTGCCTATGTCATCTCAGAGAACACTCCCCAGGTGACATATCATGAGGTATCAAAAGATTTTCCTTACCAAATGCAACCCTCAAGGTAGAAAAAAACAGAGACAAACAGAGTGCAGTTAGTCATCGTAGAACAAGATCTAAAATTATCCAGGCCACAAAAGAGGGGATTTGAGCTTATTAACAAGAAGGGATTCTGTGCAACACCTGATGCATCAAATCCTCAGAGATGGCTATTCCAGTAAAGCCAATCCAGAGAAGCAGCCTAGCTTGCTAAATCATGTTAATGGGACAACTGAACTCTTTAGTGCCCAAGACTTTGGCTGACTGTGTACTTCACAGAATATTCTGAGTCGGAAAGGACCCGCAAAGATCATCAAATCCAACTCTTAAAGTGAATGGGCCGTCCAAGGATCAAAACGCCTGTGGTGTTATTATCACCACTGCTCGAACCAGTTGAGCTAAACTCAGGCTTATGCTCTCTTCCTGATGTTTAGAGCACCAGAATGTCTCTCCAGGCAGAGCTTTGCCAATGCAGAGCAGGATTTTAAGCAAGATGCTGTCCTGCTGAACTCAAGTTTACCTCAAGGACTGTTGACATCACGGTGCTGGCACGCTCTGTTAGACATGGAAACCTTAAACGAACACGCTTGCCACGAGCCTTCTTGGACAGAAGCAAGAGGTAGGTTGCTGACATGTGGTCATATTTCCACTGTGGGGTCAGGGAGAAAGAAAGAATAAGTATTTTAATGTCCTCTTTGGAAACATTACAAGTACAAGTCAGGCTCAGCCTTCTGAGTATTTCTGAGTCTCTACAAGTTTTTCTACCTGATATGCAACCCTCATTACACATAACTGTAATTTCAGCAATGAGTTAACCCAGCAAATGGTATCTGTTGTTCAACTATGAATTTCTACAAGTCTATTCTGACTTTCAGAGATTCAGAAGGATTTTACCATAGTGGTAGGATATAAAAAAACAGTAAGAATTAGGGAATATGAAGATCACAATTAAAGGAGAAAAAGAAATAAATAAATCTGATCTTCTGAAATAGTAGCTTGTAGTTATAAGCTACAGCCAGATTCTAGAGTTCTGCAGGGCCTCCTTAAATCTGAAATGTATGTAAAATATCATACTTTGGAAGATGTAAGTATTGCTCTGATAGCACAGTAAATTTATTTACTCTATTTACTACTGTAAATGACTACTGTATTTAATTAGTGTAAATTACTGACATAAACTTCTTACCTCGTTTATTAACTGCAATATAGTCTCCCTGCTCTGCTCATGAAACACAGAAAGCTCTGTTACACAGTCCTCATCAAGATGTCCCAGCTGCAACAACACAGCGGATATTGAAATGTGAGGTTTTCAATTTACCCCACAATCCATATCTGACAGTGACACTGTTGTGAAACCCAGTGGGCTGAGTCAATAGTCAATGATGATTTTAGACCTTGTATTTCAAATGTTTAGCATCACAGCTAAACATTGTAGGAAACAGACTGAAAAAGTCATACAGCTTCAACAACTTCACAGCCTCGATCCTCACAGGTGAGATCTTATAAATTCAAATAAGCCACCCAAAAGCTGGTAAGATTTTTATTAGAATGGAAGGTACGCTTTCATCTGCCTATAAAAATCCAAAGCTATGAGCCATGCCCATCTCTGCCAGTGCCAGGTTGCACTGATGGTGTGAGCACAGTCACACTGTCTTTATTTAGGGTAACGGTGGCATCTGGTGGTAATGGGAAGCATTGGCTGTCAACATGCACATTCTGCTGACAGCCCAATTATTTTGGTTTTTTTCCCCTCCATACTGCGTTCATCTCTCACAGAAGTAAAACAAGTGACAGAGAGACAGGATGAATATTCTTCCAATGAAATTTTAAGTTTCAAATTAAAAACTGGAAAATTTTAAATTTCATTTCTTTTCATCGCAATTTTTGAAAATTCCAGTTTTCATTGAGGACTACATAAAAGATGAACCATAACCACATCTAGCATGACCTTCAGAATATTTCTGTTTTACACATTAAAGAAAGTACTGATCAAGCAGCCTAGGGAAGGAGCTGGTCATTCAAATGTGGAACTTTTTGATGAGAATTCAGTTATACTGCATATTCAGCTGAAGAATATAAGGAAAACGCATTTGAAATTTTTCCTCAAGAGAAATCAAGACCAAGTAAGAATATTTTGACAGCTAAAAGAATCAGAAAAGAGCCACAACCATCTTAAAGTTCATCTTGTAACAAACAATTTCATACCATGCACTATGATGATGGTAGTAAGCAAGCAAATATTACATGAAATGCTTTAGTATCTATCTGATCAAAGAACTTACTGGGTATTTACTTTGCCACTGAACAGCATCAGAAAAACCTTGCATGAGCCAAGGGTGACTTAACAGGTGTTGGACTCTAATCCGCTTCTTTGGGTCGACCTGGCGTGCCATAAAAATCAAAGCGATACTTAAATTATGGAGAAAAAGCGAAGAAACAATTTATCTTCCACCCAGAATGTTAGGGTGGTTAGGGACAAAATCAGAAACGAGTACTTTTTCAGAGCTTCACAAAAGGAAGCTCAGACTCAAAGATCTTAGCTGTCAAGAGCATTTATGGAACCTACAGCTACAACAGATCTCCCAGGGATATGCAGCATTGGTTTTATTCCTTAGGCGTAGTCCAAATGTATGTTTTTATAGCACATGATGAAAAACCAAATGCATGCTGTTTGAAGACTTTGTTAAATCATGTAAACTTTGCTAATTATTTTTAAAATTTCTTCAAAAATTTGTAAGAATTAAACTTCTTATTTAAACACAGAATGGTTTTTAAATATTTCATTGATGTAATGTTTTGAACCAATTACACAATTACACAGTACTTTATACATCCATTGAACAGAAACAATAACCTTTACCTGCAGCATTTGGTCAAGGAGCAGTGTACTGCTAGGAGAGAGCCACTTTGGAATACTGTATTTTCCTCTCTGCAAAAAAAGAAGAGGATTTAGAACTAACAGTGAACCTCAAAAGGAACTACTAAATTACTTGGACAATAGTGACATCTGTACTTTGTAAAAAAAGAACAGCGGGAAGATGTGAACTTAGCTTATAGAATGACTTGCATAAATGTCATGGCAGTACTAAAACCCAGCAGCATTAGTAAGGAAAATGCTTGAATCACCAGCTGCAGTCTTTGTCCACTCTGGTTGTGCGACACTTCCATTTCCACCCACTTTTGCAGTTAACCTGCTCCTTTCTCCATTGCCTTGGTTCATGCTAGCAACTTCATACTGAAGTTCTAGAAGTGCAAACATACTGGATTATGAATGACTGATATCAGCAATTTGCAATGTGAAGATTTCCTAAAATCACTACTTTTCAGACACTAAAATGACCCCATCCTCGGTATTAGGATATTCTTTTTTCATGAGGTTACATCTAATGCTAAACTTCATACAGCAGACAGGAGAAAGGTTACAGATCTAGCAAGTGAGAATTTTTTTTTCAAGATAATAATTTACAGTCGTTTTTCTTTAATTTTTGGTTAGAAGAAAATTAAAAAAAAACAACTCCCAGAAGTGGCTCGAAACCAAACCAAATTCACCACCAAGAATCATTTATTTCTGAATGAAAACCAAGATAAAAAGAAAAATCAGTACAAAGTCTTTGTCAAGTAACATAAATATCATTTTGTAATGGCAGTTTTCTTTCTATGGACAAATGCCTTAATAACAAAACAGTTGGTACTATATACAGCCACATTTCTAAGTACAGTATGCATTGTGTTGACATCACAGATTAAAGACTTTCAGTTACATCTTTACGGACACTACTAGTAAGTTATTTACTAATAGTTCTGTAGGCTGTTTTACAACATAGCTTTACTATGAAACTAAGTAACACAGGTAATCTACATTTTGGCTTTAGTATAATGCTACAGAACACGACATCACAAAGAGCAATTCTCATCTATTGTACTGTGGGCAATACTGGATGGTAAATAAGTTATGATATCTGCCAGGCACATAAGGTCATAGCAAAAGTAATTCTTTTTTTACAGTAGTTATACCACAGCTTAATTTTTCAGTCAAAAAGTCAAGCCACTGATTCACAAATGAAGAGAACATTCCATGTAAGGTATATGATTTTATTTAAATTCAAGCAGCAGATTTGACTTGGAGCAACAGGTTCGTGATGAGATTACAATAAATTTCAGGATTTAAAATGTGTGAAACTGATTCTATAATAGTGGGTGTCCTCATTTGAAACAATTTTCAATCCACAACCACATAAAATGAAAAAAAATTCACAGTGGAAATAGCAAGTATGCATCTTTACACCTGTGACATGATTAGTTTTTGACTGCTCCTCATTTGTTGTTTCAGCTCACTTCAATGCATTCCACTGGCAGACAGCGCGTTGCTCCAAACAACTCAGTTCATAGCTCCTGTCCAGTCTGGACAATTTTAACTACACAGAATCATTTTTTATATTCCTAAATAAGATCTCTGTTTCACATCTGAGTTCTCAGCTCAGTGAATGCCTTAAGCAGTTGGATAATTTACCAGGTTCTGCATCTTGGTGTCATGAGCACCAAAAAGGGTTTTGTCATCCTGTGACAGCATGCTTACAAGCAGACACGTTCTCAAGGTGCTCTGACCTTCTGGGTAGACAACACAGTTCACACCACAAGCAGAGAGGGAAAAGTAGCTCAACAATCCTGTTGTTTACACTTAATAGCAATTTCCCTTAGAAATTAAGTGCTTGTTAGCATTATTTGGACAAGACTCCTAATCACATGGTTTAGTTTAGGTAGTCTTGCAAAGAGCAGGAACTTGGACTTAATGATCCTTTTTGCTCTCTTCCAACTCAAGATATTCTATTACTATATGAGTTGGGAAGTCATGTAAAATACTGGCACCTCATCTGAACACATTGTGTTCAGATGACACACATCTGAGCAATCTCTTTGTATGAGGTAGCCTTTGCTTGTTTTTTTTCCTTTTTTTTTTTTTTTAAGTGCTCTTCAATAACTCAAACTAAGCTTCTTAGGCAAGGTGCTTCCTTCCGTCAAGGTACTCAAGTGTACTCCAATTCCAGATTAAAAATCCACACTGTTGAAATAATCAGGTGCTTCATAGAGCTCAGACTGTTATGCACCCTGAAAACATTTCCTGTGCAAACCAGTGTCAGTTGCCCCCTGCCAAAGTAGTCCTTGAATACTCTCAAGCACAGTTTTTTGGTGTCTTTTTAAAGACAAATCAGACTCTTGGTGAGAGGAGAATGAGATAGAGGAATACAAAGCCATTACTCTACACTGCTGTCCATCATCCCACTCAGACCAAGCTTCATTAACACAGATTTTTATGGCAGCTCAGAAGAGGCTGGCAGAGATGCATATGTGATGAGGAAGAACAGCTGTCTAGCCACATCAAGAGGCGTTTACAGGGAAAGAATCAATGACTTAATTGTACTATTTACTATTTATTCAACTCCTTTTGGAAGAGGAAAGAATAACAGCACATGCAGAATCCTGCTTTTCCTACACATGAGTGGCTGACATTCAAGAAGAGTATTTTTAGTAATTTTTAGGGAGAAGACAGAAAAACACTTAGATATAAAAGTACAGACCACTAGCAAGAAAATACTTTTCCTGAAACTCACTTTTCTACTGTACCATAGGACCAAGCTAGAGTACTGCACAGGCTGAGGGAAAACAGAAACAAATCTACAAAATACTGATCAAAAGAGAAGCAAAACATAACAAAATTCAGCAGATAAGCCTTCCTTTCTCAAATCAGAAAGTAAAAATTTCTCATAATCCTTAGTGATTCCTGTTTCTTATATATTCTAGTATCATCAATACCTACCATGATCTTCCTGTAGACAGCCATGACATTATCATCATCAAAGGGGAGAAAGCCACACAGCAGAGCATACAGCAGTACTCCCATACTCCAAATATCTGCCTAAAAAATAAAAGTGAGAGTTCACAAACCTCATCTATTTAAAATGGCTTAGAGACTGATAACATTGTCTCCTCTTGGCAAAGCCCACATGAAACTTGTGGAAAGTAGGTTCCTTAACTCTGGACAGAATTCGTGAAAGCACACAATTTTCAATTCACTGAAACTAGAGCACTAGTAAAACCATTACCCTTTCCCTTAGGTCACCAAATTGCTGCATTACCATCAACCTACAAGGAATTCACTGACAAAATGGAAATCAAACTCATCTGAAGGAATTTTGTACTCAAAAGTGTTTGTGATTATGACAGCTGTAACAATCAGCTTTAAAGTCCCACTGTTTCTTTTCTGTATAGACATGACGAGGTCTACATGCCTCATACTTCAACTCCCACTTCAGTCATAAAGGAGGTTGGAGAAGCACTGACTTTGTGAAAAACTAAAAGAAAGCAAGACTTAGAGGTCAGGGACAGTGGTGCAAAGGAGGTAAAGGAAAAAAGACTGACTCTATCCAACAGCACAGACAGTAAGGAAGTTTGAGGAGATTGAAATTGCAGCATGTAGCAGACCCCAATGTTCTAGACGTGGAATCAAAGCTGAATAAATGCTACGGTTCTTGATCTCTTAAACTTTACTACACTGCACAGTAAAAAGAGCAAGTTTTCATAGAAGATTTCAAAGGCAAAGTACACAAGATACTGAGACCACATAGAAATTCGCAACAAGACTTGGAAAATTAACAGAACAAATTGCTGTTTGGAATAATGTGGTAGAAGGCAGTTATTTTTTGTAGAGCAACACCTAGGGACAGTGAAGGATTAGTCAGAGATGAAGAAGCCAGGTGCGGCACCTGTGGTCAGGAGCTATTCCAGGCTGTGACTACTCTCAGTGACACAGCTTTTGAGGGCCACTGAGGCAACATGACAGTGAAGAAAGACACCGGGGGATTATATCTGAATCTCACCAGCTTTAAATACATGGTGCACACGGGAAAAAAACACCCTAACCTACAATTTTATCACCTACCTCTGAGCCAATATATGCTTTGCCCTGAATCAGCTCTGGTGCTGCATAAGCTGGGCTTCCACAGCAGGTGTTCAGATGGTAATCAAGGCCACCCTAGTATAAGACAAAACTGATGACAAGGAAGCATTGCCCTAGCACAAATGGTATCTTTGAGCAACATATCAGAGGCTTCAGAAGCTTCATTTTCTAATGCTGTCTATATACAGTCACCTAACATTTTGCTTTGGTATAATATATGGCTTCACCAGGCAAAAACTGGTGAAGACCAAGACCAGCAGAGTCCTATAAATGTTCAGATCCCAAGCTGCTCCTTCACATGTTCTCCCAGCAGTTTTTTCTGCAGCTCCTTATGTGATAGGAATACTTCCCTTTGTGACCAGAAAGAAAACAGACAGAACTTGAGAATCAGCAATCCAGGAGCTACTGGGCAGGAGACTGGTTGGATATTTAGATCAATATTTAAGGCAATAACTTCATGAAGAGCCACTGAAAAGCTACGTTATTAAAAACGTGCTATTTCTTAGCCTGGGCTTTGTTTTAAGCAGATCAGAGTGAGATGACATTGTACCACCGAGATGGTGGTCTAATACTCCCTGCGATTTCCTGCAAGGTGCTTTAACTTGACTCAGCTAAAGCCATCTGTGGACTTTGGATCTGTAACATCTTCCTTCCATTAAATTCCTTCTTCCCAGCACCCGCCTCGTACGTGAAGATGACAAACAGAGAAGCAACATAGAAACAAACTTTAGACTTGTTAAACAACTCCGTACCACCGTGTGGATCCAGAGGCTTTGTAAAGGTAAGGGGAATCTATTTGATTTGATCCACAATCTCCACACACAGACAAATCCTATGAAAATGACACACCATTGCAAATTATTGGGGGCAAATGGACACCAACATAAGCTTTACAGTGCAAGCCTTTGTGGGAGTAGATACTCTACACACAAGGCAATACGTGCCTTATATTGGGATTAAAGATGAAGTGCAAGAGGAGAAAAACTGATAATCTGTGTGGAAAAACTGTCTCACACTGGTAAGGCCCTACTAATTAGCAGTGGGACAACTACACCAACTGCTTGAATTCAGGCCAAGGCGCTGCACTGCATCCTGAAGGCATGCCTGAAATTTTTATGGGTGCACTGTAGCTGATTAAGCTCTGCTATGATAGCAACTGACACCCTTACCTTTGGCTTTGCACAAAGTCCAAAGTCTATCAGCTTCAGGTTATGTTCCTCATCAATGAGCAAATTTTCCTAGTAAAAGAGAGAGTGGTAATGAATTCTTACATAATGCCAGGTATCCAAGAAACCCCATTTTCTTTCACCCTATTTCTTCTTGACATTACCAGCCATAATTTACCTGAAGCTTTCCTCTGGAGATCTTGGCCTGTTGCTAATGAATATATCCTATATTCCAGACAAGGAATACAAGCTCCTACCTGCTCAGAGAGGGCTAGGGCACTGCTACACAGAAAGCAAAAACTGTGAGGCAGCAGCCTGCCCTGGCAGAAAATATAGCCAGTGATATCCCAGACGGTGTGAAAAGAAGCAGACCTGGCAAAGTGGGGGAAGCCACTTGCCCTCTGTTCACCACAGTGAGAACAGCACATCCAGTTCCTGCCCACCCTCTAGCAGAGGAAAGACAGCAAACTGAGGACAACTCTATGGATGGAAACCAGCCTGTCCAAGGTGCTGGAGCACTTTTGCCATGAGGAGGCTGAGGGAGAGATGGTTTTTCAGCCTGTAGGTGACAAAGCTTCAGTGGAGACCACTTGGCAGCCTTTTCATTCCTACAAAGGGGGCATAAAGACAGCACCAGCCCCTCCAGAGAAGCACAAGGTGGGATGATGACAGTCAACAAGCTTCAGGAGACATTCAGACTGGTACTAAAAAAACTCCTTTCTCATAAAAAAGGAAGTGAAGAGCCTAGCAGGTTTCCCAGCAACACCATGGTGCCTCATCCTAGGGAGAGGGCCAAGATGTGCCTGGATGAAGAAGTTTGGTCTGACACTGTTTTAAACAGGAAATAAAAGCAGAAGTCAATTCCCAAACGAGTTATCTCACAATCCTATGAATCCATCGAGTCTCCAGCCACAATCCAAATCTTTCCAAGAGGGACACAGAAGGCTTTGCCTGGAGAGAAGCTCTTTGGAGGCAAGATTACCTGAGCTGCGGAGTAAAATGCTTGTACGCAAAGAACTTGCTTTTCTCAGTTATCAGTGTCTCTAAACATGCAAACTTCCAACTCCTTCTAGGAGAAATAGTCTCAAGGCTTCCATTTCCTAAGCCCATGCTTAATTCTTGTGGTGACAACAAAGCCACAGGATCAGTCTTGTGGCACATCCTTCCTCTGTCCTTACTTGTTTACAGTGTGGGAGTCACATTTTCCTTTGAATGTCATAACAGAACAGTTTGCACAATAGAGAGGAACCATAACAACTCTCCCAGGGTACGTGCTGGAATAAAGGGGATAGCAAAAATGCCTAACCAACAGTCAAAATCAAATCTGTGTTTGCTCCACTCTCAACTGGAGTGCACTGTTCTGTTCCTCTTCCAGAGGAAGATCCTTCCTCAGATACAACTACATCCAGCTCAGTTGAGGAAGAAAGCAATAAGCAGAAAAAATGCTTTTCAGTAAATGTTAACTAAAGAGCTCTAAGCACAGAAGAACAGAGAAGACAACTTACACCAGCTCCATTCAGAGAAATAAAAGTGGGTGTTCGTTATTATTTGTGCAAATTGGACTCCTGTTCAGACTTACCGGTTTGAGATCTCTGTGGGCGTATCCCTGACTGTGCACATAAGCAATTGCTGAAACAATCTGACGAAAAAATACGCGAGCTTCCTCCTCGGAAAGGTGGTCCTTAGAAATTATGTAATCAAACAGCTCTCCTCCAGGACAGTACTGCATGAAAGCAGAAAAAAAAAAAGAATACATTTGGGATACAGTCATGAAATGTAAACATGAACAAGGGCACTGGACAGCAGGAAGGCACTCTTCTCTTTCTTTCCCTCTGCTGAATCCCAGCAGCACCCAGGCATGCCCCAGGCCAGTGTGCAACAGATCCAACAAGACCAAGAGCCCAACTCTTGCCTGATGCTTCCCACAGCCATATCACGCTACCAGCACAGGCGGCAGAAACTGCCCAAGACGTGACAACTCGGTGGCACTTCTCGGGTCCTACATATCCTGCTGGCACTGTTTTTTGGAGTGTGAGGTGGGAATTAAAGTCAGTTTGTTTATTGCAAACAGTGAAAAGTGTTTTTTATAATGAGACAGAACACATTATCAGCTTCATTTTTAAACTACGGCACCTTAGACACTCATCATTGAGATGATTTTCTAAGAATCGTTTCATTTGGACTCTACTACCATCTACTACTACGGCTAAGCCCAGAGATTTTTTTGCCATAGCAGAAACATCATTCCTTACCTCTAAAACCATGAATATTTTCTTGGGCGTCTCAATCACATGGTACAACCGGCAAATGTGCTGGTGACTCAAGTCCTTCATGGCATCGATTTCTAATTTAACACGAGGCAAGTCATCCTAAAAGATCGCAACAGCAAGGTACGAAATTGCCAAGTAGCTTGACAGCCTACACCTCAAAGTAAACCTGCACATCAGAGCTGCTCAAACTCAAACCAGCACCAGCTCTGTCACTGCTCACCCGCCCTCCTCACACACCGCTCAGTAAAACCCAAAGGGGCAGATATACAATGCTACTATTCTCATCAGCCCTCCATTTGACTTACAGTAGTTTATTTAGTTACTTAATATTTAAAGCTGTAACTGCCTTAGTTTTACGGCTAGGGAATACTGCCCTCTCCACATGAGGGCACAGGATTTGTGGTGTCATTAAAATCCTTTCAAGTTTACAGCACCTACCACTATCCCAAAGTGACAGGTTGCACCCGTGCTCCTGAGAGCTCCACGGGAACGGCACATTACCATCTCTGAAGTATCTTTTGGATTACCTGTAAAGCAAGCTTGTCCATGATTTTTATCGCAACTTTTTCACCAGTGAGGCGATGTCGTGCAAGTTTTACTTTTGCAAACCCACCTAGAATTTGAAAGAGAAATGTATAAAGCTCTGCATGGTGACGAGCTTTCTCACCCTGATCTCAGTCGCCCTGAAGCAAATGCCATACACAGCATATAGCATCACTGCTAAAGGAAGAAGCAATCGCTGCCACTACCTTCCAGTTACACTTCCACAGCTGTGGCCCGCAAAATACACAGAGAAAACATGACCCACAGACTCTCAAGTAACAGTTCATCTCTCAGATAAACATCGAGGTTTGAGCGGACGCATCACACACTCTCGTTTGCATTCACAGACTGAGCCCACCTGTGCCGACTGTTCCGTGTAATTCATAGTACTTGAGAATTTCCTCATAGTCATCTCCGGCCATTCTGCGACCCGCGGCACGCGGGCAGCTCTTCTCAGCACCTACAAAGGGAGACCGCAGATTGCGCTCATGCTTTCGGGCACAGGAACCGACTCAGCAGCAGCCCCCGGGGAAGGCGGAGCGGCTGCTGTTCCCACGGACCTGTCACGGCTCCCCGGCAACCCGAGTCGCAGCGGCCAGAAGCCCCTCGAGTCCCACGCCGTTTCTCGGGGCGCTGCCGGTAGGTGCCGTCCCGAGTCCGTTACCGTTCAAATGTCCCGCTTCCGGCCGCCGGCATCGATAAGCCAATCTCCGCGCGCCGCTAAAGCGGAACGGGCGTGGAAGGCGTGGGTGTACCGGGACAGACAGACGGGGAGTGAGGGTTGTCAGCATGGGTAGGTGTCTGCTGCCGGCTGGCCGTTAACGGGGGCGGCCTCAGCCGAGACCAGTTCCTACGGAGACAGAAATCAGCGTCCGCTTCTCCCAGAAAGCGCGTACCCAGGAGCAGCGGTGGGAACTGGAGCGGGGTCCGCGCCGCAGGGGCTGGCGCCAGGCACGAGATGGCGGCCGAGGCCGCTGCTCCACGCTGGGAGGTGGTGTCTCCCGCCGCTCCCCGCGGACTTTCCTGCCAAAGCCCCCGCCCAGCACCGCTCCTGGGCATCGTGGGGCAGGCCTACCCGAGGCACGGCGTCTCTCCGGGCCGGAGCAGCGCGGGGCAGGTGGGAGTCTCCATTGTGAGTTATATGTTTAGATGACTATTAATAGATAATAGGTTCATTAATGCAGCATTGTAGCTTTGCTCTCTGCACGGGAAGAAACACAAGACAGTTTGTACCCCGTCTGCCAGCTGCTTAAAGAGGCAGGAAATGTGAGGGTGACGTCGTTGGAGGAAAGGGCAGGAGACGTGATGGGAAGAGAGTAGGAAACATGATTGGAATAAGGACAGGAAACGTGCGGGGGAAAGTGTGAGAAGCATGAGGGGAAAGCAGTGGGAAACATGAGGGGAAAAATACGGAGTGGCCGGCTGCCTGCTGAAATTCTGCATCGTGCAGGACGCCTTCCAGACCCCAGCCGCCACCACCGCGAAGTCAGGCTGCTCGAGAGTCCCCATTGCCTCCTGCAAACCGACATCAGGAAGCTGCGCTGGTGGCCGGCTGCATCCTGAAAAACATGCATCGTGCAGGATGCCTCCCCGACCCCAGCCGCCACCACTGCAAAGTCAGGCTGTTCTGCGAGTCCCAAGCACCTCCTGCAAAACTTCTCCAGCTGTTTCTCCTTATTAAGGGTTTTGACTGAGGGAAAAATGTATCTTTTTTCATTGCTGTAGAGATTTAACTTGAGGAGAACCCTTCTTTTCACTGTATTTTTGGAGATTAAATTAATAGGCAGAAGCAGGTTTTTTACCATTTTATCAGTTTCAGTGGAGGTAACTGCCCTATTTTCTCATTTTTAGGGGTTCACTTGAAGGAAGCTCTGTCTTTTTCAGCATTTTAAGGATTTACATATTTGTTTCCGGGCATTTCTTTCTGTGCTTCCGGACTAGATATCTCAGAGAAGGGTCAGCCTGGCACGTACTTAATCCTTACACTGCCCGGGAGATTTTTTTCCTCTTTTTTTTCTTTACAATGTAGATAGCTTTAATTAGAGGTCTAAGGAGACTGAGACTATTCATATCATTAAGTAGAGTAGAGAAGATTACTAGTCACGCTCAAAGTACTGCTTAGTAAGCACCGAGAACCAATTATATAAGTTAACAGCAAATCACCCAATATATCTAGCTACGCTACCTAAACACAAAGTTTAATTTCTTACCCTTTTTCTGTTCTTCTGCTCCAAGTAGTTGTAGCAAAAAAGAAAGCGTTATTTCTCTGAAGAGATTTCTTCTATAACAAGCCTTTTACTGCCCTTGAAGTGTAGTCAGAGGAGCCAAACAGCT
>JAYDZK010000128.1:7825945-7844220 GCA_034509185.1 Euphonia xanthogaster | reverse complement strand
GAAAAGAAAAGAAAAGAAAAGAAAAGAAAAGAAAAGAAAAGAAAAGAAAAGAAAAGAAAAGAAAAGAAAAGAAAAACAATGGAGTAACTTTATGGAACTAAAGCTCTACCAGTGTAGAAATTATTCTTCTGCTACTTTATCGCTGTCATGTCTTGTAAAATAATTGTTGACAACTCGAACTGTTAGGATTTTCTCTTTTTCATATCTCCAGTGCAAACCCTAAAAATAGTTAATGTACCACTATGTGGTGCATTTCCATACGAAAGGTGCTTCTGTTGAGGAGAAGCAATTAAAATTGATGTAATTACAGGCCTATCAATGAACAACCATCATGGCTTGGATATAGAGTCTCTAGCAGGATGGTATTATATTCTTGTATTGGAAAACACAGACAGATTCTGTTTATTTAATCTGCTTTGGTTTTATGTTCCAAAGAGGGAAATAAACCCTATTAGTTGTGAAGAGTTGCTGTAATAATGGAAGGAAGAGTAGCTTTCTTTGTTGATGTTCAGCTGCTATATACAGCAGGAAAAAAGCGCCAGATTTATGGGGAAAAAATGGCAGTTTTAAAGTTACTTCACATTAAAAGAACCTTTTCTGGATATATGTATGGACACAAGGAATGATCTTTGCTGAAATGCCCAAAATAGATTGGGGCAGGATGAAAAAGGCAAGCTTTCTGGAACAAATCCTTCTGCAGGTGACACCGGTTTTGATCAAATCATACCAAATAACATTCATCATTTTAATTAGCTTGGTAAA
Source organism: Euphonia xanthogaster (assembly GCA_034509185.1). Lineage (NCBI taxonomy): Eukaryota > Metazoa > Chordata > Aves > Passeriformes > Fringillidae > Euphonia > Euphonia xanthogaster. Next base: position 7,843,458 of record JAYDZK010000128.1, on the reverse strand, counting down.
CATTTAGTTTAGGACTATACCAATTGCATTCTTTCCCTGGTGCATAAAACCCTTAAAGCTTCTCAGATATTGCTCTTCAGAGGTTGATTGATCCCAGATGTGATGAGAAATTTGAATTAACCCAAATTTTTTAGATCCTAGCTGTGGAACAACAATATTCATAACACATACATCATACTATGATAAGTATTAGACAACAAAGTCTGCAAAGACTTGTTTTTTTCATATGCTGTAAGAATAAGTTAGTAATAAGCTCCTTCAGGTCAAGGGGGCTCCTTTTGGCTACAAATCTTTTCAAGACCAGTGTTTGAGCCTTTCCTTCCTCTCCAGGTTATGGTGTAAGTGGTCTGGGAATTAGGTCTAAATCCAAAACTCCCTGAAATCAGCTGGAAGATCTCTCTTGTACCACAGGAAAGGCTAGGTCCAAAATGGGTTTCAGTCCCTTTGGCAGCGAAGACCTGTCCCCTGGCTGATGCTTCTGTATTTACTATAAATAAATTGTATCTGTCTATAAAAAGATTGTGTGGAAACACTGAGAACAAACAATCATTTCTTAAATAAACAGAACTTTAAGTCTGCCAAAGAGATGTTGTTAGATTGGTAAGATAGCCCAGGTATTTTGTTTGTCAGTTATTTCAGCACCCAGAATTTGGAGCGCTATGATGGGATAACTGCATAAAATGTATGACCTAGTATTTTGAACTAACACTTTTGTTTTTGGAAGACTATCCCTGAATTTAAAAATAAAAGAGACAGATGTACTTTTCTCTTCTAACCTTACACTGTCCAGGGCTAAAGCCCTGCCTATGGAATTAGGAATTTATAGTTTTGTTCATTTTGAGTGACATCCCTCAGGCCCCAGAGCTCACTTTACTCCCTGTTCAAGGGCAAGTTCTGCCTCCTCGAGAGTCTCCCACAGCCGTTGCTGGTCCTGCTCCATGTCTTTCAGGAGTTTTGTCTGTTGATCCAGAACTTGGTCTCTTTTCCTCAGCTCCTCCGTTGCATCAGGGAGGTTCTGCCAGCAGACAGAGAGCAGAGTTACTCTTTAGCCCAAATAAACTTCACTTGATGCCATTGGCTACTGACCAGCATGAAAGACAAATTGATTGTGAAGTAGATTTGGAGCACTGCATGCTAAGGCTTTATCAATTTCCTAGCAAAAGCATTACTGACTCAGAACCCCCCTAGATTTTAGTATACTTGCTATGTATAAATGTGCTTTAGAAAACGATTGTAGGCAAAAAAACCCAAACCAAACCCCCATTGAAGACTTTTCTTAATTTGTTAAAAAAAACCCCCATAGATAGCTTTGAAATTTTTTTTTTAAAAAGAGTCTTTGAAGAGTTTTCTCAGTAGCCTAAAATTCCAGCAGACTGAGTAGTGTGTGTGTATTTACTCCTGTTATTTCATTTACACAAGGACTGCACTATTTGGCTTATTTAATGAAAGGTAATACCCTGGGGACTGTTCCAGAAGAATAATCTTACCGTCAGAGATACATTGAGGAGTTGGCTTTTATTTAGCTCGGCAAATGCGTGCGATTCCAGTCTATTACTCAGCTCCTGAATCCGGTGCTCGTGTTCTTGTAAAAGCAATTGTGCCTCGTGCTCACGCTGCAAAGCATTTTGTAACTCCTCTTGTATATTGTCTTTGTTGATTTTCTGGAAAGAGAAACAAGTTGTGCCTGATTCTGTAACTATATTCAGTGGTTTCCCTCCCATTGAGTGAGTTCCACTTGCAAAGATATCAAATTCTAAAATAAACGTGTGTGTAGGATTAGGATTGAAGGGTTTTTTTAAACTTGAAGACATCACTGAACAAGAAGATGGCAGACCAGTTAATTGCTGTCTTTTTTATAAAGAACATTCATGTAAAGTCTTGACATTCATTATTCTAATTAGCACCATGGGATGCAAAACTTCAGTATTTAGAAGGAAAAATATGCAGATCAATGTTCAGAATTTTAGTGGATAGCTTATTAACCCTTGTAAACACCTTTGTGGACTGTTGTCCAAAAACTGTTCCAGAAAGAAGAAATGATTCTTCAAGGAAAGTTGTCATCTGCATTTCAACTACAATCTAAAATGTGATCATTTTCATCTAACTGTCCAAAACCACTAAGGGAATAAAACCTGTTAAGAACAAAACTGAAGATGATTAGATATTTTTGATTAAAAAAAAAAATCCATTTTACTAGCTAGGAACAGGAAGGACAATGGGTGAGACATCATCTAGCAGATATCCTCTGCTTAGAAGTGTTTGGATTGGGACACCCTCCCAGGTTCTACCAAGTAGGCTTCGGGTTAGGGAAGCAACAGTGTCTCAGTAAGTCAATCAGCAACAGCAAAAGACTCAGAGGAATTTTGTGCATTTGTGCTACTGAGAATATAGAAAAAGCTTTTTCCCCCCTGCCATATAGTTACTTTTTCAGGGAAACAGACCCACTAAAATTTGTATTGTATTTATTAGAACATTCATCAACATCCATACAGAATTTAAACTGCTATATTTATATCTCACGAACATTCCTATTGAATAACCTCATTCCTGCTGACTTTATTCTGTTGAAGTGAAATCTTATTTTAGGATTCATAAATCCCATCAACATTTCCAACAAATGGGAGAATCTGGATTGCTGAAGACCAAACTCTAATTTATACAGGATACCCCCTTCTACAAATCAAAAGGAAACTCCAGTGGAAAAGGGATATTTCTAAATAAATCTGTCTTCTAGTTTAGTGACATTTACAAAGCAAGGTTTCTGGAAAACTCTGTTGAAAGGAAATCAATTTTGTGCTAGTTTTCCAAAAGAAAACAAATCAAAAAATGTGTAGAGAGGAGAATCTCTTTTAAGCAAGAGAGCCTCCAAATCAAATGCACTTACTTGCTGAACTTCGCTTAATTGGGTCTGCAGTCTGTGGGCTTTTTCAGCATCTTTTTGCATCTCCTTGAAAGCCCATCTGCATTCTGCAAGCTGCAGGAACAGTGAGCGGGACTCTACCTCTGCTGCATGAAGCCTTCGTGAAAATTCAAATATTTCTTGGTGCAAAGTTGCTATGTTTCTCTGTCAGCAAATAAAAACAAGTTGAAGGGCTACACAATCTGCCGTTTTAGCAATAAAAGAAATCATATTTAAGACTCAAGAAAAAGAAGACAAAACATGATTTTTTCCTCCATCTCTAAAAGATATACACAAGGGCAAAAGTTTGAACCTGTCTCCTACCAAGGGTTACTGCAAATTCTGTTTCCAAGCAAGTATTATTTTCACCTTAGGTTTACTAGAAAAGATTATTAGAGAAAGAGTTTATCCTTTCATTTTGGTTAAAGGGAAGAAGGTTATCTGTACTGAAAGAAAGGATGGTAAAGATGAGAAAGTAAAAAACAATAATAAAAAGCAACGTTAACATTTAGAAGCCAAAAGCAAATTTGTTCTTATAAGCTAATACAGGTCTGATAGAAGTTGAAAAAAAGATCTTTTACTTGGTTCCACTAAACCTCCTCCAAAAACTCTTTGTCAATAAGAGAAAAGACCTATTCACACCCTAATGTGTCACAAATCAACTTCTGAGTGTCCATATAGTAGTACTTCATTGGCATGGACTTCATCACCAGCCTGAAACAAAAGAAATGCTGCTATCAAGGGAGCTTCACTGTTGCTGTAAACCTTCTGTTTCCATGAAGGAGGACTGTAAATCTGCTTACTGTGCTGGGCAGTCTGTCATACAATCCAGCTTCCAGGGCCTGGGCATTTAGTCTGCGGAGCCCACGAGCCAGCCTCTCTATCAGGGAGTCCCTCTCCAGGTAAGCTCTGCACCCACGAGAGTTCCCTTGAACTGTCTCCAGCAGTATGCTCAGGCTGTCCATCAGTTTTGCAAAGCAGTTCCTGGTTGTGCTGATCAGCGAGTTACCAGACAGCCAGACCTCTGAATCTTGAAGAAAAAACAACAAAAAAGCGGGTTATTAGTTCCTGTTTCTTGTAATATCACGTTCTTTTTCACTTATACAGGATGGAACCTGTAAATATTCTGAAACACAGAATGCTGAATCTAAAACACTGTTCAAACTTTGCTTTTATAGGATATTAATTCAATTTCTTGAAAGCAGCATGGTCAAAGAAGAAAGTGCCTGAACCTGAATCTAAAGACATTTGATTCAATGGCAACTTTTAGACCAATTTAGTGTTTAGGCTTCTGGAAAATGCATGTCTTGGTCCCGCTACTTCCCTTTATTCACATAAATTAGTCCTCTTCTAATATCTTTTGTTCTGGGACAAAAATGTGGGGACTCTAAAACTAGAGGCTAATAAAAAACCAGGGATGGTGGAAAGGCAGATGAACCAAGGGAGCCTGTATCAGTTCTCACTGTAAAAAAACTCTAGAAACACTCTCCAGCCTTCTGCTTCCATGGCTCTATAGATGAAAGGATAAAATATCCTATCAGCTGTTAAAGAAAATTAATCTGTTCCAAAGTCCAGAAATCTGATCATTCAGAGAATGTAGAAAAGGGTTATTATTTTACCCTGCAATAAAAATTACTCCTTCAGGGAAACAGCCCCACTAAAATTTGTATTGACTAGCTCAGGACATAACCTCTTGTCAAAGGTGTGCATCATAAATATTCAGAAATATCCCTTCAGAGCTATGATCTAGAATAGTTTAGATAAAATCATAAAAATGGAAATGATATGACCACCCTGACTTATTTATTTTTTAATCTATTTCTGCTACAACAATATACAGTTAAAATTACCTTGGTTGCTGATAACACCCTCCAGTTCAGAGATGGAACTGATTATTGCATTATAGAGGTTGGCACTAGTCAACCAGTTCACTGCTTCAATACAGTCAACTCCTTCCTCTTCAAAACCTGTGAAACAGAATTGCAGCTAGCAGGATAATTGAACCACTAAGATATGGCACACTGCTATCTCCAGCCCTTTCAGAAATTAACCAAAAATAAGCATATAAACAAGAAATTAGGACAAGTTGGACTGTTTTAAGCATGTTTTCAGAATGACTAAAAAAAAAAAGTAGATGAATCTTCTAATTTGGAAAACATTTAAATTCTTAGAGGGAAATATAAACTAGTCTGGCAACAGAAAGGGGCAACTAGACATAATCTCCAAAGAAAATTTTTAAATCCTATGCTAATATTTTACCTGAATCAGAAAGCAATTTTTGTGGGTTTTTAGGAAATAAATATTCAAAATTATTTAAAAAAAAAAGAGGAAATACCTTTTCAAAAAAAAAAGAAATCATTTAGGAACATTGTAAGATATTTACCACAGAGAAGATGCTGTAGCACCTAGTTCTGAAATCCATAACACAAATATCAAAAATATCAGATAGTGTTGAGTTCATGTGCATAATGGCAATTTTACCTGCAATGCTTAACATAAGACTAGGCATTTCCTCTTAGAGTGAAATACATTCGTCAAGCAATGTAAAAAACATAAATTCATAAATACCATTTGTCAAAATGTCATTAAATGTATGCCCCAGCAAGGATAATAATATTGCTCTTTGGTATTGCCTAAGCATGTAATTTGATAGAACTCTTTAAGAACGTTTCACTTACGTGTCACAGGATGCCTGCCTGTGGATTCTCCCACACAAACTTGAATTCCAGCGCTTCCTCTGCATCCATCTGTCCAGACGAAAAAGGTACAAGAATATGGGGCCAGAGCCCTCAGCCTGTTGGCAGCCAGAACTGCAATCACAGCTCTTCGGAACACATAAACCAGGTGCTTGGCTCTTCTCTGCCTCAGCCTGCCTTCGTCTTGGTTTCTTTCCATGACAGCAGGGAGAGCATAAAGGAGGCTGATGATCTTCTGGTTCAATAATTGCTGCTGGTTCACCTGTTCCTGGAGAATGTCTCTTTGGCAAGACATAGTGCACACTGCGCCGTAGAGAGAGCACAGGGCCCCTGAGAGCAGGGCACAGGCTGCCAGCAGGGATGAGCGTGCCTTGAAAGCATCTAATAATGAATTTTTCATGGAATTGTTTTCCTGGGCCAGTTTCTCGCAGAGTTGTTCAAGGCCATGGAGTTTTTGCCTGGTTTTCTGTGCTGTTTCTTCACATTGCTGAGACAGAAAGAAACCAAACAAAAATGGAGGAAATATTAACTACATGGTTTTTATCTAGACAAGAACAAAGAGAAAATTTAGCTTTGCCATTCAAATAATGCATTAAAGAAGCAAAAATTTTTAGTAATAACGGTGATGAAAGTACCTCTTCTAGTAAACAATTACAGAATCAGATGTATGAAACAAAAACAATGGCAGGAGGGAAATTTGCGTGATCAATTGCAAATGGACTCCTGATTTCTGACAACAATCCAGCAGCACTGTGACAGCTCCCAGAAGGTCCAACACCACTGTCTGCCCACAATACAGTTTTATGAACTGACTTAACAATAGTAATAACATCCTCCAATTTCAGAGAGACCACTGCTGTACCAAGCAGAAAGCCAGTGGAAGTGAGAGGAAAAACATTAGGAAGTCTGGAACATGAAACGAGACAGATTAAATTTTTCAGCATGCAAAGACTTCCAGTCCTGAAATCTGCATCAAATACAGCATTCTTCTGTGAAGTAAATTGCAGTAACTCACAAATAACATGGGACATCCATTTCCTTTATTCACAATGCTTTTAATTGAAGCAGGTGTGAAGGAGTGTGATGACAAAGACAGAAAGGGGTGGTTGTGGAATAACAGGGAACATTTCAGATTGCAAATAACTCATCTAACAAGGAGTGTCAGTTTCACACTTTTAGGCCACTTCTCACTGTAGTATCAGAAAAACAGAGTCACTTAACCCTCTTGAAATTTACCTCTGCTCTTAGGGTCAGTACATATGTAACTAAATTTATCCCCAGGTAACACCACATTCTTGTTATTCTATACAATCTCTGCAAATGATGATGCAGAAAAAGTAGCTGCTGCCATCCCTCAGTAAATCTCAGAACAAGCAACTTTGATCTTACAGCTTTAACATTCTCAGAAAAAAGAAGACTACCATCTGTAGATGAAATCAGGCTTCTCGACTGGGGCTGAAGACTAAATTCTCTTCAACAAATGCTTCACCAAAGTAATTTATTTCTTCTTTTAAGTGATGTTAATATTAGCACAGGGATGGGTTGGTTTGTTTTTTGGTTTTGGATTTTTTTAAACTTTCAATGTATACTAAAATTTCCAAATGACCTTTAACTGCTGAGAGGCTTAAACTAAAAAATTGAAATAATCCATTCCATTTTTAAAGAAAAGAAATTAGAAGTTCACAGCACCATACCTGTGCTCTTGCATGAGCTTCTGCAAGGACATTTGAGTACTGGTGTTCAAGATACTGCTTTTCTTTCTGCCACCAGTGTTCCTGTGCTTTTAACTGTTCAGACATTTTCTCCAAAGCATCCTCCTGGTTCTGCTGAAGGTCGTTCACAGTGTCAGTCTTGTGCTTGCAAATATATTCTAGGTGAGATATCTGTGTGACAAGCATTTAAGAAGAAATTATTATTTACCATTTCTATTTAAGTTAAGCACAGACTATTTCAGCATAAAATCCAAACTGTAATTTTTTCAATATTTTTATTACAACAAAGTAAAACCCTTTCATAGCAGATTAGTTACTTGGTTCTAAAAACAAAACTGAAATATATCTTGAAATAAGGGATTTGATTTGGCTTCAGTTTTGCTACCCTTACACCACCTTGCAGATATTTGTCACCCTCTTTGCAGGAAACCTGAGCCAGACACTTCATACATTTTTTTAAAATGATTGTATTAAATTTTAGCAAATTAGTAATCCAAGTATATCCTTTAGAAGTTTGTGATGATTGCAAACAATGATTAAAGCACAGCCATTAATTTTTTATTTATTTGTTTGTGGTTTTTCTTTTATTTCTTTTGTTGAAAAGCCAAGACATTCCAGATTATTATTAAGTTTTAAAACAATTTCAGAGAATTCTAGCAGAAAGAATTTTTTCCTTACAAGTAGCTCCTAAGTTTATGATGGATTTTCAACAAGCATGAAGGGATTCACTCTTGTGGTTTAACACTGCACCTCCCATGCAAGCTAAATGGAGGAATGAACCAAGACAACAACGATCTCAGGCACACACCTGAACTGTATTCCTAGAAAATATCAAGATACTTCCAGATAGATCACACTGAACTGTGAGATCTAACAAAAGTTTTGTACAGCACAGTCTAAAATCCCAGAAAAGCTGCTAAGTACATGAGAAGAGCCCTAGAGACCTCACAATCAGTCTCAATAACAATGCTTCATTAAAAAGCAAGCAACAATAGGACACAAGCCCTACAAACACTGCCAACAGTGTTCACCTTCCCTTTCCTCATCTACTTCAAAAGAGAAAGAAACCAGAACACAAAGTGATACCCTAAAGAGCTTAGGTCCTCAGGCATAGCTTAGTCTCTGGAGCCAGCTGAGTTATTTTAAAAGGAGCTTTTTCCTTCCTAAAACCACAAGGTTTTCTGGGGAGAAAGGCCACATAAGCTCACTTGCATTAAAACCACTCAGAAAAGTACAGCTTCTCCTTCATACAAATACTGACATGTTTTAGAATAGGTATTGATACTAGGTATTGTTTATAACAGGTATTTCTATTGTGTTTCTGAATAAAAATGTCAGAATCCAAAGTTACAATTAAAGAAAAAATTTGCAATTTTTTCAATTAAACAAAAAAAAAAAAAAGAATGCCCACACTGGCATTCTTTCAGATAGTACATCTGAATCATAAAGACATAACTAAAAGGTGATATTACTGGAGAAAGTGTATTTTGCCTCTGGATCATAGTAAAATAAAGACTTGATTTATGACTGTAAATTACTATGTTCAGTGTATTTCTTCATCAATAAGATGAATTTATTATCTTTTAATTAAGTCCCTGTGGCTACTATCAGATTGTCCTTTCAGAATATCCTGCACAGAAGGTGGAGCTGAGAGACTTGATGCACACTCCACTCACATCTAAATGCCCCTGGCAACAAACTGAGCACTGGACAAGCCATAATTAATGGTGTTCATTTGTTAGTGTCCAAATCCTTTGGGGGGGGGGTTGAATATCAGTCCTTTTTAACGAGACTGCAGTGTAAACAAATGTCACTGAGCTCAGCAGAGGCAGCTGAGGCCTGGGGACACTCACCCTCTCGTTAGCCTTGTGGAAGCTCGAGACCAGGGCTTCAATGTTCTCGTGCAAGAGGGCACAAAGCTCTGTCCAAGGTAACTCTTCCAGGGGGACATTTGTCTGTTTGGCAAGCACCTGGGCGTTTGCCATGGTCTGGTATAAGTTCAGGAGGATGGACATCTCCCTCTGGAACACAAAGAAAAATTAATTGCTGTAGCTGGGCAATGTTCAAACCAAAAGAGGTGCATCATATGTGTAGTAGCAGTGCTGCGTGCAGCTGCAAACAAGCCCTCAAAGCTCATTCTCACAGCTTTACAAAATTCCTCCGTTTATTTCTAATAACTGCAGCCAGAATATTGCTTAATATTACAGCAGAGTAAGAAAACAGATTTCACAAAATGTATCAAATTAGACACGGTATGTAAATAAAGTGTGTGAGTGAATCCCAGTCCTGTGGGGGCCACAACCATGACCTGGCACACATAAAAATTTCCATGCTCTTAGTGGATGCGATTCATTCACCCATGTTAATACTTTGAGGTGCATTCAAACTGTGCCCCAGCACCTGCACAGCACACAGAAAACTGTCCAGTTGGCAGCGTAACACACTCTAAATTCCTTTCAAAATTTGTTTTGCATGGATTATATATGATTAAAGAGCTGGCCGAAATAGGTCCACAGCTCCATCAGTCAAACTCCACAAGCCATGCCTCATTTATTTACACTGATTTTAATCAGTGATATAATAAATTGATTCAGATTATAAATATATTTTAGCAACAACAGCATGCAGTAGAAATTCAATTCTTCATACTTTTACTACATACAAGTGCCTTAGAAACGTTGATTAATCTAATAGAAAGCTGTTTCTCAAATGCCATGAGGACAAAGTATGTAAACCACTGTATCAGTACCGTCAGAGATCAGTATAAGATTATCAGACTAGAGTGGAAAGAACATATTCAGGAAGCATAAAAATGGTATAGAACATGAAAAAATACTGTACCGGTCAGGAAAGCAGGAAGGGAAAATGAAGGGAAGAGAATACACTGACATTTTTATACAATTTAAGCGTGGATATAGCAAAGACCAACAGCAATATATGAAATGTTATCTATACTTAGTTTCTGCTACAGTCTTCTGCTTTTTCATTTTGGGAAGCAAAATCAAAGCTGTCTCAGCGGAGTAAACAGGATCACATACAGGCACTTCTGCTTCCCAAACAAATACAAACAGCTTTGGGAAAAATGCAAAGGCATCCAAGGCAATAAATACCTGATCTCCTAAGGAAACCACTAATACAACTCTTCCAAAAATGAATATTTTTATCACCTGCTCAGGACAGTCTTGTGGTTTGAAATCCTTTGAGTAAAACAATTAAAATGACCAGCTCTATGAATATGACAGTGGGACAATGCTTTTTTTTTTTAACCTTTCATAACATTAATTTTGAGTCCACCATTAAATACTGTTTCTGTACCAGAAATCTTGATCATGAATGGAATCCTGCCCTGAATTCTTGTCATGTATAACATATATTTTACTAAGGAATACAAATAAAAAGGAAAACTCCTACTACAGCAGCAGCTATAGGTTCTAAGAACTTTAGGTTGTTAGTAGAATATTTTCAGCTTGTAATTGTGTTTTGTAGTTATAAATAGCAATCGTTAATGCCTATAATTAGGGCCGACAGTTGCTTTTCTCTCTATGTGTTCCTTTTGTGCCTGATGAAATTACTTTTTCAGGCTAACTTGGCCAGCAAATGTCTTTTAATACATTAATGCGTGCATGGAAGAAGCTGTTAATCTCCCAGCAAGAAAAAAAGAAGATCCTGATTTTATTTGTCTTCAGTTTATGAATCACAGATCTTCCTGGGCAGTGCAGAGCACTAAGACAAAGTGTGGAATAACTCCATCCGCTGAACAAAAGACACCCACAAATCTGAAGGCACTCTAATGCAGATCTCTGCTCTTGTCAGAGCAGAACAGACCTCATGTACCTTCCATGCTCAGAGCTCTGAGAGAGAAAGAGGAGAAGTTTCCAAGCCACCACCAAAAAAAAAATTTATATTGCTAACAGTAGAAACAGAGCAAATGTTAGCACACAGTGAAAGGAGAGATTTTCTAAACACGTTAAGAACATTCCTTTGTCCCTGCTGCTATGCAAAAAGATGGCAAAATTGTTATTCAAGGTGTAGCTGGGTAAAGACAGCAGAAAAGCCCAAAGTGGTCATATAAGTGGAGAAAGTTTTCAGAAAATAATCCAGTGAAATACATCCAGTGTGCCAAATCCACAGCAAAACAAGCAAAAAACAAAACAAAGACAAAAAATGCCCTCTGCTTTTCCACATGAAAGCTTGAAACAATTTTCAAGCAATTTTTACAGTCAAATACTTGCACTAAAATGAAAAGGGTATATGAAATAGAAAGAAACATTTCTATAATGGTAGCTAATGAAACTTGACAAAAAAGGTTGGGTAGAAAGACAGACCATTCTTCACATGAATGATAATCCATATCTTCAAAATGCCTCAATTAGGAATGCCAGTACATCCTACCCATACTTAAAAAAAAACATTTTCAAATTAGATTCTCCAAGGCACTGGTTACAGTTTTTCATGTATTAAATTTTTTAAAAGGTAGCATAATAACAAAAAGGGTAAGAGAATGGCAGAGTTCTTCCACAGCTCAGCAGAGCAAATGCAGCAAATCCTCAGCACAGTAAATATTTTGACAGTATCTTTTAAAAAAAACTATACAATGTGTGCCACATTTTTTTTCCTTACTGTTGAGCTTTTTTTCCTATTTACTATTGAGGATTTTTTTCCTTACTATTGAGCCTTCCTGCAGGCTGAAGCTGTCTGGAGGAATCATTAATGTCGCATGGGAATCTTCAGTTCCCTTCCTTTCCTCGACCTGGTCTTTCCATTGCACACCGGAGGATAAACGCTGTCTTCGTAAACTGGAAAGTTTCCACAAAAAGACACTTTAACCAAAATTACTTTCATCAAATGCACCATGTTCTTTTAAAGGATAATCAATGGATATGGCAGATACCCCTTCAGCACATCGCATGGATTCTGAAGCTGTTTGCCTTTCTTAATTGAATGAAGAAATTTATATTCCTTCTAAGAAAGATTTTTCAAGAGGTTATATTTTCAGTCACCAAGCCTCGTGTCATGCAATTCATAAGATTATTTGCATATGCCCTCAAGGTTACATATAACAAACAGAATTCTTTGTATTTGAATTAACACAACAGCTGTCTTCAGAGAGACTATGTCACATCTTGCATCATCAACCCTCATTTCAAGTACGTTTCTTGCTCTTAAGGTTTCCACATGCCTGACTCCACTCTGGAGTGACTTTTAAAGCAGCCTACCCAGAGTTTTAATCTGTTCTTGTACTGTGTCAGTCAGGAAAACAGATCTATCAAGAGCCTGGCATGACTAAACAGGCAGCTGATGAGGAAACTACAAGGCCAAACAATAGCATAAAGGAGACAGAAGCACAGACAGGAATCCAAGGAAGAATTTAAAAAGATTGCCCGACTATTTAGGCACATTGTCAGGAAAGCCAAAAGCTTGCTTAAAATTGATATTTGCAAAGGATGACAAAGGCTTTTCCAGCTCAAGTTTTAAGTATCTTACTAAAAACGTGTCCATAATCATGAATCTTGAATGAGTTGCTCAGGCCTCAAACTTCCTTTCTTGTGGGAGAATTGATTTTTTTCCTTCTCCACTACTCCTTGTGCAAGCCAACATAAACACCTGTGTATACAGACCCAAATAGCTCTAGGTTGAAAGAGAGGTCACCCAAGTTCTGTTACCACAGACACAGCAGACTGTGCTGGGCAGGAAACATCCCAAGAGATTTCCTGTGGTCTCACACATTTCAATCTTTTTTACCCGTTTAAAGCTTTCTACAGACATTCAAAAGTTGAAAACAAAGATTATCCACTATAAATGATACACAGCTTCTCGACAGGAGTCTTAGAGATTCAACTGGCTCACTGAAGTGGGAAACAATGTTTTCATAATAATATAAGTGCATATAGAAAAGCCATCTTTTGTAGACCTGCTCGATATGTTTTCCTACACTCACCCCAACAACTGGAGGCTGGACCTTACCATAACTATGATTTTTAAAGTTTTTGGTTTGGCAAATACTCTGTAGCGGGCCAGTTTTTTGGTATTATCTGTACCATTCCCAATACCTTTGGTTACTGATATGGGCCTGTTATTAATGGACTGCCAGGTCCTGAACCTTGAGTTTGGTTTGGCACATTGCATTGGTTTGGCTCAAGCTGTCTACTGCCCTTTTGCGATGGCTTTAAAAGGAAACTTACGCCTTTCTTTCTGTCTCAAGTGAATTTTCTGACAATCTGAAATCTTCAATTGGTACCACTTCTGAAATGTCTTCTCCTCTGCCACGTTGCTCTTCATTCAAAATGTTTTCGAGTTCTTGAATTCTCAACTACCAAGTGATAAGAAAGCAGTCAAAGGAAGTTAGGAAAGATGACCATGGTCTTTAAGACAGTTCACTGTTCTGTTCTGCTTTTTACAGGTGAATATATTCTATTAATTCTATATCGAATGAGAAAGCATAGAACAATTTAAAAATGTATTCATACATAGAGTTCAAAACAGAGAGAAATAGATAGGCTGACCAAAAGCACATTTTGTTGTCCTTGCAGGGTGTTTGGATTTTCCTGTTTTCAATTCTTTATACTACTGAAGTTTTCCAGGGGAATTCTATTAATTAACCAGACTCATAAGAGTAGGATTAACAATAAAAGCTACACTTGCACTCAGAGCAAAGCTCATGTGGAGCTTGATCGTGTCCATAAACAAGGAAGAAAACCTTCTGAGTTCTTCACCCATAAAAGATAAATCTCTAACTTCAAGGAATGCTACCCTTCCAGTTCCTTTCTATGTTGTAAAAGTAGAGAGGGAATAAGAAAACTGAATCATCACTACTTATTTAATCAGCACTTCAGAAATCCAAGTGCCAGTACTTAGAGAAGGTCATAAGAAAATAACTGACTAAAGAAGTGGCAATGCTTGCTTGTGTTCCTCAGAAAACAAGGAAAAAACCCATGAAATTCCCTTTTGTTTTCTCATGTAGTTTTTCAAAAATCCACTATGAAGGCTTTCTTAGTCACTACAAGATCACTCAGCAATCATCTTACAGGTTTTTCACTTTTTTTTAAGAAACCCTAATTGCTTTAATGGATCAAAACTTGTGTGACACAGTTTAATAATACAAGAATTTGATATTCAAGTATACATATAATATTTTTTCACATATTCAAACTTTTCTGGTAAGAGCAGATGTAATAGCTGAAATGTACTCTGAATAGCTCCATTTGGAATTGCAGTCTCAGGATGGATCAATAACTCTCGCCTAGAGAAGTTGGGTGAATGCACTCTACCTCTGAAATTACCTAAGTGCCCATTCCAAATATACAGGACAGAATGTTTTAGCAGTTTAACTATGATGAAACATTTCCTTTCCCCTCACTGTTTCAATGAATTCTCAAACATAAGAATGTGACATTTTTTTAATATTGATTCTATTAACTTGATAGTTCCCTGGAAAAAAGGAGCTCTTTTTCTATTACCTTTTGCAGTCTTGACAATCACTGCAAAAAATCTACTCAGTGTTTTCACTGGAGCAAGGAAGTCTTACCATTTTTGGAAGATTGTACCTTTACAAGTTCATCTCCTATTTTACTGCAAACTTCTACCAAATAGTTAATTGAAAGTTTACCTGCATGATTTCTGTAGTGTATTTATATTCTATTTGTGCTAGTCTTGTTGCTGCAGCATTATCCTCCAGTTCCTTTATTTTCACTGCAGCTGCCTAAAAGTACATTTTGAAAATATTTAAGTCTAGAAAGATGATAACATCATGCAAAGACAACTTTATTTGTTCAGTTCATTGGGGCTCCATAAACCAACCTCTGATATCTGAACCACTTGAACTTTGGAACTGTGAAAACTTATCTCAAGAAATAAATAAAAGGAAACAATTACATATCCAGAATATTAAAGTAATATTTTCTCTTTAGTTTAAGAAGTTGGTGTAGGATTATGTTCTTGCTGCATTTTTTATAATCACGGATACCTATCTCTATAGAAAGGCCCAGGCATGGTATTTGAATTGAAGAAACGCAAAAGCAGTAACTACAGAGCTGCTAGAATAAAAATTCACATGCAATTTTAACTACACTGTTTCCTGTCAAAAACATCTCACTTTGACTGATGACTGATTTGAAAAGAACAATACACCCCAAAGTGACTTCTGTCTTCAAGTGATGCAACAAAGATCAAGAAAAGGACATTCATATTAAAAGTAATATGAGACACTTAAGGTTACACAGACACAAGTGAAGTAATTGATTTTGGACAGGTAAAGCAAAGTAGCAAGTATGTGAGACTGAATCCTGACTCTAAGCCCTTCAGTTAGGGAAATGTTAACTGAAAAATAAATAAATAAATAAATAAATAAATAAATAAATAAATAAATAAAATGAACATACAAGCTGTTGGCAATAAATTTAAACTCTGTATAAGCTCAAACATTCACAAAAGGAAGTAACTGAGAAACAGAGATGTGTGGAAGGCCTATTAAAGAGAAAGTAACAGCACAGAGCTTGCTGTGATCAAATCCACTCCACAAAAGCATTGGCCAAAAGGCTTAAGCTTTGCCTCCTCCCACAAGATCTACCTGCTTAACATGCTTAAATAAAAAATTTAAAAAAAAATCACAAATCCTGCACAAATACTCCCTCTATACTCATATTATTGCTAAGAGTACTTTCCCAGTGACATAAACCCCTTTCCATCTGCAGTTCAAACACCAACCTCAGGTCAGGCTCACAGCATTCACCTGTGAATCCACCTTTCCTGTGAACTGATGCTCCACATTTTGTTAATCAAACACAGGGCACTCATAGCCTACCTCAGAGGTTTCACCCCTCAAAAATGAAACTGCTCAGTTGTGCCAGTGCTTGCTGAGGCTCCCAGCAGCAGGCAGAAAGCTTTACCTCCAGTTCTTTGAGGAGCCTCTCCTGCCGTTTATACTGGATTTCCAGACAGTTGGCCTGGAGGCTCAGGATCTTGCTGCAGCCACGGTGCTCTGCCTCCATATCCTTCAACTTCCTGGCAGTGCTTTGCAGGGCAGCGTTAGTTTTCTAAAGATAAATAGGAAAATGGATAAATAAATACATCAAGAGGTACTTTTTCTAAGAGAAAGTATTGCACTAGAGAGTTCAACAGAGGAATGGAGATTGCATCAGAAGATGATGTTAGGATTTTAAAATCTAAGACGCCAGCACATGTCAACAGAAGTGTTTACCCAACAGCAGACATGCTTTTGATTCACCACCAAGCAATCTGTGTTGGCCCAAAAATCATTGCGAACGTGATCTGTGGTAACACTAAAATCAGTAGCAGATCTCCACAGGAGATCTTTCCCTAAAAGAGTACAGCCCTTCCAACCTCTTCTGTCTCCCAGCTCAGTGGCAATGAGAGAAACAGAGTGCATTTGGTGAAACTATGCAAGGGGACAAAAGTTCATTTTTGTTATGATTTTGATTGCTGAAACTTCACATCAGTAGTTTTTAGTCCCACAGACAAAATAATTTTAATTTCTGCTATTCTGAAAAGGATTTTCTTCTATCTAGAAACTGAATTACTTTAAAAGCTTATGAAATATGAAGTCCTCAGTAGAATAAAATAATCTGGTCCCCACTTCAATTTCTGCATACAGAAATTGAGCTAAGCTGCAGGCTGGAATCATTGCTGACATTACTGGACACTGCAGCTCCATGAAGTCACTGCTACAGAATCTCCATAGTCCATATGAATTTGGATTAAATTTAAGCTAATCCTCTAGCTTTGCATGTCCAGCAAGACAGGTTTCTTCCCTTCAGAATGCCAAATAAATAAATAAATAAATAAAGCAAAATTAATCATTCCTACATTTTCTTACATTTCTACTCTATACCTGGAAAAATACAGAAATATTTCTTTCTTTAGGTTTATCTTCCAAATATTAACAAAAGTGAACTGGGAAATGTGAAGTAAGTAACAGATATTTTGCTGTCAAATACTACAAAAAAAATTTAAAACATTTTATACTGGAAATATAATTAACATTAGCAAACTAAAATTGTCATGAGTATATCAAGCTCATTAAACAAGTCAGCATGAGCTACAGGATTTCAGAGTTTTGAGGAATTTCTGAACTTTTTGGAGGCAGTATGACTGTTGAATACTATCCCCCTAGCCTCTTTTCTTTTCTTTTCTTTTCTTTTCTTTTCTTTTCTTTTCTTTTCTTTTCTTTTCTTTTCTTTTCTTTTCTTT
>JAYDZK010000128.1:7590229-7602079 GCA_034509185.1 Euphonia xanthogaster | reverse complement strand
CACCAGCCTTTCTTTATCACTGCCATTGTCCAGAGGAGTGTCTCAGGAGCTGGTTGGGGCAGCAGGAGCATTTTCTGTTGAAAAATCTGTGTGTTTGTTCTTTGGGGTCCTGTAATCATCTCACATTGTCAGCATTCAGGCTTGGTCGCCTGAATAGTAACAATCTTTCTCAGCTGCACTGGAAGAGGGATTTCTGAACAAACATGGAAAGGGAGAGAAGATTAAATAGGGAACAGCCAGTAAAGACAGGAGCCAGGCCAGGCTGTTGGGTTTTGGGTTGGTATTTTTATCCCTTTTTTTGTGATTTGTTTTAATTAATTATTTTATTTTAGGAAGCCAAGATACATTTGTGTCATGTGGAAAAGGGTCCCTCCGTGACTGACCAGACACCTGGTGAAAAAACTTCTTTTTCGTCATGGTTTCAGCTGTGACAGAGTTAATGTTCTCAGTAGCTGGTATGTTGCTGTGATTTTCTCAATCCCTGTATCTCTAACATACCTGGACACAGGAACATCACCAGTGAAGGAGTTTGGGACCCATCTCCATCAAACACCTTCCATGTGCTGCCTTTAGCCACCTGTGTCAACTTTCCTGCACTGCTGATGCCTTTAGCCCCTGGCTGTTTGCTGCAGCCACTTCTCTAGGTTAATGATGCCTCTGTAGTGCATTTGGTGTTTGATCAGAAGAAATGCCTCCTCTTTCTTGCTGAGATAAAGCTGTTGCTGAGGTCAATGTGCTGGGACCATCGTTAGCCTCTTCTTTTACAGCCACTTTGCTGTAAGCAGCTAATGAAGTCAGCCAATTAATCTGCTGCCCCTCAGCCCTCCAGGGACCTGCCTTTCCCTGCAGCACGGTGGAGGTGCCCTAACCTCTCAGTAAAGGTCCACAATATCTCCTGTGAACAAGACAAGGAAACACCCAGAAATTATTGCTATCTGCTCTTTCTTTGACCACCAAATCTTTCCATCCCTCCCAATCTCACTTCTGAAATGCTCTGGTTGTTATCCAGTCCTCATGAATGTCTCATCTGGCAGGCTGGCATGAGGCTAGTGGAAGCCTGGAGATGGGTACTTTGGATTTTGGCCAGAGTGGTGACCAGACTGCCACATCTCCCATCTCACTTTTTGAGGCAAGGGAGTTTCACGAGAACTTCAACTGAAGTGAAAAAGGCTTTGTCACTGTGGCTGCACAGGCCCAGATTTCACCTACAAATGGGCCTGAAAAGGAGGAATCTGTTTGAAATGGGGCTAATGCAGCTTTTGTGATGGACAGCAGTGCTCATGCTGGCTGCTGGAGTCCTTAAAAGATGTGAGAGAGAGTTGTCCTTACCTGTGGCACTAATTTCTGTGTTACTCCACAGCACTAGCAAGGACTGAGGTAGAAATGCAAAGCCCAACCAGGATGCTTTCTGCCTTGCTAAGGTCTTTCTGCCAAAAAACCCTAATAAAGTATGTGCAGCAATGGCAGCTGGAGACAACAGAGGATACAGATTAAGTGACTTTGTAATTGCACTGGGTGTCAAATCATGGAAGGCCTTGTGTCTGTTAATTGTTTTTGTGTGGCTGCCTTTCTCTGGGACTCTCCATCCAAAGGGGGCTGGAAAAGGATTTTCTGACTCTGAATTAGTGTGATAACCTGAATAATGCCCAGAGTCTGTGTAGAAATGGGCATCCACCTCCTGGAAAGGCAGCACTGTCCAAACAGAATGGCCTTGGTGCATTCCCTGCAGACACTGCAGGTGCTGGGAAAAAAAAAAAAAGAGGAGGAAAAGCTGAGTGCCAGAGGGTGTTCTGATAGTTTTCTGTGATTCATCAAGGCTGTTTTGTAACCAAATGCCAGACTATGGCCTGTTTGAAGAGGGAGGAGAGAGGAGGGAAGAGGGAAAACTGACAGAGGCTTGGGAGTCCATAATTTCACGTGTTTTTATGTGAGTGATGCCTTGTGAAGGCTGCCCTAGAACAGAGACTAGATGGAGCTAAAGAATAGGGATTTATTAAAAGGCCTCAATAGATACATCTTGGGCAGCACAAGAGCACACCCAGGGCTACACCCAAGATGAACCAAAATGGTCACAAAATGGAAGACTGGTCAGGGGTCTCACACTTTATAAGTTCTGCTGTATTGGTACATTGCAGTTAATTGTCCAATTACAGCTTTAGGTTAAGAAATCCCATCCTTCTTTTTTTTCTCCAGTCCACGTTGTTCCTGCTCTTGAGCCTGAGATTTGGATCATCTGTCCTTGGTCTCCAGCTAGTGAAGGAATTGTTCTGTCTCCCTACTCTGTGAAGAGAGCTCACCATCCCCTAATATGAAGCTCAGTCTAAAGCAGTACAGAATCTGAAAAATATAAAAGCAAAAACCTGAGGCATCATGAGGAAGTGGGAAAACATGAAATAGAGGGCAATGTGTATAAACTCCTTTTTCCTGTTCTGATCCTTCACTGGGGCAAAGAGGGAAGGCTGCTGATGCCAGCCCAGCTGCTCTGGTTTGCACTGGAGAGGACAAATCCAACCCACCCACCAGGTGGGCACTTCTGCCCTCCCACACCCTGTGGATCAGCACCACAGCTCTAACAGTGACCAGTCGAAGCTGGGAGGATTCAGGCTGTTCTTCCTTCTCCTCCCCAGCCCTCCCCCACTGCTCCCTGGTCGGTGTTCCATCCCAGAGACCCGGGACACAAGCAAGGAACTTAATTTATAGAGGGGGGAAAAAAAATGTCAGCGCTGACAGGCGGAGTGGTGCGAGTGGAAATGAGTTGTGCTGATAAGCCCTCCTGACTGTATTTTATTTAACTGAGGTTCTTAACAAACAATCTTTATGAAATGCAAACCTGGCTTATCAGGCTAATGCAGATTGTCTGAAATCCTTATCTCCATGGGCCAGTTAGCTGGAGTGATTCCCTTTTCATAAGGAATAGAGAATGAAGAGCTGCACACAAGCCTTCCCCCCTGCCCCACCTCCTTCCAGTCCCTGCCATTTACTGGCAGTGAACCGAACGGCTCTGATTTCCAAACTCATAAATAACGCAGGGCCCCCGAGCTGAGCTGTCCTGGGCTCCCAAAGAGTTGTTCAGCTGCACAGGGAGCCGGGAGGGGCCCGCGGGCAGGGCTGGGCAAGGAGAAAGGGAAGAGCCCCTGGTTTGTTGCGCCTTTTTGAGAACAGCCAATGTTTAAGCTGGCACTTAATGCTGGAGCAGCACAACCTCCTCGCAAGATTCATCCCTCCCTCTCACCACTGAGCAGACCTAGACCCTGAATTTTGAATGTGTTTCCTTGGCGTGATTTTTGCCCCATAACTTGGCCTGCTGTCTGCTGGGGGGGAGCTGCTGCCATTTGTATGTTGAAGATTTATCGTGAGAAACGTGCCCGCTGCTCAGGAGAAGGGGTTTTTTTTCCCTTCATTCTGTTTGTGCTGTCTGTGTATTTTCTGTGCCTCATGTGGGTCAAGTTTGTGTGCCTGGGGAATGGATGGCAGCTAAATAGCTCTGCTGCTTTTTCTGGGGACAGAAGCATGGAAAAAAGGTAATAGCAGCTGTGAGGAAATGTTTTTGTTCTGGTTGCTGAGCCTCCAGGGAATATATATAAAAGTCCCTCTCTGGGAACACAGGACAGAGTAAACAGATGCTGCTGTTGTGTCTGCTCTCTCTGTGATCTGTGGAAATGTTCTCCTTTTCTGGGACACCATGACATGGGACATCTGGCATCTGCCAGACGATCTGCACTGGGTCCTAGCCCTTCAATTCCTGTACTGAAGTGACAAGACCAGGTGAAGAAGGGGCCTGACTTTTACCCACCAGCACCTACAAGCTCCTCTCGTGTGTATTTTGCGTCTTGCCAATTTGAATGCTTTTCTGATCAGGAGGCAAGGGTCTAGATTAAACAATCATGAGGTGTAAGGAGGCCTCACAGAGGTACAGCTGTACAGAAAAATAAGGCTCTGTGGGAAACAGGTTTCCCACAGCACGTGGCACAGAGAAATTCTAGTGGGGTTGCTGTTGGCTTCTCGTTCCTCTTGATATCTGGGAAGATGCCAGCATGAAGGATTGGTTTAGCAACAGAGATTATCTTTCTCAAAGCAGGAGAGCTTGTGTACCCCAGGATGCAGTGTTATCCCTTTCTGTAGATACTACTTAACTCCTAAACCCAGGAATATTAATTACACCAAAGCATGGGAATATCTTGGTGACACCTCTGCCACGGAGAGGAGCATGGAGATGCCACTGCCACGGACACCTTGGACCCCTTGTTGGACATCCCACAGGTGCAATTGCTGTCCAGCCTGGCAGGTCAGCCAGCAGCTGGCAGGGGCCATCGTTTCCAGGCAGCACTGAGGGCTGAACAGTGAAAGGACATTTCTCTGTGTCACAGCTCCTTGAAAAAAAAACCAACCCCCTCAGTGGTGATGGCTGTGCACACACAATGTGTCCCCTGGTGGCTGCTTCTCAGCCTTTGTTCTTGTGGTTTTTACCCCGAAGTCAGAAGTATTCCCCCTTCTTGATTGAGAAGAGGAGGAAAATTTGGATGAGCAAACGGGCAGGATGGCTTCACCACACTCTGCAACCACTTTGTTTTGCTAGGCCACGGTGCTCCTTTGTTCATTCACACCGTGGGCAGGAGTAAGGAAGACACACTGAGCTGTAAATCTGTTTAGGTGGTGTCTGTGAATGGCAGCTGTCAGGCAGGTCTTCAGAGACAAATGCAGCAGTCTGAGTCACCAGTGAATATGTAAAGCATCTCCAGACCTTGCTGTGAGGATGGAGTGTGCTCCTGGAAACAAAGACTCACAATTAGTCTTGGGTGATTATATTGCAGCATTTCTACTGGTAGGGGGGTTGGGGAAGGATTAAAATTGGTTGTGTCTCTCTTTTCTTCTAGGAAGTCCAGTTTTAGTATCCTTGGAATGTTCTCAACCCTTTATAGTTGCCTGCCTTGCAGATGACCCCCTGTATAATGGAGAAAAAAAAAATCCAAATTCTTCCTCTTTCCCTGGTTTTGATGAGAACCTGTGCAGGAGGGCCCAGCTCACACTGTTTTTTCTCCTGAGCTGAAGATTTCTGTGTCCCCAGTTCTTTCCATTCTAGGGTTCATATGTTTCTCAGTTTGGGGTTTCAACCCTTCATCATGGGTGGATGTTTGGGGTGCAGACCTGCTTCTGTTGAAACCAGCAGATGTTGAAAGCATCTCGCCTTGCCAGGACCTGAATTTCACCCACCTCCCATTCCTTCTGGGAGAGCTGGACTCAGCCCCAGTCGAAGCCCTGATGTGGTGCTGAGTTTTGCAGTGTGTTAAAGGAGCTGTGGCATTTGGCTGTCCTTCCAGGTTGGTTTTGTTTCATCCTGCCTGCTGAATTGTTACAGGAGGGTTTGCTGCTCTCCACTATGAGAACTGGAATCATTTAGCCTGGAGAAAAGGAGGTTTGGGGTGGGAGTACCTTATTTTTCTTTAAATTACCTGGAAGGCAGTCGTAGGAAGGTGGGAATCAATCTCCTCTCCCAGGTTACAGGACAAGAGGAAACAGCCTTAAGTTGTGCGAGGGGAGATTTAGACTGGATACCAGGAAAAAATTCTCCTCGGAGAGCTTTGTCAGGCACTGAACAGGCTGGCAATGGAAATGGTGGAATCACCATCCCTGGAGGGATATAAAAGACGTGTAGATCAGTCACTTAGGGATGTGTTTTATGGTGGGCTTGGCAGTTAATGGCTGGGCTTGATGATCCTAGAGGTCCTCGAGTAAGGGCTAGGCCTGGTTTGCTCCCAGCTGAGCAAGGCTCAGGGGAAATTGTGCTTCAGGTCCTTGCATGTGCAGGACCCTTCTACCCAGCTCCTTTCATGGCAGGTCAGGATGGGCCCCGCTGAACTGGCCACAGGGAGCCTGGGAGGAGCCACACAAGCTGGCCTTTTTCAGAGGTGATGGCTGTTCCTGATAATGCCAACTGGCTCAGCTTTCATTTCATCTTCCTAGTGACTAATGCAGACAGATCAATTAGGGGCTGCACACAAGGAGCTGCAGCTCCTCAACCCTCCCCCAGATAATAACAAAAATATGCCCCTGCTTTTCTCCTTCCTTGAAGTCCCCAGGAGAGTATTAGCTGTGCTGCAGGTGCAGCCGCCCTGCAGGGTGGTGAGAGCAATGAATAGTAAGGTTTTCAGCTCAAGCACACTAAGGCTGTTCAGCAGCCATTGGATAATCCTCTGTTAATCAGATTATGTAAATCACTACTTCAGCATCCCTATCCCATCTCTCGTCCCGCTGCTCTTCAAGCTGGAAATAAAAGGCACTCTAAAAAGGAACATTTAAACTGCAAAAAGGCAGCACTGCTGAAAAGGGGTGGGCAGAGGGTGTTGGGATGAGGAGCAGGGGAGCAGGGCTTTGTTTCCATGCAGGCAGGCAGGCAGGCATTCTGCCCTGGCCAAGCAGAGGGAGACACCAGGAAACCAAAGGCCAGGAGTGGGTGTTCCCTGTGCCTCGGTGCTGGGCTGGGCAGGGCAGGGCTGGTGCCTTCCTGCAGACCAGCACTTTGCCCCAGGATGGTACCTCTGGTGTGCTGGAAGAGCATCCCCAACCTCTCTGGAGCACAGAGACCAGGAGTGTTTGGACAATGCTCTCAGCCACATGGTGGGACTCCTGGGGACAGTGCTGTGCAGGCCCAGGTGTTGGGCTGATGATCCTTGAGGGTCCCTTCCAACTCAGTTTATTCTGTGACTCCTGCCTGCCACTTTGCATTTGTGGTATGAGTTTTTTCATTCACAGTGGAGAGCCCAGCACCTCAAACAAGGTTTGGCTGAGAGGTGCTGTCCCCAGCCTGGACTCAGCCCCTGAGCACAGCAACCAAGCTGAAGGAAGGGATGGCTTACCAAAAATGATCTGTGCCTGCAAAGTCTGGACTTTAAAACTGCTCCTGTGCTTTAGCACAGGCAAGGTAATCACCTCCTCTGGCTCTGGGTTTAGAACAGACTTGTGTCTTCCAGAAACACGGGCCAGGAGCCCCAGCAGTCACACCAACACCTTCCTCAAGTTTGACCATTGCTCAGAATGTGGTTTATGGCTCTCACTCGGTCTCTGAGGCTGTCACGTTTTCCATCCGCTGAGAACTGAGGGTGTTTTTATTTACCAACTGGACTAGAAAGATGGAGAAGGCAAGGGAGGTCGGTTGTAACTAAAACAGAGGAGCTGGGAACTTGTTAATTCTTTGTGTGCCCACTGAAAATGACCCTGAAAACCAAGCTGAGCTACATTTGTGGGTTAGGTGCTCCTGGATAAATGCAATTTGTTTGTGAAAAGGATGAGGCTGCCTCTGTTGTGGGAGGTACAACCAGGGCTTTGCACTGGGCTTTTGGTACTCACGGATGGACAGGAGAATTTGCTCCCCAGCCCTTCTCCATTGTTGAACACACTTTCTGATATTTACACCTCTTTCACTCAGGCTAAGTAAAGATGTCTCAAGGGCTGTTTAAAATTTGTACACACAGGGTTCATATCCTGCAGGTTTGATGGGTCCAGCAGGTCACAGGGCACATCAGGGTTCCATGGGCTCAGGTGACAGACACAGGTGGGGTGGGGACACACTGATGTGTACACAGGGGACTTCTCTGGTGTCAGTGGAACTGCTTCCCTGGGCTGTGGTGTGAGAGGCTGGGACACGAGCTCTGCTGGAACAATATTCATGGCCAGGTGGGGAAAATGAACACCCTGGTGCAAACTATTAGGAGGTTCTGCCTGACCTTGAGAAATTATTTTGAAAATGCAGGTGATCAGATATGCATCTTGCACAGTTCTCACCTGTGCAGTAGGAATGTTGCCTAAAGTTTGTCTTCCTTTCTCTGTCTGCCCTTGGCTTCTGTAGAGGCAGTGGAAAGCAAAGGGGTGTTTAGCATGGTCACGGGATGGAATACAGGTGAATTGAAAGAGTAGTGGGTTGATTGCTGCAGGCTGCAAGTCAGCACTGATCTGTAGTGACTGGTGAAAGTTCATCCCTTTGCACCAGCTGACCATCTGAAATACAAAAATACTTTTAAAAGTATTGATCAAAATTGATAAAAAATATAAGAAAGTACTTGAAACAATGAAACAAAGCCATTGAAAATGAAATTTGAGCTATACCAGCTCTCCACCCTCAAGGCAGCAATATTGCCATACATTCATAATTCAGCAAAATAGTAGGATGGAGTAACTTGAAAAGTGAAGGAAGAAAGCTACCTTTAAGAGTCAGGATAAAGAATACATCTGTTTTTCTATATGAAATGAACTGTAAAATCATAATGAACTCCTGAAAGGCTGGCTTCATTGGAGTGTCCCTTTGCACACACATGCACAGCTGGTCCTGTAAGAGGAGCAGCCCCAGGCACCAAACCTGGGACCTCTCCTTTGAGGATTTCAACCTCAGCCATTCCCATGCAGCAGCCTGCACTAAGAGATGTTGGAGAGATTCAGAGAAAATTCCCACCTTTCTTACAAAAGTTCACTCAGAGAGCAAGCTGCATGGTTCCAAATACTTGTACATGAAGGAAGAGGACTTGCCAGACTCTGGAAAATCCTGGAGTCCCCAGCACATAAAATCCAAATAGCTGGGGGTTGAGGGTTTTGCCTGAAGTCATACTGGAAATTAAATCTCTTGGTCTCTTGACAACTTTTAGTCATTAATTGTAAGTTTGTTGTAGAAGGTTCACCTATGGCAAAGACCTTTGGGGCTTTTAGTCTGGTCAGAAAGATTTTCTTAAATTCAACTTCACAATTCTTTTAATCCCTGTTTTCAGTGATGCTGGTGTAGTTGCCTTACTGCTGCATGCAACCTGGCTGAGCTCCACATTGTGTGCCCCTGAAAGTGGCAGCTGCTTATCCTTTCAGATCCCTGGCTTGTTTTCCTCTATTTTAGGTGATTTCCAATAACTTTTAATGTCGAGGTGCATCTGTGTCAAGTGGAAAATGAGCTGTTTGTCTCTCCCCTTGCTCCTAGTGAAAAGGTTTAGAGGCACATTAGGTTTTCAGTCTCTTTATTCTGTGGCTAAACATTTTCTTCAATGCTATCAGCAAGTTTCAGCATTAAAAAGGAGATTTTTGGCTTCTGGAATTAATCCAGAAAGTGTGGACAGAATTTAAAGCACCCCCTGATGCGTTTTGTTAACACTAATAAGAGATTCAAAATGCCACGAAAAAGCTCTAGATGATGAAAGTTTAATATTTCAGCAGTCTGCATGCAGCTGCCATTCTGAAACTCTAGCAGACTCCTCCAGCTCAATATACTCAAAATCTATTAATCTAAATTGTGATTTTAAAGGGCAGGAGCCCAGATGTGAGTAATTGTTTCTTATTGTTCCCATATGTAGAGCAGGGCTCTGAAGTCACAGTGGTAGCACAGCTGTGGGTTTGCAGCCTCTCGCTGTCCTTTTCCTGTCCATCACTCTGTGTCTGCTGCTTTCATCAGGCTCACCTGGGTCACCTCACAAAGCAGAAAAAATTACTCAAATCCAGGCCCATCCTTTGGAATCTCTGCTTGTATTTAGGCAGGGTTCTCTGCTATATCCTGGCCACTTGGAGGTAAGAGTTTTGCTAGAGAAAGACAGAGTTTGAGGTCTGGCCCAGTGGGAACCGTAAATATTTGTTTGCCCATCTGACCATCTCTCTTTCTTGGAGAGCCTTCTCTTGGCTCTGGAAGGTGTGCAGCAGGATAAAGCCTTTTGCTCCTGCTGGCATACCACACAGTGCCCTATGCCAGAAACAGCTTTTCTTCCGTTTAGGAAGAGGAACAACGAGGGTTTTGCCCCTGTTTTGTTTCAGGGGCTGGAATTTTAATCCTGGCATGCTGAAGTTCAGAAAGAGGCCCAGTTTTGAGATGTTCACACTTTGCAGCCACCCACAAATTCCTGACCTCTTCAAAATGGCCAACTCTCAAGTGTCCCACTTCACAGAGTCACAGGTGGAAATGCAGTTCATAACACAGAGCATTCAGTCTGCTGCTTCACACAGGTCAGACAGTTCCTGCAGTGCAGGGGTGAGGTGGCTGGAGTGACCTGCTAATATCACACCTTACAAAATCCATTTGGTGTCCCCTCCAATTTTCATGAACTGGTAACGGGTGGCTGCTGGAAACCAGACCTGTTGCCAGTAAAGAATTGCCCCGTGACTCCAGGAAAACTGTTAGGATGTATCCCAGCAGAGATTTCTGAGAGGAGGAGCAAGCCCAGGGTGTGATGTTGCTTCCACAGTGCTTGTTCCTGGCTGAGCTACACTATCCTGGTCTTTTACTGTGGAAAAGTAATGCCAGGACTGCAGGGATGGATTGTAATGTGTTCCCCCTGCTGCCAGGTCACTGACAAGGATGGAGAGGAAGATGAATAAGACTGGTGTGGTTCATGGCTGCCAAGTAATCACAGCACAATAGGAAGCTTAATAAAGACACAGAGAAGCAGACCCTGATGTATGACCCCTTCAGAGCATTTTGACAGCCTGAAAAAGACCCTTAAAGCTGGTGTAAATGTCAGCAACCCTGTGCCATCTCACCAGTGCTGGCTCTGCACCTGGGACCTCCTGCCCAGTGCCTGGCAGTGGGTCCTGGTGTGCCCCAGCAGTGCAGGACAAAGTTCTGTCACATTTCCATCCTCTCCTGCGTGGATGCACGAGTGGGGTTGAAAAGTAGTCCATCCTACCCCTCTCTCTGCAAGGAAAGGAGCTTTCCTGGTTGCAGTGCTTTGTCTGGACAGGTTTTGAAAGCTCTAGGCAGTTAAGTATCCAAGCAGTTAGGGATCAGAAGCTTCAGTTCCCTTCCCTTTCTGGACCTACAAGCCCCATTCGCTACTGCTGCCCTCTGGCCGGAGCATCTCAGGGCAGGTTTTGGGTACATAAATGTTGGAGGAAGTAACAGAGAGGAGGGGCACTCTCCAACTCTCCAATGTAAATTACATGGAAATTAGGCTTCTGTGAGGCCAAAGGCCCCTCTGGAATAGGGCCTTTAGTTAACATAACACTTGTGCTAAATGAAGCGGTTGACACAGCTTTCAGGCTGTAGTGCCACTGTTAATTTACCGTGTGAAAAGGCTGAACCTTCGCTGGAGTTCTGCAGGGAGCAGCTCTGCCCTGGCAGGGACCCGAGGCTCATTCTCTCCGGAGAGCCACGGCATCATTCCGCTGCTGGCTTGTTAATATTTATGGGGCAATCCCGTTAGCTGAAACATTCTCAGCGCTGTTAAAAACCCAATAGGTGAGCACTGCTGAG
Source organism: Euphonia xanthogaster (assembly GCA_034509185.1). Taxonomy (NCBI): domain Eukaryota; kingdom Metazoa; phylum Chordata; class Aves; order Passeriformes; family Fringillidae; genus Euphonia; species Euphonia xanthogaster. Next base: position 7,590,870 of record JAYDZK010000128.1, on the reverse strand, counting down.
CCATCTTACTCCTTGGGGTGGGCTGGGCTGGGAAATAGCTGAGCTTTCCTGGGACCTGGCAGAGGGAAGAAGTGGTGCAGCGTGCCTGAAGCTGCTCATCCTGGGTGCAGGAGTTTTCCTGCCCCGTGAAAGTGGGGTGATGAGCTGAGGCTTCTCTTTCCCCACCCCTTGTTCTCCTTTGTTTCCCCAGGATATTTCCTGGTGCTCCAGGGCATAAACGGGTATCTTGCTCTGTTTCTCTCTATTTCCTCTTAAGTTCATCCAAAGCAAACTCCCAGCACTTAATGGAGAAGGGGATGGAGGAGCAGAAAGGATTGGATGGGTCCCAAAGGGTCTGTATGGTTGCAGTAAGGCTAGCTGGCCTGTGCCTGGGGCAATTTTATGACTCTTTTCATAGGAAAAAGACTGGTTTGGCCTGGAAGGAACATTTAAAGGCCACCTAGTCCAACCACCCTGCAGTGAGCAATATCATCAATTAGATCAGGTTACTCAGCGCCCCATCCAAAGGGACCTTGAGTGTTTCCAGGGGTGGGGCATGCCCCACCTCTCTGGGCAGCCTGTGCCAGTGTTTGACCTGCAGATGAGGAGTTACCCAGAGCAAGGGTGAGGATGGATGGACCAGTCCCTGTCATGGACACCAA